>JBBBVM010000871.1:1075000-1643778 GCA_037355625.1 Petunia x hybrida | reverse complement strand
GCTTTGCACTTGATCTCATATACATGGATTTGCTGGACAGAGGTATTAGAATCAACCTGCCTAGACTTATCATAAGACATATTAAAAGGATTGCAGAAACATACAAGAAACCACATTCTCTTGCCCATTCCTATATATTGCAGCAGATTTTTGAGCACTTTGGAGTGCCCCTCAAAAATGGGAAGAATGCCACTCACCATCAGATGTTTGACATGCATGTCCTAAGAACATGTGACCTTTTCAAGGAAAGGAGGGCATCCAAACATCCCATGCAGGTCAAGATGGAGAAAGTTGATGAGAGTGAAAAGTTTTGGCCAGATGAAGCTGTAGCAGCTGCGAAGGAATTAGAGCAACACCTATTGGAACTTAATGAGGAGAATGCAAAGTTGAAGAGCCAGCTAAAGCTGAAGGATCAAGAAGTTGATCACTTGACTATCGAGCGTAACAGGCATCAGGATGAACGGGTAGTTGAGAGAGCCAAAAATACCAAGAACCTGGATGCACTTGTCAAGTACTTTATGCTATAAGTCAGCAGTTTTCCCATTCCTTGCCCAAAATCCTTACTATTCCTCCCTTTTGATGCACAATTAAGGCAATTTCTTTTTGGTCTGTACTTAATTGGGCAATATATGTTGTGCCCTGGATGATTGATTTTATTTTTTATTTTTTGTTTTTATGGTTTCTTCTATATAATTGATGGTTCTGTTTGGGCCATTGGATATATTCTCTTTGTTCTTAGTTAACTTGTTGGCCTTTTTCTATCGTCTGGACTGTATTAACTTGTTCTTGCAGGATTTTTGAATCGTTTCGATGATGCCAAAAGAAGGAAGAAGGAAATGTTGTTGGGATGTTTGTGACCTGACTCATCTGTTTTAAATTTCTTTCAATTGATTTTTTTGTTATTTTTGTCTTGGTGTTTGCATGTACAAGTTCTTAGGCAACATTTGTTTGTCATCATAAAAGAAGGGGCACTTGTTTACTTAAATGTTTTGAAGAATGACAAATGAAGGACTTAGTGGAGAACCTAGTCTTTCAAGAGAAGGGCACGACTGATCGTAAAAATTGTGGGTTGCAAATCCATGCAGAACTAGAAGTAATGGCGCGTGTGCATATATGTATCTTAGTCAGCAAAAGAAGTTGTGACGTGGTATTCTCATTGAAGTGTGAACGAGAGTTTACTAAACGAGGAGCGTATCACTGGAAATCTTGACTTACCATAATTGTAAGGTTTCCTAGTGAAACACTGTTAGGGTTACAAAGCCCATATAAAAGCAAGTAGTTGGGGCAGCCTAGGCCTTGGTGAAGATGTCAGCAATTTGGTCTTTAGTTCTTCATGAATTCATAGTGATTAGACCTTTCTCTACATTGTCTCTCAAGAAATGATGTCTAATATCAATGTGCTTGGTTTTCTTTTGTTGGACTGGATTCTTGGCGATGTTCACATCACTTGTATTATCACAGAAAATAGGTACAACTCCATATTTAATTCCAAAGTCCTCTAGTTGTTGTTTAATCTACAGCAGCTGAGAATAACAAGATACATCAGCGACATACTCAGCTTCAGCAGTAGAGAGAGCTACTGAGTTGTGCTTCTTTGTAGCCCAAGAAACCAGACATGGACCAAGGAAGTGTGCGATTCCTGAAATGCTCTTTCTATCCACCAGATGCCCTGCATAATCTGCATCTACAAAACCAATTAACTCAAATGTACCACACCCGGGGTACCATAGACATAAGTCTTGAGTTCCTTTCAAGTATCTCAATATCCTCTTGACAACAGTCAGGTGAGACTCCTTGGGTTTAGATTAAAATCTTGCACAGAGTCCTACACTGTAGACAATATCTAGACGACTGGTAGTAAGATGGAGGAGATAACCAATGATTCCTCTATACTTGGTTTCATTTGTGGATGGACCAAGTTCTTCCATATCCAGTTTTGTTCCAGGAGCAATAGGAGTATTCATTTCCTTAGCTCCTTTCATGTCAAACTTCTTTCGCAGCTCCTTGACATACTTTTCTTGATGAATCATTGTTCCTTCAGGAGTTTTTTTGATCTGTAATCTTAGGAAGAAATTCTGTTTTCCCATCATGCTCATTTTGAACTCACTACCCATCAAATAAGAAAATTCCTTGCATAATTCTTTATTAGTTGCACCAAAGATGATATCATCAACATAAACTTTGTACCACCAATAGATTCTTTCCGTTTCTCTTCAAGAACACTGTGTTTTCAATTCTTCCCCTTGAGAAACCATTCTAGAGCAAGAATCTTGACAGCCTCTCATACCAAGCTCTGGGTGCTTGCTTCAAACCATAGAGTGCTTTGTCAAGTTTGTATACTGATGTTTGGCATTTTATGCCAATGTTTCCTTAGTATTTCCGCATGTTTGAGCTTGTTATTCGCTCGTTTTATAGTTTATGAATGTGGTTTTGCACTAATTTTATGTCGTGTGTATGTAGGTTGTTACGCAGTGCAATTGGAACTTTAAAGAGCATGATCGAGCAAGAAAATATTGGATTTTTATTGAGGATTGGATTGAACACACAAAGGCACGACACGAGCAAGCAAAGGAGCAAGGAGAGGAGCAGAATGGCTTGGCGCCACAGGAGGCGCGCCGCGCCAGCCACCGCGCCCAGCTTCTGGCGCGTTTGGCTGCGCGGCGCGCTATAGCGTGCAGATTTCGACGTGAACTGCCTTGGGTCGCGCGTTACGAGGCACCGGGCACCCGTTATAGCACCCCTAGAGCGTTTTGGAACTTCCTATTTCGTCTAGGCTTAGGTCTAACTTATTACTAGGTGTTTGTAAACCCTATAAATACTCTTTTACTTAGTTTTTGATAGGAGTTTAGACTTTGGAGCATATTGGAGAGCTCACAACATCTTGAACAAGGGTTTTTCTTCCTTCCATTAATCTATTACATCATTATTTCATTATTACATCAAATCCTTGTATTGTTATTATGAGTATGCGTGGCTAATTCTATCGTTTTAGGTTAGAGTATTTCATGAAGATTGACGTTTGAAGATTGATTTCCATTAATTGAATCCCATAACGGGTTGCTTTTTCTTTCTTGATTTCACTTGTGTAATTGTCAAGGCCCGATTATTACGCATTATCTATGGTTTTTAGATTGAACTCGAAAGAGGGAATTTAATTACGTAATAAGAAAAAATAGGACTAGTTTGTGAACTCGGGCATCGGGGAACCAATTTGTGAGTAGGATAGACATATACTTGCTCACCTAGTTTAATTAATTACAGAATTCGTTAATGCGTGCACGTGATTTAACCCATAGACATATAGGGATTGAAGTAGCCTGCATAGACTGTGAAGTACTGAAAGGTTTTTAGGAAAGGTCTTTACAGGTACATTTACTCTGTCAGTTAGTAACCCGGGATTTAAGAAGTGCAATCAATTGGAAAACTCAACTGGATTGTTCGTAACTCTGATCCTGGACCGTCTCCTTATTACTGATAACAACCAAGTTTTGCTCTATTGTTTGAATTCACTTCTACCATTTTAATTATTGTTTTAGTTAGTAAAATCTCAACTATTGGCAAAAGATCCCTGAATAGTTTATAGAAATTATTTGCTAGAATTCAGTCTGAATAGTCCTCGTGGGAACGATACTCGATTTATCACTTTATTACTTATCGACCACGTATACTTCCGTGTGCGTTTGGGAGCAACATATACATGATCAGGAAAGTCACTGTTTACAAATCCATGAGTCTGTATGACATATACTTCCTCATTCAGATAGCCACTTAAGAATGGACTTTTCACATCCATCTGATACAATGTGAACTCCATGTAGGTAGCAAAAGCAATCAACATTTTTATGGCCTCCATCCTAGCCACTGGTGCAAAGGTTTTATCATTAATCAATTCCTTCTTCTTAGTTGTAACCTTGAACTACCAACTTGGCTTTGTTCCTGGTAACTATGTCATGTTCATCCAGTTTGTTTTTAAATCCCCACTTAGTTCCAATAATTGATCTGTCCTTTGGTCTGGAAACCAAGTGTCATACTTTGCTTCTCTCAAATTGGTGTAGCTCCTCCTGCATTGCTATCACCCAGTCTAGATCCTCAAGAGCTTCCTTGACATTCTTTGTTTCTATAGCCGATAGAAAAGCAAAGAATGCACAGAAGTTTTTCAAAGCAGACCTGGTCATAATCCCTGTGTCCAGTTCACATAGCACATTTTCCAAAAGATGTGAGCTCTGATGTTTCCAGGTTCTTGGTTGAATTTGATGAGAAGAACCTGCTGGTCCATTGTTAGTGAGTCCTTCCTCTTTATATTGTTCGTCATCTTGATCAGCTGTTCCCCCTCATATGTTGACTCCTTGTTCCTCCTGAGTCAGTTCTCCATCTGTTTCACTGGGTTATTCCTTTTCCTCTGGGTTCTCTGTGCCTTCAGCAGAGTCTTCTAGAGCAAGACTTATAGCTTGATCATCTCCTTCCTTCTCAACCACTACTTTGTCTGACTAAGCAAATACCACATGCATGTTTTCTTCAATAGTTTGAGTTCTTTTGTTGAACACTTTATAAGTCTTGCTTTGGGTAGAGTATCCCAGAAAGATAGCTTCATCACTTCTTGCATCCTACTTCCCAAGAGGCTTCTTGCCATTATTGTGTACAAAGCATTTGCATCCAAATGGTCTCAACTGAGCAATATTGGGTTTCCTTCCTCTAAGTAGCTCATACGGAGTTTTGTTGAGGATTGCTCTTATGGAACATCTGTTTAACAGGTAGCAAGCTGTGTTCACTGCTTCAGCCCAGAAGTTTCTTGCTAGACCACTAGACAACAACATGGTTCTTGCCATATCTTCCAAGGATCTATTCTTCTTTTCAACGACTTATTTTTACTGTGTAGTTCTTGGTGCAGGAAAATTATGGTCAATGCTATTCTTGAAACAGTACTCAGAGAATTTAACATTCTCAAATTCGGTGCCATGGTCAGATCTGATGCTTACAAGCTACAGACTCAACCTTTTCTGTACAATACCATCCCACTCTCTGAAGCTATCGAAGGCTTCATCCTTGGAAGCAAGAAACAGAGTCCATGTGTATCTTGAATAATCATCAACTATCATGAACACAAATCTCTTTCCTCTTTTGCTTCTAACCTTCATTGGTCCACATAGGTCCATATGTATCAGCTCCAGCAATTTTGAGGTACTGACCACTTTCTTCGACTTAAAGGATGATCTTACATGTTTCCCCCGACACAACCATCGCACATCTTTATGTCTTTGAACTTCTTAGTAGGCAAACCACGAACAAGCTCCTTCGATGCAATCTTGTTGAGCTGTGAAATACATGTCCCAACCTTTTGTGCCACAATTGTGAGTCACTCTCTTGAACATTCAGACAAGTTAAATTGTTTTTAGGAAGTGATCTCAATGATTCTTTGTATTCATTGTTCACCCTTTTTCCTTCCATGACTACTTCTCCACTCTGTAGGATCTTCACAGTGCATCCCATAGATGAGAAGCTAACTTCATTTCCTCTGTCACATAGTTGAGAGATGCTTAGTAGATTATGTCTGGGACCATCAACACAATATACATTTTCAATAGTATGATCCAGTGATCTCCCAACATTTCTTATGCTAATAGTCTGACCACTCTTTCCTCCTCCGAAGGCTACAATGCCTCCTTGAAATGCTGCGAGTGAGAAAAAAATTTATTCTATCTCCTATCATGTGCCTTAAATACCCATTATTTTGAATCCAGCTTGGGTTGTTCACTCTCACTCCACCCTGCAAAAAAAAAATTAAAGGTTAGATTTAGGAACCCAGACAAGTTTGGGTCCCTTCTTATGAGAGAATTGATGAATTAAGTCCTTCTTAGCCCAATCAGGTAAAGCAAATTTCTTGTTCTTAGTTTTAGCCTTACTCATTTTCATGCAATTTTCTTTCAAGTGACATTTATTACAACAGAAGGTGCAAAGCATGTTGAAACATATTTGCTTTTGGGATTGTAAGGAGGCAGTGGTTTCCTAAAATCTAGACCTTTCTTTCTTTTGACTTGGTTTTCAAGAACCTAATTCATTGTCACTGAAGATTTGTTCTATTTAGTTAACCTAGTAAGCTCATAGTCAGCCTTTTCAACATTTTCTCTAAGAACTCTGTTCTTTCAGTTTCCTGACAAAGAATCTCATTTGTTCTTATAAGCTTATTCTTAAGAAAGGTTTGAACCTCACTGGTTACTTGCTTACCATTTGCATTCTTCATCTTATTTAATTCAAGTTCAATTTCTGAGATCTTAGAGTTAGATACAAGAGCCTGTCCCTTTAGGGAGGCATTGATTTCTTCAAATTCAACATTTGCTTCTTCAAGGTTCTTGCATCTAACTCTTAAGTCAGATGCTACTTCAGATAGTTGATCTTTCTCGGACTTTAACTTTTAATAACCCTCAATTAAGGTGGCAGTTATCGTATCAAATTGTCAGTTGAGTACGTATGTAAGTTATCTTTCAGTTCAGAGAGACATACCTCAGCAGTGTGAGCAGCTTCGTCGCCATCGATTGCCATAAGAGCAACTTCCTTCTATTGACGATCTCCAATGTAAATCTTCTTCAGTTTCTCCCATATTTCCTTGGCAGATTTGCATTCTATTACCTTTTTCAGGACATCAAAAGTTATTCCATTTTTAAGTGTGAGCATAGCTTTGGTATTTGCTTGAAGCCAATCCAAGTCTTGTGGATCCAGTTCCTCTACCATTTTTAGAACCAAAGATCCGTTTGCAGCTCTCTTCACAGATACATGGTGTTCTCTTTTCATAATTAACCAGAGACTGTAGTCCATAGCCTGGAGAAATACTTTCATCTCTCTTTTCCACCTTTTGTAGTTGAGCCCTTCAAACAATGGAGGCCTGAAGGGATTTGTTCCTTCCCTAATTTCAAATGGACCAGCCTCTTTTGAGCTTTCATCTCTTAACCCCTTCAATTCTAGTGGTGATTCATCATATGACTTATTTCCTCCATCAGATTCACTATCAATTGGTCCATAAGTTGCGTAGAAGCTTCCTTCTTCTTTCTTCTTTCAGCTCTGAAGTTTGGAGGATGCCTGAACTTCTTTTTGTCCTTGTCCTTATCTTTGGAAGTGTCCTTTTCCTTGTCCTTTGTTGCTCTATTCTTCATCCACTCAACTTCCCATACGGGACAGTCCATTACTACATGATTCTTCTTGAAACACTTAAAGCAGCCTGAGTAGTCTGGACTCTCGACTATGTTCTTTCTCCCAGAGTTGTCATTTGTATTCTTCTTGAACCTTTTGAACTTCCCAAAACTGAACTGTTGTCTGAGTGCACTAACCATTGTTGATTCAACAGTTTGCAAATCGACTTCAGGTTCATCGGTTGCCTCAAGAGCAAGGGTCTTTTCCTTCTTTTGTCTTGACTTGTTCTTCGACTCCTTCATCATCTCATGAGTCTTCACGCTGCCCAGTAGTTCCTCTAGCTTGATAGATTTTAGTGGTTTTGACTCAATAATAGCAGTCATCTTTGGTTCCCAAGTGTCAGGAAGAACATTTAGCACTCTATCAACCATTTCGACTTCTGGGAGCTCCATGTTAAGAGATTTCATCTCATTTGTGATAATGCTCAGCCTAGTTATCATATCCTGAATGGACTCCTTCTCACCCATAGTGAATAGCTCGAATTTCTTTTTCAGCATTCTTCTCTTTGAGTCCTTGACTTCAGTTGTTCTTTCATGAGCAACTTCTAAGGAATCCCAGATTTCTTTGGCAGTCTTGTAAGACGAGACCCTGTTGAACTCCTCAGGACTTAGTCCGCAGATTACAAGTCTCTTTGCCTTGTGATTCTTTTCAATCATCTTGTAATCAACATCATTATGCTCAGATCTTTCCTTTGATTCAGTATGAGCGGCAGCTCCTTCACCAACTGTCTTAGTAGGGATTAGATTCCCTTCAGATACGCTTATCGATAATTGATAATCCTCAGTACAGATATAGTTCTCCTATTTTACTTTTCCACCAGGCATAGTATTTCCTACTGAATTGGGATGGCCTTAGCACAAACAACTCTTCAGTGATTATAAGTGGTGCACTCATGATTAGATCTTTCTCAAGGTATTAACCTAGTGACGAGAAGACTATGCTCTGATACCACTTTTTGTAATCTATGCACCTCCTAGGGACACTAGAAGGGGGAGGTTGAATAGTGTGCTCTAATTTCGACGAAGAACCTGACTCTCAGTTACAAGAACTGAGTTCTTGTACAGTTGTCCCGATCAACACTCATCAAACTAAAAGTAAAATAGTATGTTGAAGGATGAGCTTTGAAGATGACAAAGGACCTGGTGCTAAGTGGATCATGAAAAGGTTCATAGTTGAATGAAGAAGACCAGCTGTTCAACGAGTTGTTCAAGTCAGAGCTGAAAAAGGAAAGAAGAGAATGGCTGGAGTCAAAGTTCCAATCCTACCTGAATGTAGAAGAAGCTATAGGGGGTGCTGAGAAGGACGTGGTTCCTAAACGATAATGGATTGGAATATAAGGCAAATTAACTTAGGTTTTAAATAAGGAAATCTGGGTAACCTTGTTTAAACTGAGTTCAAAGAGGAAAATGATTCCTAAGCTTAGTTGGATCCGGCTAAGTCTAGTTCCTATATATACAAGTTAATTTGACCAAAATCTGCACGCACAAAAGACATCTCAACAGAGCATATCAAGTATAATCAGATCGTGAGAAGCTTTGTGTGCAAGAACAAAGGCTGAGCAGTAGAACCTGATGAAGGAGCAGTTTTATAGATAAGTCTGTTGTTTAGGTTCTTTGTTATAGGCTATTGAGTTGTAATCTATTCGCTTGTTTAGAAGCATATAGTGGAGATTACTTTTTAAGGTTAAGTAGAGGTAACCTTACCAGCTAACGTGTGGCTGTGAAGGTTCTAGGTGCTAGGGGGTTCTAGTTCCTTGATTACATTACGTTGTACTCTAAAACTTGCTCGGGTTTTTCCTTTAGTGGAAGAGTTGAAATCCCAAGATTTTGGGCCGTGGTTTTTTATCCCTTGAGCAATGATTTTTCCACGTAAAAATCTCTGTGTTTTTATTTCCGCAATTTGTTTAGTTTTAGAGATAGGTGAAACTTGCAAGGAACCTGGTTCTTTGTGAGTTAGGCGCAAAATGTTAAAAGAAAGTTTTAGGTTCGAAAATCGAGTAAGGGCACTATTCACCCCCCTCTAGTGTCTTACAAAGCTGAACCAAGTGCAACTAGTGGTATCAGAGCAGGTTCTCTCGAAAAAAGATTAACATCTTGAGAAGGATCTGAACAATGAGTGCACCACCAATAATCACTGAAGGACAATCTGTCAACAGGCCTCCTCAATTCAATGGCCAATACTATGGATGGTGGAAAGGCAGAGTGGAAGACTTTATTCAAGCTGAAGACTTTCAGCTATGGATCATTACTAAGGATGGACCTCTTATTCCAAGCAAAACTGTTGGACAGCCACCCAATCAGCAAACTATTCCCAAAGAGATATCTGAGAATACTGATGCTGATTTCAAGATGGTTGAGAAGAATGCAAAAGCTAAGAGGCTCATCATATGTGGACTTGGTCCTGATGAATACAACAGAGTTTCTTCATACAAGACTGCCAAAGATATTTGGGATGCTCTACAAATTGCTCATGAAGGAACTTCACGTGTAAAGAAGTCAAGGATCCAGATGTTGAAGAGAAAGTTCGAGTTTTTTGCTATGGGTGAGTCTGAGTCCATCCAGGATATGATGACCAGGTTCACAATCATAACAAACGAGATGAAGTCACTAGGTATGCTTCTAACTAATGAAGATTTGGTCGAAAAAGTGATCAGGATTCTACCTGATTCATGGGAATCAAAGGTTACAACTATCATTGAGTCCAAGGAACTGGACAAGGTTGAGCTAGATGAACTCGTCGGTAGTCTGAAAACCCATGAGCTTATGAAACAATCAAGGATGAAGGTGGAAACCAAGAAGGAGAAGAACCTAGCTCTAGAGGCAACTGGAGGTTCTAAGTATGAAGTATCTGAGCACGAGATGGCCTTGGTCAATGCAGTACGAAAAACTTAGGCTCTGAAAGAAGAAGAACCAAAGCCACTCCCGCCAAGAACAACATAATTGAAAATCCTGACTACTCAGGGTGTTTTAAGTGTAACAAAAAGGATCATGCTATAAAGGACTGCCCATTGTGAGATATTGAATGGAAAAGGTCTGGGGCTTCATATGAGAATGAACCCAAGAAGAACAAACGTCCTCCCAACTTCAGAGCATTAAGGAGAAAAAAGAAAGAGGCGTTCTATGTAACATGGGGACCTTTTGAAAGCGAAAGTGATGAAGAAGAAGAAGAACCAGAAGATGCTTTTCCTTTGGCACTAATGGCTGATAATGAACCTTCAATTGATGATACGCCTGAGGTAAGTCTTGATGAACTGAACACTAGACTTCATACTTGTTCTTCTAGGGAATTGAATTTGCCTGCCCTGACTTTAATTGAAGAAATTGAAAATTTGAGGTCTGAGAAAGAACAAGCACTTTCTGAGAAGGACCAACTAATGTCAGTTGCGTCTGAGTTTTCAATGAGAAATAAAAACTTGGAAAAAGCTAAATTTAATCTTAAAAAGGAATTAATTGCTAGTGAAGCTCAAGTTTTGGAACTAAATCAGAATGTCTCAGCCCTCGAATTAGAAACTCTTCAATTAAAGGAACAAGTGCTTTGTGAGAAGACGCTAGGTTCTGCACTCGAACTTGAGAATCAAAAATTGAAAGAAATTTCTGGTAAGCAAGGAGTTAGTGAGGCTCAAATCAACCTTGAAACTGAGCGTGAAAAGAGAAATCAGGCTCTGCATCAGGAAATTGAAAAGAACCGGGTTCTTCAGGAAAAGGTTGAAAAAGCTAACTCTGAGCTCACCAGACTCACTAAATGGAACAAGTCTTCTGAAGCTTTGAATTGGTTGCATGAAAATCATAACAGTGGTAAAACTGGATTAGGACATAGGAAACCTTTACCTGCCTGGAACCCTAATAGTAAATATGTAGGACTTCCTTGCAACAAACTCTGCTTCTTGTGTGGTATGACTGGACATATTAAGAATGAATACAGTGTTGCAAAAGATGCAGTAAAAAGGAACAAAAAATCAGTTTTACCTTATTGGGGCTAGAAAAGATTTGATTCATCCATTCAATAACAAAAAGGGACCCATGCTAGTCTGGGTTCCTGTTACTAACTGTTGGTTTTCTTTTGCAGGCTGGAGTGAAATGGAACAACCCAAGCTGGATTCTTGAGAGTGGGTGTTCCAGGTACATGACAGGAGATAGAAGAAACTTTCTCTCACTCGCAGCATTTCAAGGGGGTAGTATGGCTTTTGGAGGAGGCAAGAGCGGTGAAATTGTTGGTATTGGAAAAGTTGGGAGATCCCTCAATCATGCTATTGAAAATGTACTCTGTGTGGATGGATTGAGGCACAATCTTCTAAGTATCTCTCAACTATATGATAGAGGAAACTCAGTGAGTTTCACATGTGTAGGTTGCACTGTGAATGCATACTGGTGAAGTAATAATGGAAGTAAAACGAGCTAAAAATGTGTACAAGGCACATTAGGGTCTCTTCCTAAAAATAATTTGACTTGTCTGAATGTGCTGGAGAATGATAGTCAGTTGTGGCACAAGAGACTAGGACATGCAAGCTTGACTCAATTGAATAATTTGGTGTCAAAGGACCTGGTTCGTGGAATGCCAAGCAAGAGGTTCAATGACATCAAGATTTGTTATGCTTGCGTGAGGAGGAAACATGTAAGATCTTCATTCAAGTCAAAGAAAGTGGTTAGCACTTCTAAACCACTTGAGCTGGTTCACATGGATTTGTGTGGACCAATAGGGATATGGAGCAGAGGAGGTAAGAGATTCGTAATGGTAATAGTCGATGACCACTCCAGATACACATGGACCTTGTTCCTCAGATCTAAAGATGAAGCATATGATATGTTCGAGGATTGGGTCAGAGTCAATCAGAAGAAACTGGGGCTTCAACTAGTGAGCATAAGGTCCGACCATGGTACAGAATTTGAGAATACTAAGTTTACTGAATATTGTAACAAACATGGTGTGGATCACAAATTCTCTGCACCAAGGACCCCTCAGCAGAATGGTGTAGTTGAAAGGAAGAACAGGTCCTTGGAGGACATGGCTAGAATAATGTTGCTGTCAAGCGGCTTATCAAAGAATTTTTGGGCTGAACCAGTCAATACCGCTTGCTACCTGCTGAATCGATGTTCTATCTGTCCTTTGCCTAGAGAAAACTCCCTATGAGCTGATCAGAGGCAGGAAACCTAATATTGCACATTTCAGAGCTTTTGGGTGCAAGTGTTTCGTGCATAACAATGGGAAAGAACCTCTAGGGAAGTTTGATTCTAGAAGTGATGAAGCCATCTTCTTAGGATATTCTTCACAAAGTAAAGGTTATAACGTGTTCAAAAAGAGGACCTAGACTGTAGAAGAAAGTGTGCATGTGGTATTTGATGAATCTGAAAGTGTTACAAATAGAAAAGAAGATGATGATCAGGAGATCGATCTTGCAAAAGATGAACCTGCTGAAGACCCTAAAAATTTGAATGGAGTTAAAAGTAATCAGGATGTTAAGGATTAAATTCAGGGGGAACTAGAAGGCAATCAAACAGGGGGAACTGAAAGACAAGTTGAAGGAAAGTTAGATGGCTCAGATCCTCCTGGAAACGACACTTACCAGATTCAGCCTAAACCTTTGAGATATCAAAGTTCTCATCCACTGGAGAACCTCATGTCTGATCTAAACACTGGAATTGTTACTAGAAGAGCTTTGAAGAACTTCTGTGTATTCTTTGCATTTCTGTCCACAATAGAACCAATGAATGTACGTGAAGCACTTGAGGATCCAGACTGGGTGATTGCGATTCAAGAGGAACTTCATCAGTTTGAACGTAGTAAGGTATGGCACCTGGTCCCTCGACCAACGGACAGGACCATCATTGGTACTAAATGGGTATTTAGAAACAAACTGGATGAACATGGCATGGTGACAAGGAACAAGGCAAGAGTGGTGGTTCAAGGTTATAGTCAAGAAGAAGGAATCGATTATGATGAAACCTTTGCACCTGCTGCTAGAATGGAGGCCATTAGGATGCTTATTGCTTTTGCAGCTTACATGGAGTTTAGGCTGTACCAGATGGATGTGAAGAGTGCATTCTTTAATGGTTATTTGAATTAATAGATGTGGCTTTGAAAGTACAAAGTTTCCTGATCATGTTTACAAACTTGACAAGGCTTTGTATGGATTGAAACAGGCTCCTAGGGCTTGGTATGAAAGGTTTTCTGGGTTCTTATTGAAGAATGGGTGCACAACAGGTAAAATAGACAACACTTTGTTTTTAAGGAAGAAAGCTAAGGACCTGTTGATTGTTCAAGTATATGTAGACGACATCATCTTTGGTGCTACAAATGAGAACCTTTGCAAGGAGTTCGCCGACCTGATGGGAAGTGAATTTGAGATGAGTATGATGGGTGAGCTAAAATTCTTCTTAGGCTTACAAATCAAGCAATCTCAGGAAGGCACAATGATCCACCAGCAGAAGTACATCAAAGAGTTGTTAAGGAAATATGATATGAAGTCTGCTAAGGATATGAACACACCCATTGCTCCTGGAATGAAGATAGATCTGGATGAAACTGGTGCTTCAATTGATGAAACTAAGTACAGAGGAATGATTGGTTCCTTGCTGTATTTAACTGCAAGTCGTCCAGATATTATTTATAGTGTGGGTTTGTGCGCAAGGTTCCAATCAAAACCAAAGGAGTCACACCTAACTGCAGTCAAGAGAATCTTGAGATATTTGAAAGGAACTCAAGATCTTGGTTTATGGTACCCAAAAGGTGGAAGTTTTGATCTAATTAGGTATGCAGATGCTGACTATGCTGGTCACTTGGTTGATAGGAAAAGTACATCTGGGATGGCACACTTCCTAGGTCCTTGTTTAGTTTCATGGGCTACAAAGAAACAAAACTCAGTGGCATTATCCACAGCTGAAGCTGAATATGTAGCAGCTGCTTTATGTTGTTCACAGATATTATGGATTAAGCAGCAGTTGGAAGACTTTGGAATCAAGTGTGGACCAGTTCCAATCTTTTGTGACAATACCAGTGCAGTCAATATTGCCAAGAACCCGGTCCAACACAAGAGAACAAAGCACATTGATATTAGGCATCACTTCCTCAGGGACAATGTTGAGAAAGGCCTAATCACTATGAACTTTTGCGCGGACTGAGAACCAAATTGCTGATATCTTCACTAAGGCATTGAACAAGGTACAATTTGAAAAGAACAAGCTTGAGCTAGGGATGACCAAGATACAATGAACGAATCAGCACCTGGTTCTCCCAATGATTGGCTAGTGAAGTTTCCTTGTTTTACTTAGCTTAACTTTGCTTAGTTGATTCTACTATGAAAACTTAATTGTTTTGCATGCTAACCTGTTTGGAACCTGTTTTCATGACTTAGATACTGCCAAATTTTTGAAATCTAGGATATAATTGAAGAAACTGGTGCATGGACATTCAGGTACACATTCTATATTATTTACTGAATATAACGTTGTTTTACGTGGCCTAAAATGTTACCAATCACCCTCACTTGGCGCCGGATTAGTGCAAAACTTTTAAAATTCAAATATTCTGAACCTTGATGGCGTCAGCTCCTATGCGTAATAAGTAGCAGCAGCTTTTTCCAATCCCATCAACCCGTTCCCCTTCCCGATAAACCTAAACCCGTCTCTATTCCACTACTTGATCATTGACATTGTTCCTATCGTCTGATAATTCTAAAAACTCTCTCAAAATATTTTCTCTCTCTAAAACACAATTCTCTGAAAAAAAAAACAATGTCGACCAATTCTAAAGTAGATTCTCAACTCTCCTCTCAAAAACTCAAAATTTCTAAACTAAATCAAAAGGCGAAGCAACTGGCCTCGAGTCGTTCTTTGGCTATGGCGAGGAAGTTTGCGAAATTGAGACAGAAGAAGTTGTCAGAGGAAGCAACTAGAAAGGGGAAATTGTTCCAGAAACTGGTACGGAGGAAGGGATCATTGAAGCGAGTCAAGAAATCGTCCAAGAAATTGAAAAGGTAAACCCTAGTTCTCCTACTGGTACTGTAGTTGTCGATACTAGTGTACCCTCTATGCCTGTAGATTTAGAAGAACAAGTTGATAATGAATTAGGAGATAAGGAGGAGATAGTTGTAAAAATCCCAAAAAAATTGTCGAAACACAGGTTGTTGTAGTGGTCGCTAAAGAAACTGAGAACATAGTTGAGGAACCTGTTCCTATTGTAGAAAAGACTGTTAGTGACAAGGGAGAAGGAAAATCTGCTGAACCTCCTAAAGAACTTGAGAAAGAACCTGGTTCGTTCTCTGGTTCTGTCGCAGGTGATGACACAGATCTGAGAGAGATTGATGATTATGTGGAAGAGAATGTAGAAGGTGTAGGTTGAACTGAGCCTGTAGATGCTGTGTTGCCTGAGACCAATCCCACTCCTTAAGCTAGTGAAGGTTCCTCCAGTGAAACAGATGTTGTGGTGGTGGAGGAACAGAAGAGATTGGGAAAAGGCCTGTGGTTCAGGAACAAAAACAAGCTGTGAAGAAACGGAGGTTAGTGAAGGGAGGAGAACTTGTAGGTAGTTCCAAAATGGGAAGTTCTGGTGATGCAGAGGGGATGGGAGAAAGTAGTAGAAAAACAGGGAGTCATGTGAGTTGACCTGCTACTCGTGGCTCCGTGAGAGAGCAGTAGGAGAAGATTATGGAGGAACCTGAGGTTCGTAGGAGAGGTACCAAATCAAAGCTGGTGATTGGAGATGACAAGGAAGACAAGAAGAGAAGGGTGGCCTACTTTAGAGGTCTACCAATGGTGAAGGGTAAAATTCTAACTGACCTGGAGCTAGAGGGTATGCCTCAACTTGGTGGTAAGTTAAGAGCTCAAGGTTGGTTGAACCTATTCAGTGATGGTGTTAGACAGCTGAGAGAGCAAGAGGTTCGAGAATTTTATTCCAATTGCACAGTGAGTGAAGGTATTGTGACAACCATAGTCAAGGGGCTGGTGATCCAGTTTGATAGTGTGGACCTGGGTGAGATTTTGGGTGTTCCCTCTCAGGGCTACAACGAGTACATGAGGAACTCAAGGCTTGCTAGAGGAGATGGTGTGTCTGCTTTGGAGGTAACCCAAAAATTTGCAGGGAGACCAAGACTGGCAAGGGCTACACAGGTAAAGAAGAAGGCAATGCAACCCTTCTACCAGTTGCTCTTTGAATTTGTGCTAAAGAACCTACTGCAGAGGTCAGAGAGGAGGAGTGAGGCCAACTTTCTGGATATGACCTATATGGACCTGCTAGATCGAGAGGTTCGTATTAATCTGCCTGAATTGATGATCAAGCACATTGGTAGAGTAGCTGATATGGGGTTAGGCAAATATGCGATGGTCTACGTATTTCTTCTGGGGAAGGTATTTTATTTCTTTGGGGTGTGTTGGTAAGTGGACTGAGCCGGACCACAATGACTTTTTTGGGAGGAACATTCTAAAGTTCTATGACTATGTGTTGGATGGTGAACCTGCTGATGAACCAGAGAATATGGATGATGATGCTGAGGAAAGGAGGATCAACAGAGTTGACAGGAGAATTGAGGGTTTCAGGAGGCAGCTTGAAAGGCAAAATGATGAGCTCGCCTGGATGAATGCTGAAAACACAAGGCTGGATGCAGAGCTGGAGCGTGAAAGAGAAGGAAACTCGCGTCGCCTCGCCTTGTTGCTTGCTCACTTTAACATCCCTAATATTCCCCAATTCTGAACCAGTTCCATTCCCTAGTCCCCTCCTGGTTCTTATATGGCCTGTTTCTAAGAAAATTATATATTTCGATTTGTAATATTTTGAATGATGTTTAGGTTCTTTAAGCCGGTTTGGCACTTTTTGTTGTTATAAATATCCTATTTGCTAGTATTTATTATCTGAAACAGGTTCCTGATGTTTAAAGGTTGGCTTTCTGCCTTTGGCATTAGAGTCAACTAGACTTAATTTAAGTTAAGCAGGTTCTAACAACTGTGAAACTTTTCGATGATGCCAAAAGGGAAAAGTTAGATGTTGATTAGTTCATTATATGTTTGTGACCTATTTTTCGCCTAACTTTTATTACCCTGGTTTGTGGTTAGTGTTTGATTTTTACAAATTCTTGAGAGTATAAACCCTCGGTGAGACAACATGGTTTGTCATCATCAAAAAGGGGGAATTTGTTGAAGGATGAGTTTTGAAGGTGACAAAGGACCTGGTGCTAAGTGGACTATGAAAAGGTTCACAGTTGAATGAAGAAGACCAGCTGTTCAACGAGTTGTTCAAGTCAGAACTACTGAGTTGTAATCTATTCGCTTGTTTAGAAGCATATAGTCGAGATTACTTTTTAAGGTTAAGTAGAGGTAACCTTACCAGCTAACGTTCGGCTGTGAAGGTTCTAGGTGCTAGGGGGTTCTAGTTCCTTCATTACATTACGTTGTAGTCTAAAACTTGCTCGGGTTTTTCCTTTAGTGGAAGAGTTGAAATCCCAAGAGTTTGGGTCGTGGTTTTTTATCCTTTGAGCAAGGATTTTTCCACGTAAAAATCTCTGTGTTCTTTACGTTTCGGCAATTTGTTTAGTTTCAGAGATAGGTGAAACTTGCAAAGAACCTGGTTCTTTGTGAGTTAGGCGCAGAAAGTTAAAAGCAAATTTTAGGTTCGAAAATCGGGTAAGGACACTATTCACCCCCCTCTAGTGTCTTACAAAGGTGCACCAAGTGCAACATAGTAGATAAAGGAGACAGTGATTTTACGTGGAAAAACTCCTTGCTCAAGGGAGAAAAACCACGACCCATACTCTGGGATTTTGAAAATACTTCTACTAGCACAAAGAGAAAGTTTTTATATTACAAACTCTGTATCCAAGGGGCTACACTCTAGACCTAAACACTCACAAAGCTAATCAGTTTGCCAATAATGCTCCGAGTTCTCCAATGGTTGTCATCACAATTAAGTCACTTCAAGAATTATTGAATCATCTTTTGTTTGCTCTCAACTCTCATAATGATAACTGAGATCGGCTGCCCCAAATACTTGCTTTTATATGGGCTTTGTAACCCTAGCAGTGTTTCACTAGGAAACCTTACATTTATGGTAAGTCATGATTTCCAATGATACACTTCTCGTTTTGTACCAACTCTTGTTCACACTTCAATGAGACAACCACATCATAACTTCTTTTGCTGACTAGGACACACATATGCACACGTGCCACTACTCCTCGTTCCGCATGGATTTGCAACCCACAATTTTTTCAATCAATCGTGCCCTTCTCCTCAACGAATAGGTTCTCCACTAAATCTTTCGTTTGTCATTCTTCTAAATATTTAACTCAATAGATCTCATTGCTATAATGAGGACCATGAAACATAAAGAATTCTGGCATGCAAATATGCAATTAACGTTAAATATCAGCAGTGTCCCTAAACTAGTTTTTCATTATCCTCGTTTTTGTTTGCAAGCATTTACTAGGATGTACAAATAGGACCTACCCAAATTGTTCTGTTTTATTAATAGGTGTAGTCAGCATCTCATCTCGTGGTACGCGATGTCTAGATGGAACAGAGATATTTTTTTCTCTTTCGAAATAAGATTGTTCAGCTAAGAGCACTTAGCCATGTGCCATTTATACCTCAAGTAATATCATGTGCTGTTTGGTAGTGCTTGATTCACCGATGGAAATAAAAAGGTAGTTAAATTTGACGCACCGGTGTACAAAATTACTGCAACCTTTTCATTATATATATATATATTTTTTTTAAAAAAAAAATTAATCGAACATTTTCCTTTTTAACTCCTCTCTGCCCTTTCGTTAACTTCTTAGACTATAATTTTTTCTTGTAAATTCAGCTAATAAATCTGTCCATTTTTTCTCTCTTTCTCCTTCAAAAACTTTATCCCTCCTTTCCGTCACTGAATAGAAAACTCGTACAACGAGTTGCAGCATTTCATAATCACATCGACAAGTTGACAATATTTGTGCCATTAATTATTGAAAAAAAATTATTGCCTCAAGCTATGAGGTGTAGAAGAATCATTATTGAGATAACTATAAAAATGATAAGAAATTACTAAATTATGTAGTGATAAGATGATTTATAATTTAGAACACAATTCGACCTTCAGATAAAATCTTTGAAAAGGTCTGGTGAATATTCATCAATCTTTACAAATATTCTTTCACGGTTTTCAGATTTAATTCATTTTTGAGTATTTATCGTAAACCATTTATATGAAAGAAGATAGAGGTCACTTTTTTTTTTTTTTTTAATTTGAGGTTTGATTTTGTTGAAGTTTGAGTTTTGATGAAATTGGTAAAGGACCTTGTTCTCAGAAGAAATATTGGAGGTTCTACCGATGATAAAAAGTTGCACAAATACATTCCCAATTCGAGGTGGAATAGAAAAAAACCTGGACGGAGCAGTTTTTCAATTCAAATTGAATTAGGAATCGTGCTGGAAGGTTCTACCAAGCAGTATAGGAAAGAAAGCAGAATCCTAGTAGAACTAGGAGAACCTCGCGCAGGAAGGTTCGGCGAAGCAGTGCAGAGTTTAATCCTAATGGGATTAGGAGTCTCTTGGGCGTGAATCTAAAAGCCCTAAAAGGCGACTAATAAACCCTAATTGTCTTGGGTGCCAGCTGGAAGTATCTTGGAAGATCTACATAATAATGAAGAATATTTTTAAAGAGTCCAAGAATGAAAAAAGTGTGTAGGAGGTAAAAGTGTATAAGAAAAGTATTTATTGAGTCCTAATTGGAAAATAATTCTTTTCGTTGTCCATGAGAAGTCATATGCACACTATATACACATCATTTTGAAGACTTTAAGAAGTGTGCATGAAATATTATCTCTTCAGCCACATAGAGAGAGATTGAGAGCTCAAAAGGTTGATAATTCTTTAGAGAACGCGTTGAAGGAATTAACTGGACGAGAGGTTATTCATCAGGTATAATAAAGTACCAGTCCAGCAAGAACGTGCAGAAGGAACTGACTGGACAAGTGGTTCTTCATCAAGCTGTATTGAGTTTCTGTCTTGGTCTAGTTCATATGTATTAGGGCTTTGAATTGTAACCTATTACGCTTATTTGAGGAGAATTGATTAGGTGTTGTATTTGGAGAAAATCTTTTATTAGGCTAGTGTCAGCTTAAAGGAGTTGCTACGGTCGTGGATCGTAGACAGTCTTGTACTTAGGAGTTTCCTTGGTGTGGTTGCTGCAGTTAATTTAATTGTAGGCAGTCTTAGGTACTAGAGTTTTGTCCCTTGGTTATAGAGCTTGTAACCTAAAACTTGCTTGTTGTATTAGTGAAAGAGGTTTTAAAATCCCAGAGTGTGGGTTGTGATTTTTCTCCCTTGACCAAGGATTTTTCCACGTAAAAATCCCTGTGCAAGTTTAGTTCCGCATTTTTGTTGTTAGCACAGTGTTTTGGAGAAACTCTTCAAGAAGTAGGTTCTTGCGTGCATGAGCAAGGTTCTTCGAAAGGAAAAAAATTGGAAGAAACTATTCACCCCTCCCCTCTAGTGTCTGTTAAAGGTGCACCAAGTGCAACAAGTGTTATCAGAGCCGGTCTTCTCGCTACTAGGCTAACACCTTGAGAAGGATCTAAATATGAGCGCACCTATCACGACCCAACCTAGGGCCGCGACGGAAACCTACACTGAGTGCCGATCATCGCTAAACTCACTAATAATCTATTAATAATAGAGATATGCTCATATATACATACATATCTGCTGAAGGCATAAATTCTGGTAAGATGACACAACTAACACACGCTGACATACATAACATACTGAAGGATCCACATAGGGATATATCTACAAGCCTCCAAGAGTGCTGAACTGAATATACAAAGGACGGGACAAGTCCCCACCATACCTACTCGACATCTGCATAACATACAAAAAGTAGTAAACTCCAAAAGGAGACGGAGTGACTCCAATAGCTGGTAGATAGTCTACTAACGTGGCTCAGGGTATGATCTCTCTGTACCTGCGCGGCATGAAATGCAGAGCCCCAGAAAAGTGCGTGAGTACGATATGTACAATGTATGTAAGGCATGAACATATAATATATCATAGCTGAATTAAACTGTAAGGCTGGAATATAAATATGTAAATACGAGATGGAGCATAGCAATGTAGCTGGAAATCTGAAAAAAATGTACTAAACATGAACTGAATATAAACTGATGTTTAGCTGAATCTGAAACTGAAGAGTGAGCCGAACTATACTGATAAATAACTGTAATATGACTGATAACTGGTAACTAGAAACTGGAACTTATAGCTGTCAACTGATACTGACGCTAAGTACTGGTGGCTGATAACTGAGAACTGATAACTGGTACTGAGCTAAAACTGAACTAGTACCTGGCTGGTGTTATGGGCTATATCCCCCCAAATCAGGTAGCTAAACATCTGAACTAGCCTCATGTATTGTCATGCGGAGTATACTATAGCTATATACGCGTATATAACAAACCTGGCGGGAGTTATGAGCTATGTCCCCCCCAGCCAGTAATATCTAGTCTCTCTGGTCAGAGTGTGTGAATGATACTCGGTCACACTAGGTGTTTCAACTCTCGCCTGAACATGAGGTCTGTGTCCCCCAGACCAGTAGTATCACACGAAATCGGATTGTGTGTCGAATGTCCAGCCTCTATCGGGGACTCCAAATCACACATAAGGTGATCACAATATTTCTGGACAGTACCATTATCTTGTATTTCATCATAGCTTTCAGGGTGTAGAACAAAGTTATAGACTTTATGATCTTCATAAAAGCTGTAGATATATGTCTTAGGATTCTAGAGAATCTTAAACCATCTCAATATCAATTTTGTACAAAGAGTTATGCTTAAACTACTAACAACTGTCGGAAGATAAAAATAATTTTCGAGATTTGGAAACATTTTGTGCTGCTGTTTTGGACATCTTTCACCGTGGTTCTTGGCACCAAATTAAACACATACACGGTTAACTTTTTTCCATACAAGTTCCCCACAAGAACAATAAAGTTTAGACTGTGCACTCGTTGTGGTAAAATTGGGTATTATAGAGATAGTTGCACATCTCTATTCAAGGCAATTGAAAAGAACAAAAAATTTGTTTTACCTAGTTGAGCTAAAAGAGATATAATTCATCCATTCCATCATAAGAAAGGACCCAATCTTGTCTGAGTTCCTAAAACTAACCCTTGATTGAGTTTTGCAGGCTAAGGTGAGGGGAAGCAACCAAAATGAGTATTTAGACTGTAGTTGCTCGAGGTACATGAATAGAGACAAATAAAATCCTCTCACATGCAGTCTTCATTGTAAGGAGTGGGACGTTGGTAAGAAAATCACTTATATTGTAAGGAATGCAAGTCATTCTCCCACTCCGTAGACTATTGGTATTTGGTTAGTTTAAAGTATATTTGATTAAGTATTTCTCAACTTGTGATCCCTGAGCATAAAAAATGAATTTGGTCCATTGGTTGCAAATTGTGAATTACAAATTTCATATGATTTTTTATGTACATGGTAGGTCCTTTGTTGGAAAGTTTCCTTATGACTCACTTCGGGGTAGGAGGCGAAGCATCACTTACCTAAGAGCCTTTTGGTTGTATATGTATAATATAATGGTAAAGAAGCTCTAGGCAAGTTTTGATGCATGAACTAATGAAGGAACTCTTCCTAGGAAATTCACCACATAGAAAAGCTTACAAAGTGTTAATTAAATAGATTCTATGTGTTGAAGGCATGCTTATCATTTTCTTATGAAACTAATAATGTGGCTGAGAAAGGCACGCAGGAATACGGACATAAGATAGAGTTGTCCAAGCACCAGGTTCTTCAGGGTGGAGACAAATGTGAAGCTAATGGAAGATCAAATCAAATAACTGGACAATTGCTTCACCCATCATGAATTCAGTGATTCAAGAGGAATTGGTTCACAGGCTGATCTGGTTATTATTGAAGAACCAACACATAAATCAGGCGTAGCAAGGAGAAATTAGACTTAATGTTGATAGTAGGAAATGGAAAGTGGCTGAAACATATGCTCACCCCAAGGCATGGATTCAATCAATTAGGGGGAACTGGTTCTAAAAATGATAAAGTTTATCATGAAGAACTTACTAGAGATTCATAGAACCAGGTTGAATCGTGGAGAAGATCAAACGAGAGACACATGTGACATTCTAGGGGAACAATAAGGCAATCAGAAAGGGGAAACAATAGGTCAAGAAGATGAGAATTTTTAAGAACCTGGTCCTTTGGAAGGTCCCTCTAGAGAAACCTCTCAGCAGATAAAGTCTAAACCTTGGAAGCATCAAAGTTCATATCCACTGGAGAACCTCATATCTGATCTAAACTCTGGAATTGTTGCAAGAGGAGCTTTGAAGAACTTCTGTGCATTCTTTGTGTTTCTCATTTATGGAACCAAAGAATGTACGAGAAATGCTTAAGGAGGCAGATTAGATGGTTACTATGCAGGATGAACTACATCGTTTTGAAAAGAACGGAGTCTGGCACTAGGTCCTTTGACCTAAGGATAGGTCTATCATTGATACCAAGTGGGTGTATAGAAACAAGCTGGATGAGCATTGCATAGTCATAAGGAGCAAGGCTAGATTGGTAGTTCAAGGTTACATTCAAGAAAAGAGATCGACTATGATGAAACCTTTACACCTGTTGCAAGAATGGAAGCCATTAGGATGTTTATTGTGTTTGTTATTTATATGGAATTCACCTTGTATGAGACGGATGTGAAGAGTGCATTCCTTAATGGTTATCTAAATGAAGAGGTGTATGTTGTTCAACCACCAGAACTTGATAGCACTAAATGTTCTGATTAATTCTACAATCTTGACAAGGCAGTGTATGGGTTGAAACAGGCTCCTAGGAATTGGTATAAATAGTTGTCTAGGTTCTTACTGAAGAATAGTTTTATTGGAGAAAAAATATACAACACATTGTTTCTAAAGAAGAAAGCCAAGGACCTGCTTATTCTTCAAGCCTATGTAGATGACATTATTGTTGTGCTACAAATGAATTCTTGTGTAAGTACTTTGCAAGTTTGAGATAAAGAGTGCTAAAGCCCTGGACACGCCAATAACATGACAAACAAAGTTGAATATGAAAGAAACTGGTTCTCGTATTGAAGACACAAAAATTGGAGGAATTATTGGTTTTCTTCAATACCTTATAGCTAGTAGGCTAGTCATTGTGTTGATATGTGCAAGATTCCAATCAAAATAAAAGGAGTCATTTATGTCAACAGTGGAAAGAATCTTGAGATAGTTGAAAGGTTCTTATGACTTATGTGGTTGTGGTATCCTCGAGGAGGAACTTTTGATCCTACTGGTTGTGCTGATGAAGATTATTCTGGTCATCTTCTGGAGAAAAAGAGTACATCTAGAATGGCACACCTTTGAGGTTCTTACTTAGTTTCATGGGCTACAAAGAAATAATATTATGTGTTTCTCTCCATATCTGAAACTGAGTATGTAGCAGTTGCTTCTTGATTGTTCATATCTCTTGTAGATAACAAAGCAACTGAAGGACCTTGCGAAGAACCTGGTCCATCCCAGAAGAACTTGGTCCATCCCAGAAGGAACCCGCTCATTGAAATTAGGTATCACTTCTTCAGAGATAATGTTGAAAAAAGCCTAATTACAATGAATTCTTGCAGGATTGATGACCAAATAGCTGATATCTTCACCAAGGCAGAAAAGGGTACAAGCCAAAAGGAACAAGTAGGAACTGGGGATGACCAAAATACACAGAACGACCCAGAACCTGGTTCCCTCGATGATTGGCCAGTGATGTATCTTTTTATGTTACTTTTCTAGGAATACATGAGAATGTCGTTTCTAGTTTTATACTGTAACAAGTATGTATTTCATCTGTGTTAGAAACTTCTTACTGATTTCTAATGATGCTATTTTTGTTCAGATATGGAAAAAAAAAACATGAGGTGATGAATCAGTTGCATATGTGTTCAGATACGCGTCTAAACCATTGAGATTGTTTCAATAAATTTTGTCTTAACTGGTTCATATATTCCCTTTTGTAACCACCTTGGATTGGCACCACTTTCTAAGCCATCTTTGAAATTCAAAACTTATTTAATGACTTGGCATCAGCTCCCAAGAACCATTAATGATGAATCACTTCAATTCCTTTATCTTTTTCATCTCCTAAATGAATCACATCAAATACTCAAAACCCTTTTAAAACCCATGTTTCACCCGAACCCAAAATTGTTAAACCTAAAGGGAACAAAGGAACAAAGCAAGCTGCGATGAACCCTTCTATAAGTTTGGCTTGAAGTTAGAGTGACGATAAATAGAAAGAAACTTATGAGGAAGTCGAAAAAACTGTTCAAGAACCTAGTTCTGCTTCAATTACTTTGACTACTGATGACACAGAAATTGAAAGTTGTTGGGTCTGACAATTATCTTTAGAGGTAAAATCTGAATCCACTAGAACAAGTTCCATTATGCATGAGTCAATTTTGAGCCCAGAGAAAGTTGCTACTAAGGTATTAGTAACTGGGTTAGATGAACTTGTAAGTTCTGTAGATAGTTATAGTTTTGGTGGTATAGAAGAAAGGGGAATGTTGTTGATGTGTAAACTGGTGTTGCTAGTGTAGAGCCTATTCAAGTTGCTATAGAATCAATTAAAGTTGCAAGTCTGTGGGTTCTCAAGAAGACACAGTCAACAAACCTAGTTTGGAGGTTGTTCCTTCAGAGATAGTGAAGGAGAGTGTGGGTGTTGGTGGTCTGGTCAAGTTAAGACAAGGACTTGCTAAAGTTGAAAGCATCTGAGCAAGGACCTGGCCCTTTCTCAGTTCCTGCAACAACTGATGATACATGACTTGACTGGATTGAGTCTTATTAGAAGAACCAAGAGGAAGAGATGGATGAAAGAGTGGAGATAAGAAATATAGAAGTGTTTGAGAGAAGAAAAGTAAAAGGAAGTTTGGTACTGAGGGTGAGAAAGAGGAAGATTATGATGAGGTGATGTTTGTTAGTGAGACAAAACCAGTAGATAAAGAACCATCGGAATGGTAGAGGATGAAACTTAGGGGGAACTTTCTCAGGAACAAGGTTCTTCGAGTAAGGGAATGACAGAACTGGTCTAAGAACATTCAACAGTCACTTTGGCTCAAATCGAGGTAATTACTGTTTTGCGCAATAAATCTGAAATCTGATTTCATGATTAGTACTGTAGTTCCTGGTTATGTTTATGGATTGGTGAAGTGTGGTTGTGGTTGAATATAAACCATCTGAGGTCTTAGTCGATGAACCTAGTTTAGAGGCTGCTCCCTTGATGGTACATGAAAAAGAATGAAGAATTGGAAAGATATTGCTAAATCAAATGGTGTTACTGAGACAAAGAGGACACAGTGGAAGAACCTATTTCACCCACTGGTTCCTCAAATGTTGATGAAGTAGTTTGGTGTTGTCTAATAATGAATGTTGGGAAAAGAGTTTTTGTTTTGGGATATGGTTGACCTTTTATTGGTAGATGATCCTAATATTTTTAAAGGATCCAAGGTTGATGAATTGAAAGTAAAAATCAGCCAATTCCTAGAGATTTATATTGTGGTATTGATCAGGATGAGAAAATTATTCTCTTAAGTGAAAGAAGCTGAAGAAATGGAGACCCATTTAGTAGAACTTAGAAAGGAGGAAGAAACATATAAAGAACCTGGTCAAGAAATAGGTAATGCAGAGGCCAATGAACCACCTCCTCAAGTTCATGAGGAACCTGATGATGACGTACCCCTAATCCAATTAAGGAGAAGGACTACTGAGTGTGTTCTTCAAAAGCCGGAAAAAAAAGAAGAAAAAATAATAAAAGAAACTGGAGAAGAGGTAAGGCATGAAGCATCTCCTGTTGAACCTTGTACTAGTGCAGGAAAAAATGTGGCTGACGTGAAAATGAATGAAGTGGACTAAGTTATTGGTTCAAGGAACATCTTATTGTGAAAGGTAGAATTCTTGCTAATATCGAAGAAAAGAGGATGGTATAACTGGTTGCAATGTTGAATACTCAAAGCTGGAAGAACCTGGTTCATGTAAAGTCAAGAAAGTTGTACACTCTTGAGGATTAGAGAGTTCTACATAAATATTCATTGGGAAACCAAGGCTTACCAGAGCCTCCTAGATAGGACAAAGGTTATGGCATCCCTCTATCCATCTTTGTTCGAGTTTGTTCTGAAGAACCTGGTCCAGAGGTCCTAGTGTCGTAGTGAGGAGAACTTTATGGATTTAACTTACATGGACTATTGGATATGAAGGTTCATAAATAAATCTGGCAAGGAGTAATGATACAACATATAGAGAGGATAGTTTATGTGGAACAAGGAGAACATGCATTAGCTTATGGGTTTCTTCTTATATAGATCACAGAACTCTTTGGTATGTCTTTAGCCAAATGTACAGAACCTGATCAACATGATGGCTTTGAAAGGAACATCCCAAAGAGCTTTGATTACCAGTTGGAGGAAGAATCTGCGGAGGAAACTATAGAGCATGATAGCGATGAAGGTCCTTGTATGGGTGATTGGAATCAGAAGGTTGAAGCTTATGGAAAGAGGACTGGTGCTAGAAATGCATCGAAACTCAAGGAACATTGACGCGATGCTTGCTCTTATAAAATCTTTGTTCCATCCACTTTCCAGAGACGAACCAGTCCCTACCCTATAACCCATTTCAATCAATTTCTCTTTGATGTTCTGTTTGAGACAATCTTTATGGTCTTAATCTTAATGTTTTTGATGCTTATTTGGATATTTTTCTTGATTCATTACTGATAAACTCTCGTATCTTATAGTTACAACTAAGCATCTTAGATTGAAGTTTGATAGGTTCTGCATATAATTGATTTGCTGTCGTCTAGGCTACAGACTTGACATTACTTGATTGGTTCTTTGGGAGGTGTAATGTGCTCTTTTCGATGATGCCAAAAGGGGGAAGAAGAAATGTTGGAGGTGTTTGTGACCTAGTTTCGTTCTGTTATTAATTCTTATACCTATTTCACTGCTTGTGTGTTTGTTTGAATATGGATTTATATTATCCATGCAGCATTTATTTGTCATCATTAAAAAGGAAAAATTTGTTGAAGTTTGAGTTTTGATGATTAACAAATGGGAACAAATTGGTGAAGCACCTTATTCTCAGAAGAAATATTGGAGGTTCTACCGATGATGAAAAGTTGCACAGATACATTCCCAGTTCGAGGTGAAGTAGGAAAGAACCTGGACGGAGCAGTTTTTCAATTCAAATTGGATTAGTGCAGGAAGGTTCTACCAAACAATATAGGAAAGGAAGCAGAATCCTAGTAGAACTAGGAGAACCTCGCGCAGGAAGGTTCTGCGAACCTGTGCAGAGTTTAATCCTAATGGGATTAGGAGTCTGTTGGGGGTGGCCTAAAAGGCAGATAATAAACCCTAATTGAGTCCTAATTGGAGAATAATTCTTTTCCTTGTCCATCAAGAAGTCATATGTACACTATATATACATCATTATGAAGACTTCAAGAAGTATGCATAAAATATTATCTCTTCAGCCACATAGAGAGAGATTGAGAGCTCAAATGGTTCATAATTCTGAAGAGAATGCGCAGAAGGAATTAACTGGACGAGAGGTTCTTCATCAGGCATAATAAAGTACTAGTCCAGCAAGAACGTGCAGAAGGAACTGACTGGACAAGTGGTCTTTCATCAAGTTGTATTGAGTTTCTGTCTTGGTCTAGTTCATATGTATTAGGGCTTTGAATTGTAACCTATTACGCTTATTTGAGAAGCATTGATTAGATGTTGTATTTGGAGAAAATCTTCTATTAGGCTAGAGTTAGCTTAAAGGAGTTGCTACGGTCGTGGATCGTAGACAGTCTTGTACTTAGGAGTTTCCTAGGTGTGGTTGCTACAATTGATTTGATTGTAGGCAGTCTTAGGTACTAGAGTTTAGTCCCTTGGTTATAGAGTTTGTAACCTAAAACTTGCTCGCTGTGTTAGTGAAAGAGTTTTCAAAATCCCAGAGTGTGGGTCGTGATTTTTCTCCCTTGAGGAAGGAGTTTCCACGTAAAAATCCCTGTGTATGTTTATTTCCGCATTATTATTGTTAGCACAGTCTTTTGGAGAAACCCTTCAAAAACCAGGTTCTTCAGAAGGCAAAAATCAGAAGCCACTATTCACTCCCCTCCTCTAGTGTCTGTTAAAGGTGCACCAAGTGCAACAAATTTGGAAGAAAAGTGATGAATTCACGCTGTGAATGGGGGAAGAAAGGAAGAAGAAGAGAAGCAGAGAGGACTTGGGTGGGGGAGGGAATGGGCAAGGGGAGAATAAAGATAAGTAAAAATAAAAGTTATTATCCATAAAATTATACCCGATGATGTAAAAATTTCGTTACATTAGCAATGCATCAAATTTAAACTCATAAAATAAATTAACTACTTGGGTCAATGGAAAGTCAGTGGAAAATAAGAAATATCATCAAATTATGGGCGAAAAGATGTGTTGGATAATATTAGAGATGGTAAAATTTTCTATCGCATCTGATAAGTTACAAGATCAAAGGCCAATGCCATCAACCCATGCGCTATTATTTCCAATGATTAGTATTCTTATTTAGAATACTGAAACGACCTCGGTAAATTATTTCGGAAGTTAGGACTCCGATTGGCGTGTCGATAATTTTAAATTATTCGTAAGGTCCATTGGGACCTGTATGTAAAATTTGAGCTAAATCAGAACTCGTTTGGTAGGTATCAGAAAAAGGTGTCAGTTTTTATTGACAATAAATATTAAAAAGATATTTTTGAGCTCGGTTTTGGCAAACGAACTTCGATTCGAAATCTAAAAGTGCCTTTAAGTTCGTATGATTATTTGTGACTTTTATGGACTTTCGAAAGTGAATTTCAATTTTGTTCGGCTAGTTTCCGCTAAAATGCCGAAAGTTAAATAATTTGACCTTTTTCCATTTAATTCGCATATTGAGTTTCGGGAGTCCAATTTGAGATCCTCCTTCGCAAGTATGTTACATATATTTTTTATAACTTGTATGAAAAAGTTGGAATTATTTCGAATATCGTAGGGTACCGTTTCAATTTTTACCATAGCAGTGAATTTTAAAGGAAAAAGGAAAAAAAAAAAAGACAAAATACAAAAAAGACAAAACAAAATATTAAAATGGAATTGGAGTCTGGTGGATAAGTGCCAAGGGATAAATATCCCTTTGGCTTGAAAGTTGACCAGAGAAACGCGAACATGAACAGAAACAAATGAAGAGATACGCTGAGGGAAAAAAATGCCAGAAAATAAGAAAAGAGCTGGGAAAATAGTAGAATTTTTAGCCCGAAATATTCAGGTAATGATCCTAATATATTATTTGAGTTTATTACATGTGTTTGAATATGTTTCAACGGTAAAACTTGGAATACTGTACATCGTTTTCATAAGTTCAATTAATAGTTTAAAGGGTCAAATGGACCCCGATAATGGAATTGAATATATATTCGTACTCAGTGAGTTATGCGCAACATATAAATGTAATTTATTTGGGGTTTGGTTATGTGATCTTAAACTCTGTATATAGGCCTGACCTGCGTATTGCGTATGCGAATAGGGTATCAGGTTCCTAACCGGATTGCCCTATGATGCGAGGAATGAAGTCTTTAGCCTAATTTGATATATATTTTTCTGCTTATTGAATAGAGTGGGATCGTTTGGCAATGAAACCAAAGGACAAAGCGGTTATTGAGTGGCTGTGCTAACTTTGTAACAAGGTAAGTGTTTATATCCATTTCCTTGTAGGCACCTGGCCTCGTGGATTTTCTACCCCGTATTTCCTTACGTGTGTAGCTACCGATAGGCGTACTCATTACGCCTTAGCTTTGAATTTACATTATATATTATATGTTATATCCTGTTGTTGGTATTGCATTGAGGAACTGAGAATTGTACTCTGGCTGTGAGTTGAGATATACTTCCCGGCAGTCGATGAGAGTCCCGCACCGGTGAAGGGTCATTATTGCATATACTTCCCGGTTGGCGATGAGAGTCCCGCACCGGTGAAGAGTCATTATTGCATATACTTCCCTGTTGGCGATGAGAGTCCCGCACCGGTGAAGGGTCATTATTGCATATACTTTCCGGTTGGCGATGAGAGTCCCGCACCGGCGAAGGGTCATTATTGCATATACTTCCCGGTTGGCGATGAGAGTCCCGCACCGGTGAAGGGTCATCATTGCATATACTTCCCGGTAATCGATGAGAGTCCCTAGCCGGTGAAGAGTCATCATTGCATATATCTCTGGTAGACGATGAAAGTCCCTAGCCGGTGAAGAGTCATCATTGCATATATCTCTGGTAGACGATGAAAGTCTCGCGTCGGAGATAGGTATCAGGCATATGTGACCGCATTGCATCATAACACATTCATCCCATCTCATTGCACCGCATACTGACTATTGTGTGTATTGTGTTGTGTTTTATGTATGCGGTATGTACACCATGTCGTGGACATATCTCAGTTTGCTTATATATTCCTGGCTCGCATTCTGGGTTGCGGGAATCGGGTTGCACGCCGCAACGGTATAAACATATGGATCGGGTTGCACGCCGCAACGGTATTAATATATGGATCGGGTTGCACGCCGCAACAGGAGGAATATATGGATCGGGTTGTACGCCGCAACAGGATGTATTTATGATTGTTGATGTGTTCGGGATACTTATATGTTTTGGTTATCCGACGTTCCTTGTTGTTGATGAGTTTGTCATTCCATACGTGTTTCTAGTTATTACCTGGCTCTGCCTTTTTATAATTTAAATAAGAGGAATTTTTTTTATTTGTTTCTCCTCCCTGGCTAGCTATCCTATTCTTTGAGGTGGCTAGTCTGCTCCACTTATTGAGTCCTTTTGAGTCACCCTTGTTTGTTGTTTGTTTCTTGTCTATCTATTTCGTTTCGGTAGGTTTGCTCCAGGATTGAATTCGCCACGTTGTGATTGAGCGAAGACGACTTCAGCTGTCATGGTGAGCCAGCTTTTATTCCGGATGTCCACTAGTTTTGTGTTTATTATTTCAGTTGCATATTGCTCGCTTCAGGAGGTATTTGTCTTCTTCTGTACTCTTAGATGTCTAGTCTAGATAACCCTATACCTAGTATGTTGGGTAGTCACCTGTAATTTCTTTTGTATAGCTTAGAGGTATCAATATGTCTGTGTTTTATTTTAAGTGTTGCCCTTATCTATGAATTGTTATATTTATTTTCCTTATTTAATTGGTAAGGGTTCGCCCGACGGGTATAGGGGAGGATGTCGGGTGGCCGCGCGACCTAACCGGATTTCGGGTCGTGTCACTTGGTATCAGAGCCTGGTTTAGACTCTATCCAGACTAAGACAGTGCCTAGTAGAGTCTCGCTGATAGGTACGTAGACGTCCGTACTTATCTACGAGGGGCTATGATGGCATTTAGGAAGTTTCACTTCCTTCATTTTTGATCATGCGTCGGTCTAGGATTTAAAATTATTTTCGTTATTTCGTTAATTCCTTCGTGTTAACTGTGAACCGTCGTGCGAAAAATCAGCAAACGGAAGGAGTTCAGGACGAAGCAGTCTAGCCTGGGGCTAGCACTGACGAAGCCCCGAGATTTTTGATCTTGCTGACGATCTAGTTACGGAGGTCCCAGCTGTACGAGCTCGCGATGGGCAAGGGAGCAGGGCCTTGTAGTTCCCTCGGCTCTTTACGATGCTTTACAAGAATCTTGGCGACGCAGATACCGTAAGAACCTATTATTCGCTGGGCTGCCTATCAGTTTGCCGCATGTGCAGACGTTCGATCTCAGGGAGCTCCTTTTCTCGTTCTTAATATTGTTGCGGTAAATTATATTCCGGAGGTAGTATGTGTTGTACCTTTAATTGTTCTGGCTGGTTAGCCAGCCGAGGTATCAGTTTGGTCCGAGTGTCCGAAGAGGTTGCATTATTTTACTCAGTTGAACATTCCGATATTATTAAGCAATGCATCAGATAAACCTCGTGATTCTTTTTAAAAATAAAATGATGTTAGCATATCCTTCAGGCTGTTGGTTATCTCGAGCAATATGCTGTGTATTATTCTACTTTCCAGTTTCAGGGTCCAGCCTTGAATTGGTGGGCCGATCTCTTAGTAGCTAACTTGGTTCGGTTTTTCTTCTAGATTCGTGGAAAGTTCCTTTCGTGTAGCGAGCGAGATGAAAAGTGTTTCCAGTTTTAGTGGATTGGATAGGGTAGCCTGTCGGTTAGCCTGTTAGTGTTTCACAATATAAGACTGAATTCTATAGAATGGCTTAATATGCATTAGAACTAGTCCATGAGCCTTTCGAGAGATTCAAAGATTTATTGATGACCTTTCTCTTTCCTTGAGATCCCAGATGGCTCGAGAAATTGAGGTTGGGACTTCATTTGATGTTGTTGTTGATATTGGTCAGAGGTATTAGGCATACCCTAAGTTAGAGGGGAACAGTTAGAATGGGAGAGCAAGAGATCCCGTGGCCCTAGTGGGTAATCATGGTACCTCATTTGGAGGTAAGAGTTTTGATTATTTTGGGAGGTCACCTTCCAGGTTATCTCAGCTTGTGTCATGTGATTCTTAGAGTGCGCCAGTAGCTCGTCAAGATCAGAATCAATCTTTTCTTTATAGCTATCAACAATCTTTCCAGCTTCCACTTTTCAGCAAAAATGTGGTATCATTATTGTGAGTCTGGCTATCCTTTAAAGTGTTTTCCATTACTCCGGCGTGTAGGAAGTCATCATTTCTCTCGTCAGGCACCTGCACATTCGCAAGGGATTTTATTTAGATCTCAATCAACTAGAGAAATGCCACGATCTAGTAAAGGTTGAGAGAATGGTGGCAGTTATTCTTCAGAAGGTAATTATCAGTGTAGCGGCTTAGTTCAGTCGCAGAGGCAGTTTTATGAACCGCCAGTCTGGCAGGATGCTGAGGCATCTGATCTAGTAGACCCATGTATTTCTTCTTCCCTTATATATGAGTAAGATTTAATTCTTCGGATCGATCTGGAGATGGTCCGTCATATCATGTTGCATGGTTTCCTTGGATATTGTTTCTATTAAGAATCGGTTGCGGTAAAGGGGCGAGCTTCTGGTATGATTTATTCCTGGTATTTGTGAGACCCTACTAAGTTATTTGGTCTAAATATGATGGATCTGGGAGTGAGTGTTGGTATTGTCTGCTTGGCATCTTGTTGTGCCACCTTCTATTATTATGTCAAATTAGTTTACCCCTCTTCTCGGAATTCAGTGTTGGTAGGATGATGTGATTCTTATTCCTCACCATCAGGAAGTGTCGTTGTTTCTTCCGGTGTAAAGTGGCTGGTAAGTAATGCTCGATCTATGTGTCTCCTCTTGGTTCGAGATTGTAGTATAGTCATGTTATTCTATGAGCCTGTCTTAGTTATAAAAGGGTATTTTGGAAAATTGTCAGAGTTTCCTTCTTATTGGGAGGTTAAATTGGTATGGATGTTTTTCCATAAAGCTTATTTAATATCTATCTCTTCAATTGCGATTCTTTGGCTCGCCTGACTCGGAAGTAGTTTAGCTCTGGTAGCTAAGCAAATAAGAAGATGAGCTTTCTAAAGATCTAATTGTTTCTATCCTCAGCTTATTACCATCTCTTCTTTGTTCGGCACTGGTGAGCTTAGGCGGTCAGTAGCCTCTTATGATGTTCCCTGTGTGGAACCAGAGTGCGTGTCAAGGTAGCTGGGTAAGCGCATTGTTGTGTTTAGGATTACTAAAGGTAATGAGGGGCATCATTTGACCTCTGATTTGATCCATCAGGCGGTAGTGCTTATGACAAAGATATAGAGTCGTGAACTCGGGAGTTGCATTCGTTTGGCAACTCGAGAGGGTATTTGGTAGCTCAGGTCTGAGCCGCATTCTACCTTTAGCTAAATCTTCTTTTGTCCAGCAGATTGTGCGGGGATGGGTATTCCTATTCAAATAGCTGCATGAGTTTGTGCTTTAAGTGGAGGAGTCTTTCTCCAAATATTGAATGGTAATGCTAAATATCTAAGGCGTTGCTGAAGCGTAAGCTAACTCTTAGTTCCATCAGACTGTTCTATATCGTAAAGTATATCGACGATGTGATTCGCTGCAGAATCATGTTAATCCATCCAGAGTTCCGTGAATCTTTGTTTCAAAAATGTAGAGCTCTCCTCACGTGTTTGAGGAAGTGTCAGCTTAGTCCAAATAAGTTGGAAAATGATGTTATTATATTATCCAGATATGTTTTATTCCAAGAGTTCGGTGTTCGTATTATAATTCTGATTCTGTAATCATGAGAAAAATTCTATGGGATAGTTTATGAAGGTCGTGCAAGTTCTTTTGTTATCAGCGTGAATCTTGCTTTAGACTTAGGTTCGTTCGAGGACGAACGAGAGTTTAAGTGGAGGAGAATGAAACGACCTCGGTAAGTCGTTTTAGAAGTTAGGACTCCGATTAGCGTGTCGATAATTTTAAATTATTCGTAAGGTCCATTAGGACCTGTCTGTAAAATTTGAGCTAAATCAGAACTCGTTTGGTAGGTATCGGAAAAAGGTGTCAGTTTTTATTGACAATAAATATTAAAAAGAGATTTTTGAGCTCGGTTTTGGCGAACGAACTCCGATTCGAAATTCGAAAGCGCCGTTAGGTTCGTATGATTATTTGTGACTTTTGTGTTCTTTCAAAAGTGAATTTCGATTTTGTTCGACTAGTTTCCGCTAAAATGACGAAAGTTAAATAATTTGACATTTTTCCATTTAATTCGCATATTGAGTTTCGGGAGTCTAATTTGAGATCCGCCTTCGTGAGTATGTTACATATATTTTGTATAACTTATATGAAAAAGTTGGAATTACCGTAGCAGTGAATTTTAAAGGAAAAAGGAAAAAAAAAAGGAAAAGATAAAATACAAAAAAGACAAAACAAAACATTAAAATGGAATTGGAGTCTTGGTGGATAAGTGCCAAGGGATAAATATCCCTTTGGCTTGAAAGTTGACCAGAGAAACGCGAACATGAACTGAAACAAACGAAGAGATACGCTGAGGGAAAAAAATGCCAGAAAATGAGAAAAGAGCCAGAAAAATAGTAGAATTTTTACCCCGAAATATTCAGGTAATGATCCTAATATATTATTTGAGTTTATTACGTGTGTTTGAATATGTTTTAACGGTAAAACTTGGAATATTGTATATCGTTTTAATAAGTTCAATTAATAGTTTAAATGGTCAAATAGGCCCCGATAATGGAACTGAATATATATTCGAACTCAGTAAATTATGAGCAACATATAAATGTAATTTATTTGGGGTTTGGTTATGTGATCTTAAACCCTGTATATAGGCCTGACCTGCGTATTGCGTATGCGAATAGGGTATCAGGTTCCTAACCGGATTGCCCTATGATGTGAGGAATGAAGTCTTTAGCCTAATTTGATATATATTTTTCTGCTTATTGAATAGAGTGAGATCGTTTGGCAATGAAACCAAAGGACAAAGCGGTTATTGAGTGGCCGTGCTAACTTTGTAACAAGGTAAGTGTTTATATCCATTTCTTTGTAGGCACCTGGCCTCGTGGATTTTCTACCCCGTATTTCCTTACGTGTGTAGCTACCGATAGGCGTACTCATTACGCCTTAGCTTTGAATTTACATTATATATTATATGTTATATCCTGTTGTTGGTATTGCATTGAGGAACTGAGAATTGTACTCTGGCTGTGAGTTGAGATATACATCCCGGCAGTCGATGAGAGTCCCGCACCGGTGAAGGGTCATTATTGCATATACTTTCCGGTTGGCGATGAGAGTCCCGCACCGGTGAAGAGTCATTATTGCATATATTTCCCGGTTGGGATGAGAGTCCCGCACCGGTGAAGAGTCATTATTGCATATACTTCCCGGTTGGCGATGAGAGTCCTGCACCGGCGAAGGGTCATTATTGCATATACTTCCCGGTTGGCGATGAGAGTCCCGCACCGGTGAAGGGTCATCATTGCATATACTTCCCGGTAATCGATAAGAGTCCCTAGCCGGTGAAGAGTCGTCATTGCATATATCTCTGGTAGACGATGAAAGTCTCGCGTCGGAGATAGGTATCAGTCATATGTGACCGCATTGCATCATACCACATTCATCCTCTCTCATTGCACCGCATACTGACTATTGTGTGTATTGTGTTGTGTTTTATGCATGCGGTATGTACACCATGTCGTGGACATATCTCAGTTTGCTTATATATTCCTGGCTCGCATTCTGGGTTGCGGGGATCGGGTTGCACGCCGCAACGGTATAAATATATGGATCGGGTTGCACGCTGCAACGGTATAAATATGTGGATCGGGTTGCATGCCGCAACAGGAGGAATATAAGGATCGAGTTGCACGCCATAACAGGATGTATTTCTGATTGTTGATGTATTCGGGATACCTATATGTTTTGTTTATATATTCCGACGTTCCTTGTTGTTGATGAGTTTTTCATTCCATACGTGTTTCTAGTTATTATCTGGCTCTGCCTTTTTATAATTTAAATAAGAGGAATTTTTATTTATTTGTTTCTCCTCCCTGGCTAGCTGTCATATTCTTTGAGGTGGCTAGTCTGCTCCACTTATTGATTCCTTTTGACTCACCCTTGTTTGTTGTTTGTTTCTTGTCTATCTATTTCGTTTCGGTAGGTTTGCTCCAGGATTGAATTCGCCACGTTGTGATGGAGCGAAGACGACTTCAACTGTCAGGGTGAGCCAGCTTTTATTCCGGATGGCCACCAGTTTTATGTTTATTATTTCAGTTGCATATTGCTCGCTTCAGGAGGTATTTGTCTTCTTTTGTACTCTTAGATGTCTAGTCTGGATAACCCTAAACCTAGTATGTTGGGTAGTCAGCTGTAATTTCTTTTGTACAGCTTAGAGGTATCAATATGTCTGCGTTTTATTTTAAGTGTTTCCCTTATCTATGAATTGTTATATTTATTTTCCTTATTTAATGGTAAGGGTTCACCCGACGGGTCTAGGGGAGGAAGTTGGGTGCCCGCACGACCTAACCGGATTTCGGGTCGTGTCAAATACCAGGTTTTTGGGGGGAGGGGGTGGAGGGTAATCTCAGGCTGATTTTGAGAAAATTATGTTTTTGAAAGCTTTTACATAAGCTAACATTCATTGTTTTACCATAACCTTTTGTCAATGGTGATCAAATTCAGGTATACATGAGGAAGTCGGGTCTCAATTTGAAACGACCTCGGTCAGGCGTTTCGGAATTTAGGACTCCGATTGGCGTGCTGATAATTTAAAAAATTCGTAAGGTCCATTATTGACAATAAATATTAAAAAAGGATTTTTGAGCTTGATTTTGGCGAACGAACTCCGATTCGAAATCCGAAAGCGCCGTTAGGTTCGTATGATTATTTGTGACTTTTGTAAACTTTCAAAAGTGAATTTCGATGTTGTTCGGCTAGTTTCCGCTAAAATGCCGAAAGTTAAATAATTTGACATTTTTTCATTTAAATTCGCATCTTGAGGTTCGAGAACCCGATTTGAGATCCGCCTTAGCAAGTGTGTTACATATATTTTGTATAACTTGTATGCAAAAGTTGGAATTATTTCGAATATCGCAGAGTACCGTTTTAATTTTCGTCGCGAAAAGAAAAGAAAACAAATAGGAGAAGACAAAATAAGAGAGCAAAACAAAATTCAAAGTGAGGCGGTGGCTACTATGATTTAAGTAGCTATAGTAATGAAAGTCGTACAACGAGAAAAAGAGAAAACGAAACAGAGAAGGCACAGTGGAAAAATTGCCAGAAATTAGAAAAGAGCCGAAAAAAGATAGGATTTTTACCCCGAAATATTCAGGTAATGATCTTAATGAATTATTTGAGTTTATTACGTGTGTTTGAATATGTTTTAACGGTAAAACTTGGAATATTATACATCGTTTTAATAAGTTCAATTAATAGTTTAAAGGGTCAAATGAACCTCGATAATGGAATTGATTATATATTCGTACCCAGTGAGTTATGGGCAACATATAAATATAATTTATTTGGGGTTTAGTTATGTGACCTTAAACCCTGTATATAGGCCTGGTCTGCGTATTGCGTATGCGAATAGGGTATCGGGATCCTAACCGGATTGCCCTAAAATGTGAGGAATGAAGCCTTTAGCCTAATTTGATATATTTTTCTGCTTATTGAATAGAGTGAGATCGTTTGGCAATGAAACCAAAGGACAAGCAGTTATTGAATGGATGTACTAACTTTGTAACAAGGTAAGTGTTTATATCCATTTCTTTGGAGGCACCTGGCCTCGTGGATTTTCTATCACGTGATCCTTACGTGTGTAGCTGCCGATATGCGTACACATTACGCCTTAGCTTTGAATTTACATTATATATTATATGTTATGTCATGTTGTTGGTATTGCATTGAGGAACTGAGCATTATACTGTGGCTGTGAGTTGATATATACTTCCCGGCAGTCGATGAGAGTCCCGCATCGGTGAAGGGTCATTATTGCATATACTTCCCGGTTGGCGATGAGAGTCCCGCACTGATGAAGAGTCATTATTGCATATACTTCCCGGTTGGCGATGAGAGTCCCGCACCGGTGAAGAGTCGTTATTGCATATACTTCCCGGTTTGCGATGAGAGTCCTGCACCGGTGAAGGATCATCATTGCATATCCTTCCCGGTTGGCGATGAGAGTCCCGCACCGGTGAAGGGTCATCATTGCATATACTTCCCGGTAATCGATGAGGGTCCCGAGCCGGTGAAGGTTCATCATTGCATATATCTCCTGGTAGACGATGAAAGTCCCGCGCCGGAGATAGGGATCAGTCATATGTGACTGCATTGCATTGTACCGCATTCACCCCATCTCATTGCACCGCATACTGACTATTGTGTCTATTGTGTTGTGTTTTATGTATGCGGTATGTATACTATGTCGTGGACATATCTCAGTTTGCCTATATATTTCTGGCTCGTATTCTAGGTTGCGGGGATCGGGTTGCACGCCGCAACTGTATAAATATATGGATCGGGTTGCACATCGCAACGGTATGAATATATGGATCGAGTTGCATGCCGCAACATGATGAATATATGGATCGGGTTGCACGCCGCAACAGGATGTATTTCTGATTGTTGATGTGTTCGGGATACCTATATGTTTTGGTTATCTTACGTTCCTGGTTGTTGATGAGTTTGTCATTCCATACGTGTTTCTAGTTATTATCTGGCTCTTCCTTTTTATAATTTAAATAAGAGGAATTTGGTTTATCTGTTTCTTTTCTCCCTGGCTAGCTATCCTATTCTTTGAGGTGGCTAGTCTGCCCCACTTATTGAGTCCTTTTGACTCACCCTTGTTTGTTGTTTATTTTTTGTCTATCTATTTCGTTTCGGCAGGTTGGCTCATGAATTGAGTTCGCCACGTTGTGAAGGAGAGAAGACGACTTCAGCTGTCTGGGTGAGCCAGCTTTTATTCCGGATGGCCACCAGTTTAATGTTTATTATATCGGTAGAATTTTGCTCCCTTCAGGACGTATTTGTTTTCTTCTGTACTCTTAGATATCTAGTCTGGATAGCCCTAAACCTAGTTTGTGAGTAGTCAGCTATAATTTCTTTTTTTTTTTTACAGCTTAGAGGTATCATTATGTTTGTACTTTTTCTAAGTCTTGTTATTATTTATATATTGAATTATGTTTATTTTCCCAATTTAATTGGTAATGGTTCGCCCGACGGGTCTAGGGGAGGATGTCGGGTGCCCGCACGGCCTAACCAGATTCCGGCTCGTGTCAATTGGTATCAGAGCCCAGTTTAGAGTCTATCCAGACTAAGACAGTGTCTAGTAGAGTCTCGCTGATGGGTATGTAGACGTCCATACTTATCTACCAGAGGCTATGATGGCATTTAGGAAGTTTCACTTTCTTCATTTATGATCGTGCGTCGGTCTAGGATGCAAAAGTATTTTCATTAATTCGTTCGTGGTAATTGTGAACCCTCGTACGACAAATCAGCAAACGGAAGGAGTTCCAGACGAAGCACTGACGAAGCCCCGAGAGTTTTGATCGTGCTGACGATCTAGTTACGGAGGTCCCAGCTGTACGAGCTCGCGATGGGCTGGGGAGCAGGGCCTTTTAGTTCCCTTGGCTCTCTACGATGCTTTACGAGAATCTTGGCGACGCAGATACCGTAAGAACCTATTATTCGCTGGGCAGCCTATCGGGTTGCCGCATGTGCAGACGTTCGATCTCAGGGAGCTCCTTTTCTGGTTCTTAATATTGCTGCAGTAAATTATATTCCGGAGGTAGTATGTGTTTTACCTCTAATTGTTCTGACTTGTTAGCCAGCCGAGGTATTAGTTCGGTCCGAGTGTCCGAAGAGGTTGCACTATTTTACGCGGTTGAACATCCCGATATTCCCAAGCAATGCATTAGATAATCTCTGTGTAAGTTTTTTTAAAAAATAAAATGATGTCATCGTATCCTTTAGGCTCTTGATTATATCGAGCGGTATGGTGTTGATTATTCTGCTTTCCAGTTTTAAGGTCCAGCCCTGGATTGGTGGACCGCACTCTTTAGTTGACTTGGTTCGATTTTTCTTCTAGATTCGTGGAAAAAAATTCCTTTCGAGTAGCGAGCGAGATGAAAGATGTTTCCAGTTTGAGTGGATTGGACAGGGTAGCCTCTCGGTTAACCTAGTGGTGTTTAAGAATATGAGATTGAATTCTATAGAATGGCTGAATACGTATTAGAACTAGTCCATGAGCCTTTCGAGAGATTCAAAGATTTATTAAGGAACGTTCTCCTTCCTTGAGATCCCAGATGACTCAAGAGATTGATGTCAAAATTTAATTTGATGTTGTTGTTGATATTGCCCGAAGGTGCGAGGCATACCATAAGTTAGAGTGGGAAGAGTTAGAGCGGGAGAGCAAGAGATCTCGTAGCCCTAGTGGGCAACCATGGTACCTCATTTTGAGATAAGAGTTCTGATTATTTTGGGAGGTTACCTTCCAGGTTATCTCAGCTTGTGTCATGTGATTCTTAGAGTGCGCCAGTAGCTCGTCAAGATCAGATTAAGTCTTTTCTTTACAGCTATCAACAATCTTTCCAGCTTTCATTTTTCAGCGAAAAGGTTGTATCATTGTCGTGAATCCGGCTATCCTTTGAGCAGTTTTTCATTACTCCGGAAAGTAGGCAGTCGTCCTTTCTCTCATCTTCTAGCAAGTGCAGGGATTTCATTTAGATCTCAATCAGCCAGAGAAATGCCATCATTCAATAGAGGTCGAGAGCGTGGTGGTAGTGGTTCTTCTAGAAGTGATTACCAGGGTAGTGGCTCAGCTCAGCTGCAGAGGCAGTTCTAAGAACTACCAGTCTGGCAGGATGTTGAGGTATTTGATGTAGTACACCCATGTATTTCTTCTTCCCTTATATGTGAGTAAGATTTGATTCTTCCGATCGATCTAGAAATGGTGTGTCTTATCATGTATCGATAGTTTCCTTAGATGTCGTTTTTATTAAGAATCGGTTGCAGTAGAGGGGCGAGCTTCTTGTATGATTTATTCCTGGCATTTATGATGACCCTACTAGTTGATCTGGTTTAAATGTGAGAAATTTGAGAGAGTGTCGGTATTGTCTACTTGGCATCCTGTTGCACCACTTTCTCTTATTATGTAAAGTCATCTATATCTCTTTGGAATTCAGTGTTGATAGGATGGTGGGATTCCTATTCATCACCATTAGAAAGTGATATTATTTCTTCCGGTGCAAAGTGATTAGTAAGTAATATTCGATCTGCGCATCTCCTCTTGGTTCGAGACGCTAGTGACGTTATGTTATCCTATGAACTTATCTAGGTTACAAAAGGGTTTTCTGGTAAATTGTCAGAGTTTTCTTCTTATGGGGAGGTCAACTTGGTATGGATGTTTTTTCATAAAGCTTATTTAATGTCTATCTCTTCAATTGCGATTCTTTGGATCGCCTGACTCGGAAGTAGTCTAGCTTTGGTAGCCAAGCAAATAAGAAGATGAACTTCCTATAGCTCTAATTATTTCTGTCCTCGGTCTGTTTCCATCTCTTCTTTATTCGACACTGGTAAGCTTAGGCAGTCAGTAGCCTCTTGTGATGTTCCCCGTGTTGAGCCAGAGTACGTGATATTGTAGCGGGGTAAGCATATTATTGTTTTGGATATCTGTTTATCCGGGTATCCATTCCATGTATAGTATAGTGCTGGTTCTGTTTTTGCGGATCATCCAGTTTCAGGGGAAACTCTGCCGAAATTTTTATATAGAAGCACCATCCATCAGGCGGTGGTGTTTATGGCGAAGGTATAGAGTTGTGAACTTGAGAGTTGCAGCTGTTTGGCAACTCGAAAGGGTAGTTGGTAGCTTAGGTCTGCCTACGTTCAGCTTTTAGCTAAATCTTCTTTAGTCCAGCAGACTGTGCGAGGATGGTTATTCCCATTCAAATGGCTGCATGAATTTGTGCTTTAAGAGGAGGAGTCTTCCTCCAAATACTGAATGGTAATATTAAATCTCTGAGGTGTTGATACCACTTTTCTCACGACCCAAAGTAAGGCCACGGCAGAAATCTACAATGAGTGTCGATCATTGCTAAACCCACTAATAATCTATTAATGATAGAGATAAGCTGGAAACCTGATCATATATACGTACCTATCTGCTGAAAATATAAAGTCTGGAAAGATGACACGTCTTTAACTTGCTGGCAATTAGAACATTGAGCCACAAATTCTGCTATGTCACACTTCATTCCTTCCTACCAATAAATCTGCTTAAGATCATGGTACATCTTAGTCGAACCTGGATGAACAGTATATTTGGAATAATGTGCCTCTATTATAATTTGTCCATGTAAATCTGCAACATCAGGAACACAAAGTCTATCTTTATACATGAGAACACCGTCAGTAGTATCCTTGTATGGCTACTCCAGTTTTCGTCTGGCTATCTGTCTGTATTCAACTAGAACTGGATCCTCATACTGACGCTGTTTTACTTCATGGAAATTTAGAGTTAAAGATCTAGTACAGCTTGTCGACAATCCATCATTGCTATGTATATCTCCTTCGCACCTCAACTCTTTGAGAAGTTACTTTAGCATTATAAGTGCGCATGTAATCAACTTTGTTGCTGGTATTCTGCCTCAACTGAAGGTCTAACTACATGTCTCTTTTATATTTACTTTTTCAAGTCATAATAATTCCAATTCAAAGACAATACCCTGAGGTAGATGTTCAGTCTGAAGATCATTCTTAGTCTACATCATACAATCCAGTAGTAGTTGCCTGATCCTTATCCTTATACGATAGACCCTGTTCAGATGAACCTTTGACATACATTAGGATATGAGTAACTACATTCCCACAAGGGGCTTGCGGAACAACACTAAAATCAACTGAAACGTTGCATAGTGCATTCGTAAAAATGATATAGCTTGCATCAAATCTTCTATAGTGAGTAGTGACAAGGTACTTCAAAAGCTTCCCCTATTGCATCAAGCGTGAGCTAATTTTTAGTTCCATCGACCTGTTCTATATCAAAAGGTATATCAAAGGGGTGATTATCGGCTGAATCATGTTAACCCATTCAAAGTTTCGTGTATCTTTGCTTCGAAAATGTAGAACTCTCTTCTCGTGATCGAGGAAGAATCAGCTTAGTCAGAATAAGCTGTGTAATGGTATTATCATATTATCCAGATATATTTTATTCCAAAAGTTCGATATGCGTGTTATAATTCTGATCCTGTAATCAGGAAATAATACCCGTGGAGTAGCTTATAAAGGTCGTGCAAGCTCTTTTGCTATATATGCGAATTTTTCTTTAGATTTAGGTTCGTTCGAGGACGAACGAGAGTTTAAGTGGAGGAGAATGAAACAACCTCGGTCAGTCGTTTCGGAAGTTAGGACTCCGATTAGCGTGCTGATAATTTAAAAAAATTCGTAAGGTCCATTAGGACCTGTCTGTAAAATTTGAGCTAAATCAGAACTTGTTTAGTTGGCATCGGAAGAAGATTTCAGTTTTTATTAATAATAAATATTAAAAAGGGATTTTTGAGCTCGATTTTTGCGAACGAACTCCGATTCGAAATTCGAAAGCGCCGTTAGGTTCGTATGATTATTTGTGACTTTTGTAAACTTTCGAAAGTGAATTTCGATGTTGTTCGGCTAGTTTCCGCTAAAATGCCGAAAGTTAAATAATTTGACCTTTTTTCATTTAAATTCGCATCTTGAGTTTCGGGAACCCGATTTGAGATCCGCCTTAGCAAATGTGTTACATATATTTTGTATAACTTGCATGCAAAAGTTGGAATTATTTCGAATATCGCAGAGTACCGTTTTCATTTTCGTCACGAAAAGAAAAAGAAAAGAAAAGAAAAGAAAAGAAAACAAATAGGAAAAGACATAATAAGAGAGCAAAACAAAATTCAAAGTGAGGCGGTGGCTACTATGATTTAAGTAGCTATAGTAATGAAAGTCATACAACGATAAAAAGAGAAAGCGAAACAGAGAAGGCACAGTGGAAAAATTGCCAGAAAACAAGAAAAGAGCCGGAAAAAGATAGGATTTTTACCTCGAAATATTCAGGTAATGATCTTAATGCATTATTTGAGTTTATTACGTGTGTTTGAATATGTTTCAACGGTAAAACTTTGAATATTATACATCGTTTTTATAAGTTCAATTAATAGTTTAAAGGGTCAAATGGACCCCGATAATGGAATTGATTATATATTCGTACTCAGTGAGTTATGGGCAATATATAAATGTAATTTATTTTGGGTTTGGTTATGTGACCTTAAATCCTGTATATAGGCCTGGCCTGCGTATTGCGTATGCGAATAGGGTATTAGGATCCTAACCGGATTGCCCTAAAATGTAAGGAATGAAGCCTTTAGCCTAATTTGATATATTTTTCTACTTATTGAATAGAGTGAGATCGTTTGGCGGTGAAACCAAAGGACAAGCGGTTATTGAATGGATGTACTAACTTTGTAACAAGGTAAGTGTTTATATCCATTTCTTTGGAGGCACCTGGCCTCGTGGATTTTCTATCACGTGTTCCTTACGTGTGTAGCTGCCGATAGGCGTACTCATTACGCCTTAGCTTTGAATTTACATTATATATTAAATGTTATGTCCTATCGTTGGTATTGCATTGAGGAACTGAGAATTGTACTCTGGCTGTGAGTTGGTATATACTTTCCGGCAGTCGATGAGAGTCCCGCACCGGTGAAGGGTCATTATTGCATATACGTTCCTGGTTGTTGATGAGTTTGTAATTCCATACGTGTTTCTAGTTATTATCTGGCTCTGCCTTTTTATAATTTAAATTAGAGGAATTTGGTTTATCTGTTTCTTTTCTCCCTGACTAGCTATCCTATTCTTTGAGGTGGCTAGTCTGCCCCACTTATTGAGTCCTTTTGACTCATCCTTATTTGTTGTTTGTTTTTTTCTATCTATTTCGTTTCGGAAGGTTCGCTCCACGATTGAGTTCGCCACGTTGTGAAGGAGCGAAGACGACTTCAGCTGTCAGGGTGAGCCAGCTTTTATTCCGGATAGCCACCAGTTTTATGTTTATTATTTCAGTGGAATTTTGCTCCCTTCAGGAGGTATTTGTTTTCTTCTGTACTCTTAGATGTCTAGTCTGGATAGCTCTAAACCTAGTATGTGGGTAGTCAGCTGTAATTTCTTTTTTTTTTTTTACAGTTTAGAGGTATCATTATGTTGGTACTTTTTCTAAGTCTTGTTATTATTTAAATATTGATTTATATTTATTTTCCCAATTTAATTGGTAAGGGTTCGCCCGACGGGTCTAGGGGAGGATGTCGGGTGCCCGCACGGCCTAACCAGATTCCGGGTCGTATCACAATTTCTGAAACGAAAAAGTGTTAAATTTACCCCTGTACTTTGGGCTATACTAGAACTTCATCCTTCATTATCCTATCCTAACAAATTTACCCTACAGTTACGAAAGTTTCACATTTTCCCTCATTTTACATGGCACACCAGTATGGCCCGTCCACTTGGCTTCTTTTTTTCCCACGTTGGAGGCCAACTCAGCTCCAACTAAGCCAAACCGTTAATAAAACTAACCTGCTAACCCGATTTACTTACCCGAATTATTAGAATATAAAACTCCCTACCCATTTTTATTTTTCCCTATTTCTCTTCTTTTTAATTTGGGTGCGAAGATAAACCCTCTCCCGTGTCTGAATCGTCAATATCCTGTAAGTTTGTCATCTTTTCATGAAAATAGTTTAACTTTAATTATGTTCACTTGATTTTAGTTACTTCGACTGGTATTGCGTAGTTAGTAGTTAATTTTTGTTTAATCCGATCGATTTAAGGTTTTTTTTAGGGTTTCGAATTGTTTAATCAATTTAGGGTTCTGTTTAAACACATATTTTTACATTGTTTGTTAGTAGACCCTGTTTTGTTTGCATGTGTAATCTTTTTTCTACTTAGCATTTCGAATTGTTTAATCGATTTAGGGTTTTGTAGTGGGTTCTTCCAAGATGGTTTAGGGTTTGATGGGTTCATCTTAGACTATTTTAGGGCTACGCATACAACTTCCAAGATGGAGTTGTGGTTTAGGATTTTGGTGGATGGTGGACCCGGTTTGTATAGTAACGGAACTTTTGATTTTTTATGGGTGTTTAAGACTGGTGGTGTTGGTTGTTTGTCCCATTTGTTAACATTTCACCTAGCAAGTGGGGCATTAGTATATTTTTTTCAGTATGTGAAGTTAATGTGGGGGACACATAATGTGCTAATATAATTTGTGGTCCCCCATTATAATATTGTCATGTAGTTAATTTAGTAGTTAAATTTATGGGACCACTATGCATTATTTAACTGTTCTGAATTCTTTGTTCTTATTGTAACTAACAGGTTGTGACCATGGTGGTGACTTGATTAGAAATCCACAGGTTGTCTATGCAAGGAAGGAAATACATATTTGGAGAGGGTATGATCCTTATCACTTATCTTATATAGATTTTGTTAATGTATTTACTGGACAGATAGGTTGCATAGGAGTTCAGCAATTAGTAGTAACTGTCCCATATGGTAAATATTATGAAGTGGATGGGGATGCTGGGATTAGAACCTTAATAGATATGGTTAGTGAATCCTTCAAGATTATCAACTTGTATGTTGTATAAGATCATGAACCACCTGTTTATGTCCCTAATATTACCCACCACTCTGAGTCTTATACAAATATAGATTATGTATCTGGTACTGATTGTAGCTTTAATGATTAGGGTCCTAGTGATGATGAATCTGAATCTTCAAATTATTATTCTGAAGAACTAAAGAGACTTGCATCTACGAGGAAAAGGCAAATCACTAGAAAACTAACTACAAGCATATAGATGCTGCTATGTGTTTCAGTAGTATTGTTGAAGCTAGGAGGGTGATGAATCTGTATTCCCTATATAATGGGTATGGTTTATACATTATTAAAAGTGGTAAGACAAGGCTTAGGTATAAATGTGATGTTGGATGCCTATTTAAGTGTATAATATCAAAGGATGGAAACATTCTTGGGGTTAGGATCAAAACATTGGTGACCGAGCACATATGTGAAACTGCATATGTCAATCCAAGGGTTGACAGCAATACCATAGCTGGATACTTCAAGGAAAAATTGCAAGAAAGCCCTAAGTTTAAGGTGAAAGAAATGAGAGCAGAACTGAAAGCTAAGTTTGACCTAAATGCTAGTCATTCAAAATATAGAAGGGCCAAACACTTGATTCTTGAAAAGCTTAAAGGAAGTTTTAGGGATGAGTATAACAATTTAGAGGGTTATGCCAATGAGTTGAGAATTAGCAATCTAGGATCAGATATCATTATAAATATCTCAAAAGATGCTCTGGCTAAAGGAAAAATGAGGTTTCTAAGGATGTATGTCTGTTTCCATTCCTTGAAGATGGGGTTCAAGGATGGGTTAAGACCTTTCATTGGCTTGGATGGCACCTTCTTGAGAGGTAAAGCCAGGGGTCAAGTGTTAGTTGTTGTGGCTGTAGATGCCATGAATCAGTTCTATCCTATTGGTTGGGTTATCGTGGACAAGGAAAGAAAGATTACATTGAAGTTGTTCTTGGCCTTGCTGCAATATTCCTTACATCTGGAAATGGGTGAAGGTTTCACCTTCATATCTGACATGCAAAAGGTACTTGTTACCTGTTTACTATTAATTATTTGTTAACAAATACTCCCTCCGTCCCAATTTATGTGGCACCAATTCTTTTTTGTTTGTCCCAAAATAAGTGGCACATTTCCTTATTTGATAACTATTTAATGCATCATCTCTATTTTACCCTTGTTGGACCCTACATACTTTTAAACCTACCAACAAATTTTTATTACTCAAATCTTCTCTCTCTTACTTTTTCAAAGGTAATATTGATACTTAACAAGGTCAACCTCTATTTTCTTAAACTCCGTCCCCGGTCAAATGGTGCCACATAAATTGGGACGGAGGGAGTATGTCATTATTAATTTTGTTAATTCTGTTTTACATTGTTTTTATTTTCTGCACTTGGTTTATTTAATCAGGGTTTGGTTGAAGTAATGAAAGAAGTTTTGCCTGAAGCTAAACACAGATTTTGTGTTAAGCATGTTGAATCAAACTAGATGAAGAGATGGAAGAATGAGATTTTCAAGATGTATCTGTGGTGGGCTGCTTGGAGTAGCTATCATGAGGAGTTGGAAGACCAACTAGAGAAGATTGGGAAGATATTTAAGGAGGCTGCAGATAACTTGGTGCATATCCACCAAGTCAATAGTGTAGGGTCTATTTTGATACAGTTTGCAAGAACCAGACAGCGGACAACAACTTCACTGAGTCCTTCAACTCATGGATCCTAAAGGCTAGATATAAGCCAATCATTAGGATGTTGGAGAACATTAGAGTTAAGGTGATGAAGTTGCTGGCTGATCATGAGTCTTATTTGATCAAATGGGACATAAACTTCAGTCCCTATGCTATAAAATTGTACAATTCATACATGAAGATTGCTCAAAGATGTTTTGTAGTCTCCAATGGTGATGATGGGTTCGAAGTGACTCATGGAAAAGAGAAACACACAGTAGATATTGGTGAGAAAAAATGTACATGTAGGACCTGCTACCTTACTTGAATCCCATGAGGGCATGCCATAAAAGCTCTATTTTACAAAAAGATAGACCAAGTGTCACAAATCCACTGGCAGTATAGCAAGGAAGCATATGCCCTTACCTACAAACACAAGTTGCAGCCAGTTAGAGGAGACAAGTTCTGGAAGATTCTACCAGAACATGCTATTGGAGCCACCTGAGTTTCTCAATATGGCTGGCCGGCCAAGGACAAAAAGAAAAAGAAACAAAGATGAAGCAATCAAGAGGCAATGAGAGTATTCTGCTTCAAGGAAAGGGATGGTGATGACTTGTACCACATGTGGATAGCCTGGTCACAATTCAAAAAGATGTAACATGGTATCACTTTGTCTAATTTCATTTGATTTCCTTTAAGTTATTTATGTTGACATTTAATTACTTTTGCAGCACTCCAAAGGAAAGAAAACAGCTAAGGGAAAGGGTAAAAGAAAGATAGGGTTGGAAAGAAAGAGAGGGTCGGTTGATGAGGCAAGTAATGATGAACCACCTAGATCTCCACAAGCTGCCCCTCCACCTGGATTTGATGTTACTGAAGAAGACCTGCACCTATCAGCCCCATAACCTAGCCAAGCAACTCGGGAGATGGATGGGTGTTCATGCCCACACCTTCTATGAGGCCAATGCAGCAACCAACATTGTTCCAGCATCAGTTTAGCAGTAGTGCAGACCCAGACTTTAAATATCCAGACCATGAAAGTGATCCAGAACCACCAGTAAGGCCAATGACTATATTTGAGCAAAGGACAAGACTGAAAGAGCTGCAGCAGGAATCCAGAACCTATGCTACCAGAACCATCAAGTCTGTGGGGAAAGTTGCTGCAACAGGCCAACAACTTCAGAAGGAGTAAATGGCTAAGCTGAAGGCAAGGAAAGGCAATGGAAAGACTTAAGATGATTTGATTTGAATGGACATAGTAGTATCTATGTTGTTTTTGCAAAAACTAATGTTTATTTAGCTTTGTCTCTATGAAACTTGTGTATTTAGTTGCTGTGCCAGTTTTTATAGGGTCGGTATTTTGTTATTGATTGCTAGGGGATGTCATATTATCACTATGGTGGTGTATGTTTTTGGGGTAATAATATAACATCCCTCTGCCCAATTTATGTACAACTCAAACATTATTCACCTTTAATGTTATGATGTTAGCTTTACCCTTTATCTTCATATTATGATGTTATGTTTTAGCTTATCTATTCATGTTATGTAGCTATTTTTGAAGACTAAAAGGGCATCACATAAGCTTGAACAAATAAGATAGAACAATTACAATAGTAGGCAAGGAAATGCAATGGCAAAAGCAAATAGCCAACTATTACATTAAGATAGAACGATTCATTACATTACATTAGGATTGAACACTGCAATTTGCATTGCAAACACAACAACAAAACTAAACATAACCTAAATCAGTCAACAAGAAATAAAAGGATAGAACAATTCATTACATTACATTACGATTGAACACTAGACAAATTGTAATGCAAACACAACAACAAAACTAAACATTACGTAAATTAGCAACAAGAAATAGTTTACCTCATGATCATTGTGGCCAAATAGCCAACAATTAGAGCCCATGAAATCAAGGCACACATCTTCATCTTCAACAATTTCTCTTCCAAAACTCGGCCCTTTTCCACCTCAGGTTTGTTGACAGCCTCCAAAACCTGAACTTTTTCCTTCAACTTGTCAAATTCAACAGAAAGATTAAGGGTATTGTGACCCTTAAAATTAGTAAAACATTCAAACATATTCACATTTTTCTTCAAACTATTTCTTTCCATCTTAAGAGCATCATACGACAACTTCAAATTTCTAATTACAACGAAAGCTCTTTTAGGGAACACATCATCGTCCCATTCAAAATAACCACATAGACACTTCCAAAACCTCCTCCCGGCATTATCATGGGTCCAGGCAGTAAGATTCTTTAAAGAATCACCACACCTACACCTTCTTTGGGAAGAAGACCAACTTTCTGTTGACATTTTAATATGAGAGAGAGAGAGAGAGAAAAATCAGATTAAAACCCTAGTTTTTCTTAGTTGAAGCTACACTAATGGGGATGAGGAAAGAACCAGATTTGTTATAAATGGGCGGGTTAAAGCTTTAAATAAAATCAAAATGAAATTAATGGCTTAGTTGGAGCTTAGTTGGCCTCCAACGTGGGAAAAAAAGCCTAGTGGACGGGCCAGAGTGGTGTGCCGTGTAAAATTAGGGAAAATGTGAAACTTTCATAATGGTAGGGGTAAATTTGTTAGGATAGTATAACGAAGGATGAAGTTCTAGTACAGCCCAAAGTACAGGGGTAAATTTGACACTTTTCCGTTTCTCAAATACTAGTCAAAACAATAAAATCTGGATAATATGCAATGTGTTTTGGATGCCTAGTTCCAATCTGTAAATGAACTCCTTTTATAGATTAAGACCTCATCACTAAAAATAAAGTCCAGGTATATTAGGGATAACCGTATAGTTTTAATTCTAATCCCTTCTCCTTATCACTTTTCGATTTATTAGAATCCTACTCCAACTCCACTTATCTCTAGCCAAGTCCTGTAGAAAACAAATAGCTAAAGAATTTTATTAAAAATACTTAACTTAATCCATAAGTCAGCCATATAAAAATTCTACCAAATGAGCAATTAAATTATATTCATCAACTTTTTAATAATACCTAGAAATACATCACTCAATAATTTAAAAATCAGTACCACAAATAATATCTCTATTTATTTTACTGTAACAAGTACGTTTTATTTATTATCATCAAACATGGTATCAAATATGGTATACTCAAGAGAGACTTTAACTTGCATTAGAGAAGCTTATGAGAAAAAAGGAGAGTAGACGGAGAGGATAATATTATTGATTATGACATGTCTGAAGTCATATATACTGGTTGTACTACCTTTACAGGACAAATTAATTCACTTGACCACATATACTTAATTTTCTTAACCTATGGACTAAATATCCAGATTTTTTATGATGTGGTCAGAAATGCGTGGAATATTGAAGTGGAAGGAAAATTCGTTTTAGTCAAATCATCTGAAAATGAAGAGTACAAATAGGCCAGTATCACATGGTCCAAAAATGCTATTTTGGAATATCTTGAAAATACAAAAAATTGAGTGAGGAGCTAGCGGATTTGAAAGAGGCTAACCTTCAACACAATGGTGAGCATAATAAGAAAACTACTGAACTGACTAGGCACCTAAAAATGCAAAAATCTTCTTGGAGACAGAAGGCTTATATGAAGTGGGCTCAACAAGGTGATCTACATAATAATTTTTTCCATGCTTCTAGCTGAGACGGGTAAACATATTGCTTAGGAAGACCATCAATTTTTTCAGCAATGATGATCGATATAAATTTGCTGGATGTGATCTCTAATGTTATCTCACATGATCAGAATAGTGCTCTAACTGCTATCCTTAAAACTTCTTTTTTTTTCCTAGCTAAGTCTTGTAGATTGAGCAAAAATTGAATTTTAATTCAAGTGACAGAGTAATTGAAAAATTAAAGAATCAATATTAATTGAATTTCCATTTCAAATAAAAGGTGCACGCTTCTTATCATCAATTTTGTGCATAGGAAAATCCTCAACTAATAGGAAGCACCATTATTCTGTTTAGGTTCTGGAATTTTCAGTTTGAACTGATGATGAAGTAAGAAAATTAACCAATGGGCAGTGAACAACAAAAGTAGAGTACATATTGTTGTTGCCTTTGCTGTAAACCAGGCTATCTAGTTAAGAAAGTTGCTGAAAGATTGGGAAATGAGTAAGTTGAAACAATAGGAACGTATGTGTGATAACTTTTTTGCAGCTCCATCGTGAAAAACCCCGGGTTTTGTGGTCGCCGAACAAAGCATACCAAGATTAAGCTAGCGTTTGGACATAGATTTGGTTGAAACTTGGGAATTTGAGTTTTTGGATTTGAGTTGAAAAATAATTTTTGGAACTTGAAGTTGTGTTTGGACATAGAATTTACTTGAAAAAATAGTTGAAGTTTTGTGAGTAGTTTTTCAAATTTCCCAAAAACTGCCCAAAAACAGCCTTTGAGCACTTTTTGAGTTTTTGGACTTTTTGGGAGAAGTTTTGATGAAATAGTATAAACAAACAGTTTTTCTCCCAAAAAGTCCCAAAAAATGTCCCCAAAAACTATAAACAAACGGGGGCTAGTGTCGCTTTATTGGAGAAGTCCAACAAAGTAATGAAGTGTTGTTCATTGCTTATCAAAGTTTTATTTGCAAATATTTTCAGAAAACCGTTGTCTATAGAAAGATCTGGAACTTTTGAAAGAAAAGATAGGAATATGTCGCCAAAATGACAAAGAAATATTTGCTTTATTGGAAATGCAAATATCAATGAGCATTATTTTCTGTGTTAGTACGTTGTAAGAAATTAGAACTACGTAGATTATTTCTTAATTAGTTGGTAACGGTTTTTAACCTAGATCCGATTTTAGGTTAATTAACAATTAAATTTGTATTTGCAGAGTCACGATCAATAGGTTAGATTAAGAGTTTAAATGATGAATAGTGTTAATTACTAAAATAGCAATATATTCGTAATAATCAACGATAATGATACGGGAACGAGATATAAGTAGGAATTAATAAAATTAAAGCGCAAGTGAAAATAGATAGAAGTAACCGCGCTGTATCGTTTAACCCCGGTGAGAGTTTTTCGGTGCTGATCGTACTTAGCAGATTAGAGAGCTAAGTGCTTAGCAAAATGTAAATAAAGAACAGTATTTGAGCCAGAGGTAGAGAGTATTCTTATTGATATTGTAGATAAGAAGTCAAGTTGTGTTACAATGGCTTAGAACAAATGCTATTTATAGGTCTGATAGGCATCTGTTGGGTTTTGTAACCGCTGGGCACGTATCCGTTGGATGCGTAACTGCTGGGTTGTAATTATTGCCTTTATGACCATTCATTTAGTGATCGCGCATGATCAGGTTAATAATTGCTCATTCAGATCGTGTTGACTGATGAGGCGATACATAGCTGCTTTGGGTCTGCTCGTGATAATTGTCTGTCCGCTAGATATCTGTCCTGTGAACTTCTGCCCGTGCCACGTGGCGGACACGTGTCACATTTTTAGGTGATGTCAGCTTTTATCCAATACAGATAGTCCCCGCACTTCTCGAGCAGAGTATTTGTTCGAGGAGTGGATGTGAATTTTGGCGGGAATTTTTGCTTTGCAAAATCCAATTTTTGTATGACGAAGCTTAGTGACGCATGTATCTTATCAGCTACGTGACAAATCCCTATGATGTGCGTATTAAATGCGCCGTATAAAAAAGTAACTGCAGCTGGCATGCCTGCACGTCTGAAGTCCACTCTGAAGTGACTACTGCGCGTTCCAAGAGTAAAAGTAATGATTTTAACCGCCTCAATCACGTGCACACGTCGACTACTGATCGCGAGGTGACCGCTGCACTTTTAGGGTAATGATGAAAAAGTTTGGTGAAGCCTACTTTCTTCTTTTGACAGTTGGATCTAATCGTGGCCTCTCGGATAATCTCCACGTGTCTCGAAGGAATTTGATGGGTCAGATTTTTGCTCTTATAAATAGGGGTTTGTTGAGTGAAAATTTTTTTACTTGCTTTTGTATTCCTTTCGCTAAATCTCGAGAATTCTCCGAATAACTTTCAACTTTTCATTCGAACTTCTCAATTCTTCTGGAATTATGTCTTCAAGAGCTAGAAAGACCCAAAATATGGATGTAGCCGGTAGTTCTTCGGCGGCCACCTCCAGGCCTAGGGCCACTCAAGCTACTGCTGCGGAGGTCATTCCTAAGAAGTGGGGTGAATTGGAAAAATATTGCAACATTAAAGCTTCTAGTAACTACCATGGGGATATACGCAACTGGCCGACGTATAGATTTAAGTCTGGGATCACATCGGAGCTGATCCCACGAGTCAGAATGGACTGTCACTGGGACGATATGGGTTCCCCTCTTGCCGGTCTGCGAATAGGAGAATATTACTTCACATAGGGCTGGGTGGACAGCTATGTGCACCTACCCTTTTACAGTGGGATGTAAATTGCCCCTGCATCCTGTGCTTGAGAGGCTCTGCAGGGAATATTTACTCTATCCGGGCAATTATGCCCCAGTGTATATAGGATAGTTACACTCTTGGATTGGTTTGCGGCGGAAACCGACCAAATTTTTGGATATGAACATTTTATTTCTTTGTATAGTATAAAATTTTTTAAAGATGGTTATGTAAATGCCAGGATGCGCGGGAGCAAGGGCTTGATGCGCAGTTCTGAAGAAACAGGTGACTGGGGTTGGTTACATCGATATGTGTTCGTGCGTATCTCGGCCTTGACTTTTAATTCTAAGATCTATCTTCTTGAAGTTTGGAACAAGAAGCGTAAGTCCTCGAGTATTTTTTGAATTTTTCGTGCTTCTTCTTCTCTTTTTATTTACTTACCCCCTTTGATTCCTTCTTGTAGCGGCCAAGCGACCCTACGATGGGCTCATATCCGTTGATGAGCTGTCGGCGTGGGTCGAGGCGATTTTGAAGGAGTTTTCTCCTGAGAAGAGAGAATGGGCGTACTTTGCTGCGCAGAAGAGTCTGACCGTGAAGACTCACGGTGAGAATTGTTCTGTTGTTGTAACCATTCCTTTCCTTTGTGGCTTCTCCGTGTCTGACTGTTCTATCTTTTGCAGGTCTGGGTACTCAAGGGGGCTTCTTTCCTCCTCCCCCTCAGACCGTGCCGATCCTGATGCTGAAGCCGCATCTATACTAGCTTCAGTGGAGGCACTGCGCGGCAGGGAGGGTGGCGAGGAACTCTTATTCGGTGACCTTGATTCTTTGAAGAGAAAGAAAAAAAGCCAAGGTGAGGGCGGAGCGCGGAAAAGGTCTGTACGTAAGACTTCTGTTGCTGCCGGGCAAACCTCAACTATTGGGGGTGAGCCTTTGCCCAGAGCCAATGTATCAGAGTCTGCAGAAGAGAATATCAAGACTACTTCCGAAGTCCCCGAGTCTGTACGGGGAGAAGGTTTAGACAAGGTGGTGATTGATCTTTCAGATACTGAGATTGAAGCCAATGAACCCCTTGCGCGAAAACCTTATCTTTGGAGTGATAAGAGGAAAGTCGAGGAGGAGGCTGCCCGTACTCCGGAGAGGAGTCCCCGAGTTGATGACGGGGTGAAGGCGGCTCCTTCCCGTGTGGACAAAGGTAAAAGGAAAGTAGGTGAAGAAGAAGAAAAAGAAGAAGAAGAAGAAGCAAGAGAAGAGGTTTCCCAAGAGAGTGGCCGAGGTCCTCGTGTTTTTCGTTTCGAGGACCTGGAAAATGTGGCTACTGAGGGTGCAACGCCTGTCGGTCTTCACGAGTGTGACGCGATAAATCCTTGAGTGGAGGGTGACTTCGACTTATCAACAACAAGGCTCATCTGGCGGTCGGTCATCAATGGTCAGACCGGGTTAAAGGATATTAGGGGTGTACGCTACAAGTTTGGTCCAAACTACCCCTCAGAACAGGCTTGGGAACCCAAGGTCTGCGAGAGGAAGCATACCATGAGGCTAGCCCCTGACGTCAACTTCATATCCCGGCCAGGCAGTTTAGCCAGGGTGGTTTCATCACTCATTGGTCCCCGAGAGGAATGGATAATGCGGGAAATGAGTGATGAGGAGTTGGCTTTTACAATTGCTGCCGATTCTGCCCGGGTAAGTGTGTTACCGCTTGTGTTGGAAGTAACTTTGACTTCAGATTTCTAATTTTTGCTTTTTTTTTTCCAGTCAAGTATGATGGCTGCCGAACTCATGTTCCGCTCAAGGATCAACAACGTCGATCAAGTACTCGAGGTAAAGAAAGAGTTGTTAGATGCTTTGAAGGAGAACAAGATTCTGACAGAGCAGTGTGGTCTCCTTGGGGGTGAAGTTATCGATTAACTGAAGTTAGCAATGAGCGTCTTGAGCAGATTACGAACTCACCAAGGATAATGACCTTCTTTCTAGAGAGAAGGAAGGGTTCACACGCTCTGCCCAGGGTCTGGAGAGTCTACTTGAAGAATGCAAGGCCTCGCTGAACAGAGCTATTGATGATCGTGCATCTCTTGAGATGAATCTGCAAAGGGCTAACGGAGAATCTGCTAGGGCCAGAGCTGAACTCCAAGCTGCTAAGGACCAGGTTGCTCAGTCAATGAGTGCTCAAATCGCGCTATCTAAAGACTTGGCAAACCTGCGAGACCAATCTGAAATAAGCAAAGCTTGCTGTGCTCGAAGCTAAGCGTTCATTGCTTGGACTGGTCCAGGCTAGCTAGATCAACATTGAAGAGATGTTGCAGAAGACGAAAAGTGTTGTTCACGGAGTAAGACAAGTACTAAATCTCTCTTCTGAGGAGTCTGAAGGTGATGATGAGGATGAAGATGAAGACGATGGCGAGAATTCGGGGGACGATGGCATAATCGACGGAGTTTGTGCGTCGGGTTCTGATCGTAGCCCTAAAAACTGATGCCTTTCCCTAGTTTTTAAGTTTGTTCATCTTGCGAGAGCTGGATTAATTGTTTGTCGACAGAGGTCTGTAGGGACTCTCTGATCCTTGTATGGCCGGTTCTATTAGCCCTTTGATCACTCTGTAAAACTTGTGTCAGCCGTTTTCGGTACCTTATCATTTTACAGGATTATGTACATATTACTTTAGATCTTTTCAATGACTATTTTTAGCCTGAATTTCCGATCTTTCTTTTGTATGTTGTTGTGGCTTTCGTGCCTTATGTTTAGGGACTTTTGAAGTTTGAACTTTATTAAGCTCTGGTCTCCAAAAATCTGCCCGAATATTTTAATTTAGCCTTTCCTAACGAAGAGGTCATAAGTTATGAGTAATCTGCGCAGATATTTTTGTTCTGACTGAGTCGTGGTCGATAAATTTTCTGGCCGAATCATTGCCCTTTTGCGCATAACTTTGCTTATCGTCTTGATAATCGAAAGTCGTCGCAGGAATTTGTAGATTGGCTCTGGCCGAGTCGCTGGCCTTGTGAACGACTTTTCTTATTTTCGTGGAAGTTTGTCACGTAAAAGTTTTTGAAAAACTCGCCTTTTAGCAAGGTCTTTTGCCTTTATGAAGGTCTTATCTGGCCTACCGGGGCCTCTCACCACCCTCCTTATTTTTATGTTAGAACACGGGAAGTGATACATAAAAAGAGTTAAAGCAAGCTACATATAGAAGAACACATATAACCAAACGAGGAGTGTGTCCGTTGTGGGATTCGAACCCACAGTCGCGAAGTTGAAGAACTTCGAGCTCTACCAGTTGAGCTAAACGGATCTGTCCTTTTTCAGGCCGTTAGTACCATTTAGAAGAATTATAATAAAAGTAAGAACTATCATAAAAGTAAAAGGCAACCATAGAATGACTAACCGTTTTACCACTCAGAAGTGATATCTTTTAAGGTGAATCACGTTCCAACTGTTAGGGATAGTAGAACTGTCTGGTCGTGCCAAGCGGCAAGATCCCTTGCCGACTGAGGCGATTACCTTGTAGGGGCCTTCCCAGTTAGGGCCTAGCTTCCCAGAATTTGCTTCTTGCGTGCTCTGGGAGACTTTCCTTAGTACAAAATCTCCAACCTGGAAACTTCGTACGCCCAGTCCCCGATTGTAATATTGTTCAATTCGTTCTTTCTTGGGCGACTACTCGTACGAGGGCTAGTTCCCTTCGTTCTTCGAGGAAGTCCAGCTCTTCAGAGGTGTTGACTGAGTTGGATTCTTCAGTGGCGTGAGCATACCGTAAGCTGGGCTCTCCAATTTTGATTGGGATTAACGCATCTGCACCGTACACTAATTAGTAAGGAGTCTCTCCAGTACTTATTTTTATCGTCGTGCGATAAGCCCATAGTACGCCATGTAACTCTTCTACCCAACATCCCTTTGCCCGCTCGAGGCGCTTTTTGAGGGATTCAACAATGATTTGTTGGTAGACTCTGCTTGTCCATTGGCAACGGGATAATATGGAGAGGAATTGATCCTCTTGATGTGCAAGTCGTCGAGGAACCTACTCACTTTTTGGCCGATGAATTGTGGGCCGTTGTCCATAACTATTTCCTTAGGTGCTCCAAAGCGACAAACGACAAAGCGCCAAAGGAAGTCGACAACCTTTGTTTGTCGTACCTTCGCGTATGCTGCCGCTTCAACCCACTTGGTGAAGTAGTCAGTGATGATCAACAAGAAGCGCATTCCTCTCGGCGCTGTGAGAAGAGGACCGACTATGTCCGTTCCCCATTTCATGAAGGGCCACAGAGAGATTATTGAATGGAGCGGTTCTGCTGGCTGATGGAGAAGATGTGCGAACCTCTGTCATTTGCCACATTTTTTGACAAATTCGATCGTGTCTTTCTCCATTTTGTCCCAATAATAACCTGCGCGAATCAACTTTCGGGCTAATTCCTTGCCCCCGGAATGATTCCCACAGCAGCCTTCATGGACTTCCCTCATCACGTAGTTGATTTGATTTGGTCCGAGACACTTTGCGAGAGGTCCTGCAAACATTTTGTGATAGAGATCGCCGTTGACGATTGTATACCGAGCAGCTTTTATTCTGAGCTTGCGAGCGGCTTTTGTATCGATGGGCAGAGTCCCATGGAGAAGATAGTTTGTTATTTCATTCCGCCAGTCCCAAGTTGCGTTGATGGTATTGACCTCGAACTTTTCTCGGTCTATCGTCGTGTAAAGGAGTTGAACAACAGCTGAAGAGCTGGCCGCCTCCATTTCTGCTACCGACCCTAGATTGAGAAGAGAGCATCGGCTTCTTGGTTCTCTTTCCGTGGAATCTGTAGTGCCTCCCATTTATCAAACTACGCTAGGAGCTCTTTCACTCGGGCGAGGTACACTTGCATTCTAGATTCTCGTGCAAAAAAGCCTCCAGTTACATGGTTGACTACCAGTTGAGAATCACTCTTGAGTTTGAGGACGTTTGCTCCATAACTTCAGGCTAGCTCCAATCCTGCAATAACAGCCTCATATTCGGCCTCATTGTTAGTAATAAACAGGCACTTGATGGCCTGCCTGACAGTCTCTCTGGATGGAGCGATGAGAACCAATCCAAGACCAGATCCTTTGACGCTCGAGGAACCATGAGTATACAGGGTCCACGCGCCAGAGGTATGCCCAACATAAAGAACGGCATCCTTTTCTGCCTCAGGATATACGTTAATGCTAAAATCTGCCACGAAGTCTGCTAGAGCTTGTGATTTTATCGCTACCCTGGGATGGTATGTGATATCAAATTCAATTAATTCTATAGCCCATTTTACTAACCTTTCAAAAAATTCAGGTTTGTGCAAAACATTTTGTAAAGGAAAGGTTGTTACCACAACTATTGAATGACTCTGAAAGTAAGGGCGTAACTTACGAGCAGCAGTTACTAGTGCCAATGCCAATTTTTCCAAGGGTTGATAGCGTGTTTCTGCGTCAATTAGAGCTTTGCTAATGTAATAGATAGGAAGTTGTTTACCTTTTTCTTCCCGAACTAGAACGACGCTTACCGATGATTCTGAGACTGCCAGATAAATCAGCAGTTGTTCCTCGTGTTGAGGTGTAGAGAGCAGTGGTGGATTGGACAGATACTTTTTCAGATCCTTCAATGCTTGTTGGCATTCAGGGGTCCACTCGAACTCCTTGTTTTGCTTTAAAACGTCGAAGAAACTCTTGCACCGGTCTGATGACCGGGAAAATAAATCTTCGCAGAGCTGCCACTCTTCCGGTCAATTTTATGACGTCTTTACGGTTGTGGAGTACGTCTGGAATTGATTCGATGGCTTTGATCTGAGCGGGATTGACTTCAATTCCACGCTGAGAAACGATGAAGCCAGGAATTTTACCGATCCGACTCCGAATGCACATTTTTCCGGGTTCAACTTCATGTTGTACTGATCAAGAATTCGGAAAGCTTCCTTTATATGCGCCAGATGGTCCTCTGCTCGTTTGGACTTGATCAGCATGTCATCGATGTACACTTCCATAGTCTTTCCGATATGGTCATGGAACATTCGATTGACTAGGCGCTGATATGTTGCACTTGCATTTTTCAACCCAAATGGCATAACTTTATAACAGTACGTACCTCTGCAGGTTATGAACGCTGTTTTCTCCTGGTCCTCAGGGTCCATCAATATCTGGTTCTATCCAGAATATGCGTCGAGGAAAATGAGCACCTCGTGCCCGGCTGTTGCGTCAATCAGTTGGTCTATCTTGGGAAGGGGATATGAATCCTTGGGGCAGGCTTTGTTTAGATCTGTGAAGTCAATCCAGACTCGCCATTTACCATTTTTCTTGGGTACAACGACCACGTTGGCTAGCCAGTCTGGGTATTTGACTTCTCATACAGATCCGATTTTCAACAGCCGATCGACCTCATCATTGATGACCTGGTTCCGAAAATCTCCTTGTTGGCGTGTCTTCTGTTTTACCGGGCGATGGTATGGGTCGACGTTCAACCTGTGAGTAATAATATCTAGAGAAATACCTGTCATATCTGCATGAGACCAGGCGAATGTTGTATCCTGCTCCTTGAGGAACTGGAGGATGTCTCGTCGTAAGCGTTCGCTCAATTCGGTTACTAAGTAGACCTTCCGTTCTGGCTTGTCTGCGAACAATTCTTCAGGTTCCAAAGCTTCCACGGTCGGCATGTGGTTCTCTCGTTCGTCCATCTTTGTGATGAATTCTGGGACCTCGTACTTTGTTTCTTTAGGTAGCACGTCTGGTCCCGGTCACTGTAATTGCTATTTGCTTTCCTCAGGCAGTTTGAGGGCCACTGAATAGCAATCTCGGGTAGAGCGTTGTACTCCTCGAACCTCACATACCCCCCATTCGGATGGGAACTTCAATACTTGTTGATAAGTTGAAGGAACAGCTTGCATATCGTGGATCCAAGGTCTCCCCATGATGATATTGTAAGCCAGATCCGCATCAATTACATGAAATGTCGTCTCCTTCGCTACTCCTTCGGCGTGAGTTGTCAGGGTAATCTCGCCAAGAGTCTTCTCACTCGAGTTGTTGAAACTGGAGAGAACTCGAGATATCGGTACGATCTTATCCAACAGCTGCATCTCCCTTATAACTCGTGATTGGATAATGTTTGCAGAGCTGCCCGCATCGATGAGCACTCCCTTGACGTCGAATTCCGCTACGCGTAACGTTATCACTAACGCATCAGCGTGTGGGAATTGTGAACCGTCTGCATCGGAGTCTTCGAATGTTATTATTCCTTCTGATCGTGGGCGTTTGGTGTTTGTGATGGACACCTTTGCATACTTCTTTGTTGTGAAGATGACGGAATCCACCTCGATTCCACCTGAGATAACATTCACTGTCCTCCTCGGAGAAGATGCTCGTGGAGGGCCAGGTTTGTTTTGCTGCGCCTTCGCATGAGTTTGCTTCCCCTTCTTGGTCAGGAACTCCTTCAAGAATCCCTGTTTCAACAAATGAGCAATTTCATACCTTAGGCCCTTGCAGTCCTCGGTGGTGTGACCGTGGTCGCGATGAAAATCGCACCACAAGTCTTGGTTTCGCTTGCTTGGGTCGGTCTTCATGTCCTTTGGCCATTTGACCTTCTCTCCCATATCTTTGAGCGCTGCCACTACTTCGGACATTTCCTCGTTGAAGCTCGGCAGGCTCGGTGCTCCACCGAGGCTTGATTCTGAATCGTCAATTCGGGATAGTCCTTTGTTGTTGCGGCTGCATCCTTTGGAATTGCTGCGTGACTGGTCATGGTGCGGCTCGTAACGTACGTCTGATCTCTCTGTCTCCGCCTTTCCGCCAGAGCCACCGTTGCGAGCCTGAGCCCTTCCTCGGGTACCTGTTCCAATCAACTTAACTTCGTCAATATGTACCTTTGAGTTGTAACGGTTGTAGACGTCCGACCAGCTGGCTGCTGGGAACTCGCGAAGAGACTCGTAGAGTCTACGTGTAGCCTCTGAGCTCCTGATATCTAAACTATTGGTAAACGTGATCGCTGCCCATCTGTCCGGTACTTTGGGTAGCATCATACGCTCTCTTTGGAAGCGATCCACATATTTGCAGAGAGACTCATCGGGCCTTTGTTTGATTTCGAAGATATCCTCTACGCGGGTTTCCGTCTTCTGAGCGCCTGTGTGTGCCTTCACGAACAACTCAGCCATCTCTGCGAAGGACCCAATGGAGTTTGGCGGCAACATTGAGTACCATCGTAGAGCTCCATCTGCTAGGGTTTCCACGAATTTCTTCAATTGGACAGATTCAATCTCCTCATCGGTGATATTACTAGCCTTTATAAAGTTGCTGAACATCATGAGATGATCGTTGGGATCAGATGTCCCCCGATACCTCAGAATGTTTGGCATTTTGAACGTCTTAGGTATCGCCTTTGGGGCTGCTTCTTTCTTCCAAGGTCGTTGGGAATACCGTTGGACATCGAATTTCTTCAGTATGGGCGGAGCACCAGGTATCTGATTGATTCGCTCGTGGAGAGATTTCTGAAGTGCTTCCTGGCTCTCCTTGAATTTGTTTGGTGAGAGCTTCCATGACAAGGCTCATTTCTGTAGATGCCATAGATCCTCCGTTCCAACTTTGGTTGACTTGGGTCGTTGGATCTACAGTCCCTCCGTTGTTTCGCTCTCCACTTTGCCTTGAGGTATGTGAAGAAGGGACGTCACGACTAGGTGTTGCAGCGTCAGTTCTTGCAGTCGGAGGGTTGCCTCTTCGGAGAGAGTTGGGCGCCTCGTTTATCCCTCGGTTGACCTCTACCTGTTCCTGCATAAATGCATAGAGCGTTTCCTGGAGGTTCCCTTGGCCAGGGGAGAGACTCCTATGGCGTCGCCTCCTGGGCGGGGTGGTGCTCTGAGAGCACCTATGCCCATCTCGCTGCCTGACCGGTCCTTGCGAAGATTGTTGCTGCCCATCGGACGAATAATCGAGAGAATAATTGGGATTGGGTGGAGGAGTAGTTACCTAATTTCCGCCTACGATAGTTCGTTGTGAACTGCTTTCTACCATGTTAGTTGTGGAACAAAAAGATCGACGAAAAGAGATATAATACTGGAAAAAATATACTATTAACCTATGAAGGCTATTGACCGGCTCCCACTATGGCTGCCAAATTGTTTAACCTAGATCCGATTTTAGGTCAATTAACAATTAAATTTGTATTTGCGGAGTCACGATCAATAGGTTAGATTAAGAGTTTAAATGATGAATAGTGTTAATTACTAAAATAGCAATATATTCGTAATTATCAACGATAATGATACGGGAACCAGATATAAGCAGGAATTAACAAAGTTAAAGCGTAAGTAAAAATAGATAGAAGTAACCGTGTTGTATCGTTTATCCCCGGTGAGAGTTTTTCGGTGCTGATCGTACTTACCATATTAGAGAGCTAAGTGCTTAACAAAATGTAAATAAAGAACAGTATTTGAGCCAGAGGGAGAGAGTATTCTTATTGATATTGTAGATAAGAAGTCAAGTTGTGTTACAATGGCTTAGAACAAATGCTATTTATAGGTTTGATAGGCGTCCGTTGGGTTTTGTAACCGCTGGGCACGTATCCGTTGGATGCGTAACCGCTGGGTTGTAATTATTGCCTTTATGACCATTCATTGAGTGATCGCACATGATCAGGTTAATAATTGCTCATTCAGATCGTGTTGACTGATGAGGCGTTACATAGCTGCTTTGGGTCTGCTCGTGATAATTGTCTGTCCGCTAGATATCTGTCGGGTGAAACTTCTGCCCGTGCCACGTGGCGGACACCTGTCACCTTTCTAGGTGATGTCAGCTTTTATCCAATACAAACGGTTTAAAAAATTAGGAAATATAACAGCTAGCTTGCAATTGCTAACACAGTTAATTATTCCTTATGCTTTCTAAAAATTACTTTATGAACTTAATTACTGTCATCATGGCTTTAATTATAATACCACACTATTAAAACAGGACGAAAGGAGTACTGATTCTTTCATGGAAGGAATAGTTGTATACATTTTTGCATCTATCTTTTAATTTTCTGCATCATCTATAAATTAAAGGGTTGTCTAATTACAACAGAAGTTTAAGTAAAATAGTCATCGTCGTCATTCTTCTATGCAATGACACTGGGTTTGTTATGTAATAGGCTCAAACAAGTTGAACATGATCTGATCTTCGCCGTCTTGATTCCCAAATCCATCTCCAAATTGGTACATGATATGAGCCATTCGTGCTTCATTTATTACATGCTTGACAAGTTTTTGCTGTGATTTAGAAAGGACATTGAAGTGGTAATGGATCTTCTTCCATGAATTCAAAATTATGCTTTTGACATGCTCTCGGGCTACATCGTCTGAGACATTTTCTTGTTGCATGTAACATAAAATTGATGAAGCAACATCACCTCTCTCTAGCTCAGCCTACATCATAAAAAGATGTTATGGAAGACGAGGGGGGGGGGGGGGGGGGGGGGATTATAGAATACAACAAAAACTTTGACTATTTTGAGATTTTACCGTTGAGGTACCCTGGTCATTGCAAAGTCGAATTATAAGTGAAGTATGGTAAACAATTTCATGGCAATCTTTCCATAAGTCAAGGGTCTCTTGTGTTATTCAATCCGTCAGACCAAAAATCACATGAGTAGAAAGTAAAGGGCCACACGATGAGATCCACCCATTATGAAGATACTCTTTAAGCGTCGGAATATGACCTTTATGGTACCACGTTGCCTCCACCAGCAACGCTTTGCAAAAGTCGAGCCACTGAAATTATTGAAACATCAGATTACTTGGAAAATAAAAAACGTGCACGAGCTCAATTTAGACCACCATAAAAACAAGAAGCAAAACATGAGTGCAGGTGTATCAGCTTAGCTTTTCAATGTAGTATTTTGTTTGACGTGATACGACAGATTGGCTTTTGAGGATTGATCCTGAGTTATATTTCGTGGAATTAAAATAATAGTCGGCGTTTAATGAAGTACAAAATTGGCATTAGGTTATTTGATGATGGTATTTATTAAGATATGATGAGTATCATTAATTTCCTGAACCAGCTTTTATGTTTCCTTTACCTCCTTATGATTAGTAATGTAAGGTTCTCTTTACTTGTATTTTTCTTATTGAGGATTTTAACATTTTATTATTATTAATAAAATAAGCCGCGTGGCACATTCATGAAAAAAGAGAGACTAAAATAAAGGGATTTCGTTTATTGGCCACAATAGTCTTGGCCTATATTTAAGTACTAATTAATATTTACTTCGTTCTACTTGAGGTATAATAGTTTTATTTGGAGCATAATTTTAAAAAAAAAATAAAACTTTGAAGATTTAAAGAATCTTGGTTCGCAGAGGGTCCGAGGAATGAGGTACGATATACGCAGCCTACCCTGATACAAGCGTCAGTGTCTTTTCAGGACTCAAACGTGTGGCCTATTTCAAGCCATAGATATTTATGCAGTTAGAGAAAGTTCTTAAATTAAGGGTAACGTGGGGATATTAAGATTAATTGTATACCGTTTGAAAAATTGTCATTCTTTAAACAGTTCAATAATGACATGTCAGCCATATAAATTGAAAGGAAGAAATCCTAACCGCTTGTTTAAGGTAAGGTAATGCTGAAGGGCCACCCTTTTGTTCTTGAATATCACTAGATATCTGTTCCGTTGTGTCATGCAATGCCCGAAAACTAATCTGCATACATTCGGGAAGCCATTGTACTTCATTTGGATCCCACCTAAAAGTGATAAAAGAAAAGTACCTTTTATGATTATTATGCACTTAACTAACAAGTTTAACTTATATGCATTAAAAAAGTAAAAAGATGTATGATGGACAAATTAAAAGTAATTTGATAGAATAAAATTCCTTCATACAATCGTAGTATGTAAGTTAATTAAACTCATATATAACACCATATATGTTTGCAAGTATTTTGTGAGGACTTACTTCTCTATGGCACGAGTGAATCGCTCCACTTCGCTTAGTGAACCATAAATATCATAAACATCATCTATTATTAGCACCAACTCGACCACTTTAGTGAGCCATTTTCTCATGCTTCCATGTTGAGGCTCAGAGACAATTCCTACAGCGTAAAAGAAGCTTTCTACTATCCGATCCCTTGAAAAGCTCAAATCTTCAATAATGCACAACTTCTTCCACCATCTGATATATTCGTCAAAAATAACTTTAGATGAAAAAACAAGAAGGAAGTGATTCTCATGTCTTTATAGAAAGATTTATCCGGTACCTATGTTGATACACGACATAGCATCTTACAAAATTAAATCGGGTGCATACCAGCAAACTTCAGCGGCGGAGCCAGAAAGTTAAGAGGATTCAAATTAATTCTAAAATGTCATAGGTAAAATTATAACTTTTGAACCTCATTGATCAGGATACCAAGTTTTTTCCTTATATTAAAGATATTCAACAGCTCATATATAACCAAAAAGTTTAAGTTTATCGTACTTGGATGGTAACCAAAAAGTTTTCTTTCATCCGCTCATATGTAAAAGAACTGTCTGTCCCAATTTATCAGGCACTTTTTGCTTTTCGAGAGTCAATTTAACTAAACTTTGAAGCTAAATTGGATTAGATTAACTCAATATTTTAATATTAAAATTTATATATTTGAAAACTACTTGAAACGTACTTTAAGTTACAACTTTTCTCATATCATTTTGGTGCAAAAATACATCTTAAAATATTTGTCAATATTCATGACGTTTGAATCTCGAAAAACAAAAAGTGTCACATATAAACTTTTGAGTCCCTTTTTGTATAAGGGATGGATTCAAAAGTAAGTGCTTTGGGTGAGGGGGACTTTTAAGTCCCCAAAAAAAAAAAAGGGGACAAAGTTCTAAATAATTGGGTGAGGGGGACACCCCTCTAATCACTACTTAGTGATAGATATAGTCCCTCATTAAAACAGCCCCCAAAGTTTCATTAAGTGCAAAAAAGCCCTCCATATATATAATAATTCAATATCCAAAAAAGGCAAAAAACCTACCTTTCTCTCTCCTCCCTTCTTCTTCTTCCTTTCCCATTTCTTTTGCAGCACCCCAGCGGCTGCTGGTTCCCGCCAGCCCCCCCCCCCTTTTTTTCAATTTCGCTTCAAATCAACAGCTCCATTGAAGGGTATTTTATGTTTTTCTTAATCTCAAACCCGATTTAAACCCATTCCAATTCAAATCGAAAAGCTTTTTCCAAATATTCTTTTCCGCGATTTCAACCCCTCTTGAAGATCTGTGACTTTTCGCTTGAAAGGAGCTCTGGTAAGTGTTATGTGTTGTACACTGTATAATGCAGTTTGTTTTGTGATCTATGGGTTTCGTTTCTGCATTTTATAAAAAATGCTAATTCTGGGCAGCTGATGTGTACGGATTCGAAGATTATGTGTACACATATATAATATGTGTGCACATCATATTAAGATGCACCCTGCACATCAAATATATGTGTACACATATATATTATGTGTACACATAATATATAATGTGTACACATCAGCTGACGTTGCATCCTTTTGTTCGTACACATCAAATATACGAGTATGTGTACACATATTATATTGACGTGTACACATAATAAATATGTGTACACATCAACATATGCGTGTACACATCAGACGACGTAGCATCTTTTTCTTACTTCACATTCAAAGTATGTGTACACGTCAAAAACATATGTGTACACATCTTTTACTTTATACGTGAAAACATCTCAATTGTGTTTTCAGCTTCTAATGCATATCAATTTCTGATGCATCCAGGTATTTTTGCACCATAAATGGGTGTACTACTGTTAGCAGTTGATTTTCTTGGTGAATGGGTTGAGACCCCAGAATGTTTCACGTGGATTTCTATGACAAGGGAGACGGTACCAGTTATTTTGAACCATGATGTTACGTATTCTGAGTTGGTTAACAAGATCGTTACCAGATGTGGGGGAAGTCATGATCCAAATGATCTTTGCATTACATACATGCTTAGCATTTGTTCAAAGCAAAAGAGTCATCCCTGTAAAATAAAGAACGACGAGGATCTCCTTGTTTACCTTGCCGATGTCGACGGATCTGGAAATAGGCCTACTTTAAGGGTATGTTTGGCTGAAAGGTCGGTAGAGGTTTCAAATGAACAACCTGTGCGTAATGATGGGATGCATGATGATTGTTCTGCTAGTGGATGGGATGACATGGATCTACCAGACCCGTTGAATATGAAAATTTCACCAACTCAAGGAGAAGAAGAAGGAAATGTTGGTGCTTCACACGAAGGAGGTGGAGGAGTAGGAGCAGAAGTAGAACTAGAAGAAGAAGAACAAGAACAAGAAGAAGAAAAAGAAATGGAATTCAGTCCAACTCCTGTAGTTGAGAGCAATACGGTTATGGTTGGAGGTTTAGAAGCAGGTTGCAGCGTTCAAAGGGACGGGGACGACGACGGCACTGATTTTTATAAGGGTTTAACCTTCAAAAACAAGCGCGTCTTAATAAATGCCTTGCAGCTTGCTGCAGTGAAGAAGCATTATTGTTTCAAGAAAGTGAAGAATACAAAAAAGGTTTTTTGTGTGAGATGTGTACATCAGAGCTGCAAGTGGTGGATCCGGGCCATAAAGTACGTAGACAGTGATAGGTTCATCATTACTGTGTACAGGAACAAGCATTCGTGCGGGTTAGAGCATCTTTCAAGTAATCACCCACATGCCTCTGCGGAACTCATCGGTTCATACTTGAAAAGTAGTTATGAAGAGGGAAAAGGAAAAGGTATATCAATAAAGGATGTTAAAGCTGCAGTCCGGAGGGATTTGGGTTGTAACATTAGTTATTGGAAGTGCCGGATGGGGACTGTTATTGCAAAGGCTTTGACAAGAGGGACGCCGGAGCACAGTTATGCTATATTGGATGCGTACCGTTATATGCTCAGGACGACAAATGAGGGTACACATACAGCATTGAAGGTTGATGACAACCAAAGGTTTATGTATTTTTTTGTAGCTCTTGGTGCATGGATAACGGGTTTTGCGCATATGAGGAAAGTCATCGCCGTAGACGGAACTCATTTGTCGGGGAAGTATGGGGGAGTTTTGTTGTCTGCCATGGCACAAGACTCGGAGACGCATATTTTTCCTGTGGCATTTTGTGTTGTAAACGTGGAATGTGATGCCTCCTATGATTACTTCTTTGAAAATTTGGTCGGTATACTCCCAAGCACCGATGAGTTGTGTGTTGTTTCTGATAGGCATTCAAGCATCCCAAAAGCAGTTTCAAAGTATTTTCCACAAGCTAATTATGGAGTTTGCAAGTGGCACTTGGCTGAAAGCATTCGCGCAAAGCTTCATTGTGGTGAATTTGTATCCTATTTTTATAAAGCAGCCGAATCATATACGCCCACTGAGTTCGAGGAACATTTCCAGCAAATTCGTTCATTGTGCCCAAGGGTTGCCACATATCTTGAGCAGGTTGGGTTTGAGCGCTGGAGCAGAGCCTTTTTTCCAGGCCGCAGGTAATACTTTGTACACATATTTAATATGTGTACACATAAGATTATATGTGTACACGTAATTATTATGTGTACACATCCTTTATATGTGTAGTCATGTAATACATTAGCCATATATGTACACGTAATTTGTATGTGTACACATAATATTATATGTGTACACATATTAAATATGTGTACACATACAAATTATGTGTGTCCATGTGTTTTCAGTTTTTAAAATGTAGACTTATGTGCACATAATTAATACGTGTACACGTTGTAAGAATCAGTTATATATGTGTAGGTTTGGAGTGATGACCTCAAACATCGCTGAGTCAATTAATGCAATGCTAAAGGATGAAAGAGAATATCCCATCGTTGCAATGTTCAATGGAATTTTGAGGAATTTTTCTGAAAAGTTTCATCATAGGCGTACCATGTTCTTACAGCACTCAAAGCCATGTGTTCCTTCGATTGAACAAATATTAAGGAAAAATGTCACAGAGGGCAACAAGCTTTACGTTTGTTGCGTTGGCAATGATGTTTACAATGTCGGTACTGGGGATGAGGTTGTTAGTGTCGATCTAATTCAAAGGACTTGTTCTTGCCGGAGTTTTGATTTGGACGAACTACCTTGTGCACATGCTATGGCAGCCTTAAGATGTCGATATGGAGGAGCGTTTGAGTTTGGGAACGAGATATACCAATATACATCGGGGTATTATTCTACGAATGCATACATTCTTGCGTATGACGGCTTAATCTATCCAATGATTGCAGAGGAGTTGTGGAACGCACCACCGGAGCTTTATGAGAGGAAGATAAAGCCGCCTTTTGTGAAAATAACACGAGGAAGAAGGAGGACAAAGCGAATGCCTTCGGTGGGTGAAGCATTCACAAGTAGGAAGAATAGATGTGGCATATGCAAGAGACTTGGCCATAAGAAAACAACATGTCCGCAGCGGAGGGTTGTAGATTCCGGAGGTCCCAGTGTTGTTTCATAGAACCATATATGTTCATTTCTTGTATTTGTAACCATTTATAAACCTATAGTTCCTATTTGTTTTATATCTATTTTCTGTTTAATATGTCTTTTGTGCAGACATTACCTTTACTTTCTTTATCCTTCAACGTAAAACGAACAAACAAAATGGAAACATGATAGATAGAAACACTCAACAAATTAATATACTGTGCACATATAACTTATGTGTACACATTTTATAATATGTGTACACATCTCGTTTGACGTGTACACATCTTTCCGATGTGTGGGTAGATTACAATAAAAAATTCAAAGTCCTTTACACATATTAATTATGTGTACACGTAAATATTATATGTGTACACATAATAATTACGTGTACACATCTTGCCGATGTGTGGGTAGATTACAATTAAAAAAATTCAAAGTCCTTTACACATATTAATTATGTGTACACGTAAACGTTATATGTGTACACATAATAAATACGTGTACACATATAATAATATGTGTACACATAATATAATATGTGTACACGTAATTATTATGTGTGGGTACATTCAATCATTATCAACAGCCAAAAGGATAATGCTCCAATGATGGGGAATGCATGAGAACTCGTGTGAACACTCAAATAACTCCCATTTTAATGTAGGAACGTGGATTCACCACTTTTGGCAATCAAACAACCAAGATTTGGGATATTTGAGAATCAATATGACAACTACTGTCTAACGATAAGGCCAAATCCTTATGAATCCAATGCTCCAATGATGGGGAATGCATGAGAACTCGTGTGAACACTCAAATAACTCCCATTTTAATGTAGGAACGTGGATTCACCACTTTTGGCAATCAAACAACCAAGATTTGGGATATTTGAGAATCAATATGACAACTACTGTCTAACGATAAGGCCAAATCCTTATGAATCCAATGCTCCAATGATGGGGAATGCATGAGAACTCGTGTGAACACTCAAATAACTCCCATTTTAATGTAGGAACGTGGATTCACCATTTTTGGCAATCAAACAACCAAGATTTGGGATATTTGAGAATCAATATGACAACTACTGTCTAACGATAAGGCCAAATCCTTATGAATCCAATGCTCCAATGATGGGGAATGCATGAGAACTCGTGTGAACACTCAAATAACTCCCATTTTAATGTAGGAACGTGGATTCACCATTTTTGGCAATCAAACAACCAAGATTTGGGATATTTGAGAATCAATATGACAACTACTGTCTAACGATAAGGCCAAATCCTTATGAATCCAATGCTCCAATGATGGGGAATGCATGAGAACTCGTGTGAACACTCAAATAACTCCCATTTTAATGTAGGAACGTGGATTCACCATTTTTGGCAATCAAACAACCAAGATTTGGGATATTTGAGAATCAATATGACAATATGTGTACACATATAAACTGTATGTGTACACGTAAAGTTAGTTGTGAGTACATTCAATCATTATAAACATAGAAACATGATAATCATAGACTTCACAAATACAAATACTTTAGGATTTATTCAAATACATACAATCATAGACTTCACAAATACTAAAATTAAGACATATTAATCTGATTTCACAATAAAAAGGGAACTTAACATTATAGATTCTAATTTTCAAAGCCGGAGCGAGGTGGAGAGTTGGGTGGAGTGTAGTAGATGTCCTTCAAGGACTTGCCCAAAGGTGCTAGGAGTAGTTCGAAGATCCTTTTAATCCTCCTTATATCCATAAGTTGGCGGTCTCTTGCTTCAATTAGGGCTTCTTTCATTTCATCAAGATCTTTCTTCAAGTCTTCCATCTTTATAATAGGACGTCTTGCCATGATTTCTTTGTTGTTTTTGCTATAGATACTGGAATAGTTTTTGCTTGTGGGACGTCAAGATAGTATTTTTGACTATTTATAGAGCAAGGATGTGAAGGATTGCGTCCTTTCATCTTTATGCTATGGACGGTTTATTGAACGGTTGCATTAGGCTATTTTTATAAGTGCCCTAGTTTAATTATCCGCCTTTTGATAATCATAACCGTCCGCACACAAGTAATTACCTACACATATTTTTTACGTGTACACATATTTTCGACGTGTATGCTGGACTTAGTAATTATCCACACATATTTATTACGTGTACACATATGTTTGACGTGTATTATGGACGTGCAAATTACACAAGTAATTATCTACACATAATTATTACGTGTACACATATGTTTGACGTGTATTATGGACGTGCAAATTACACAAGTAATTATCTACACATAATTATCATTTCAACACATCCACAACAGGTGTGCAAATAAAAGAAAGCAGATCATGTACATCATGCGATATACTAGTCCACCACATCAAAAACTAAAATAAAAAAAAAAGATTAAGATTATCCATACAGACCAACGAAAATAAAAAGATTAAGATTATCCATACAGACCAATCAAATTAGTTCATCCAACACCACTTAAGGCTCCATTTCCTCGTAGAATATGTCTACAGCCCACTTCTTTCTCATATCTTCCATTGAACTATCATGCAGCAACGTCATAGGGGTGTTTGTCAAGAGATGCTCCATGAACATAAGTGAATACCCCCCACAAGCAGTACCTGTTTCGTTCCTTGGAAGATCTGGAACTCGTTCATAACCCCACAAGTCTGCATTCAAGATGGCTTCTGGTAAATGTTTGAATTTACCACAATCACGCAAGAACTTGGGGAACATGATCGTAATGGGCAAGACATATGGAGCTAATGCATCTTCACTATAAACTCCCATGTTGCAGTCATAAAGCTCAATCTTTCCCTGCTCAATCAAGAAGACACATGTGAGATAATGCCTGTTATCAATGTTAAGGACAGTAAATATCCTCTTGGCACCATCCCACTTGCGTCCACCGGGGTAAGGCAGCTTTCCAGAAGCATAATCTAGGAGACCTTCCTCACACTTCTTCAAGTTCATACATTCATCAAAAGAAACCCCAAGATCTTCAGCATCCTTTATAAAAGCTTGGTGCGCAGCAGTCAATCTAGTACAGAAGTTCATGTCCAAGATGACATCGGTCTTGTTGTAATGCCTGTGGAATTCCTTATGCCTTACTCGCATCAAGTTTAAAATTTCATCAACATGCTGTATGATAATGGAAAAATAAAACAAAAAATGAATATAAGCATGTAAGATGGTATTTAATATAAAGAACAATCACAATATGATAATTTATGCGTACACATATTCTCTACGTGTACACATAATTTTAATGTGTACACATAATCTTGTTGTGTACACATATTCTTGATGTGTATAAATACCATAATATGTCTACACATAAAAAATATGTGTACACATAAATAATACGTGTACATAAAAAAGGTACATAGAGAAAAGTGTACCTGACTCTCCATCCACTTCTTCATGCGGATTACATCTTGGAAGTCGAGGTAGTTGTACTCGTGACCCAGAAAAGGACGTTTTTCCCTTTTTTTCTCCTTCATGTATGCATTAAAAACAGCCTCCTTAGCTGGATCAACTGGCCTATAAAGATCAACAGGCAGCCTCTCTTCCTCTTGAACATCTGCAGCCCTTGCCCTGGTTCCCCTAGCCCTTGTCGCCTTCCCGGCCCTCGCCTTCGCTGCCCTCGCCTTCTTCAATGATGCAACGAATGGAGACATCTGAGCCCTAGAAGGGTACACAGTCCTCTTGGGCTTCTCCTCAGCACACCTTTTTAGGAATTCCACAGATTCCTTCAAATCTTTCAACAATCTCACTTCATTTTCCTTTTCCTCCTTACATGCTTCACATAATGAGCATCTGCTACATCCATGTCTTATAGAGGTGCTCTCACCAGCCTCACCTCCATATCCACCAGATTGTTCAAACAGCCTACGACCACCACCACTACAGTCAATATTCTCTCTAGCTCTCCCACCAATAAAGTCAGCACTCATGCCAACAAGTATATCTCCAACAACATTATCACCAACAGCTCCTCCTCCATCACCACTTGCCTCTCGACCAAACTCTATTCTTCTTTCGCTTTGCTCTGGTACAATATCCATACTCCTATGACTATGCTCTGTAACATCATCCATTCTTGTATCAACATGCTTTGGAACAACCTCTGCATTAACACCAACAATTGCAAGTGCTTTGCCGCCACCAACAACATCCCCCAGCCTCAAATTTTGCGCACCTTTAAGTCTTTCGGTCAATTGATCGATCAACTCATCCTCCTCATCCACAAACGGCAACAAATTTTTCATGAACGCCTTTCTCTTCTCCCTTGGAGTAGGCAAAAGGAATGGGCTCACCACCTCCAACCCCATAAAAAAAAATATAGTTTTATTAGAAAAGAAAAAAAATCAGGAAATAATATAATACGTGTACACATAAAGGTTATGTGTACACATAAAACTTATATGTGCACACATATATGTTATGTGTACGCATAAAGACCTGTGTGTAATATTTTCTTACATTTTACTTGTGTGTACACATCAAAGTTATGTGTACACATAACTTATATGTGTACACATATAAGTTTTATGTGTACACATAAAGAACTATGTGTATATGAGTAAACACCAAATGCAAGATAACTGAAATATCACTAACCGGGTTATCAACATGGCGAAGGATGTGATCACATTCCCTCTCCTGCTTGGTAGGGATCCATCTTATCATCCTTGGTTCTGTGGGTTTGTCATCAAATTCCGGGTGTCGAAGGGATGGAATGGCTTCATATGCCCATGCAACAAATGCCCATGGGAAGCCATACAGGTTGTATCCTTTCATTTCAACAGACATTGGCTTGACTAGGCTCTGAATTGGCATCTCAAAGCTTTTTCTCCCCCAAGGATACTTGGCGAAGAATGTGGTAGGCCTATGCGCCAACATTACAAATAAAGGATCAACACTTGTGCGCGCATCCTTCGAACATAAGATGGAGTGCGCAAACCAAGCAAGGGAAAGACGAAACTTCGTCCTGGCATCTAGATCACCTTCACTAATCACTCTCAATAGCTCACTTCCAGAAACAGCCTTTTTCCCTCCATTCTCCTCGATTAACGTGTCCCACATCGGTTGCCCCTTCTCTTTCACATCATCCAGAAAAACATCACTAGGGTAATCATGGCAGGACAGTCCCGTCATTAATGCAAATTCCTTTAGTCCAAAACGAGCAGGAAGGTTATTAAATTTGACCCATACCTCCTTTGTCTTCTTGCATTTTATGGTCCGCAATCGGAGCCCATGGACTAGTTTAGGAGGAAAAATTGCTTTATCGCTCAAACCCAACAAGTGCCCAAACACTGAACTTTTAAAATCATCCAACATATCCAGATTAGTCAAAGCCTCTCTAAATTTCTTCATATCCCCGGAAAGGGAGGATCTTTGTGTGACCTTGGACACGGTGAACTCTCCATGTTCCTCCATAAAGGTCCTGAGATTCATATCAGGATGGAAAGTCATTGTGCCCTCCTCAACCTGCAAATGATTAAGAGATACTGATCAGTTAGTCTTTTTCAAACATAATTTCTTTGTGTACACATAAGTTTTATGTGCACACGTATAAATAATGTGTACACATTATTTATATGTGTACACATATATCTTATGTGTACACATTATTTATACGTGTACACGTTATTAATATGTTTGCACATAAACACATACCTCTTCTGGGGCTGCCTCTACTGATTTTGCACCAACACCAACACTTTCTTCTTCATCCGCCCCCTCATCATCATCATCAATGTTATCCAAGTTCTCAGCATCCTTCGCAGCATTATCCACCTCCTTCTCAGCATTGTCATCATCCTGTATTATCTTTCTCAACAACGACCTCCAATTTTTCAAGGCAGCACGTTTTGCCAATTTTTCTTTTTCTCCGGCAGCAGTACCAACAAGTTCTCCACCTTCTTCTTGTACTCCACAAGCAGTACCAACACGTTCTCCACTTTCACCACTTTCTTGTTGTCTTCCACGTTCTTGTTCTTCTACTTGTTCCCTTCCACTAACACTAATACCTTCTACTCGATCTTCCCTTCCACCAACACTGACAACAACATCTACTTCTTCTTCCCTTCCACTAACACTACCAACACCTTCTACTTCTTCTTCCCTTCCACTAACACCAACAACGACATCTTTTTCTACCCCATCCCTTCCACTAGCAGCTCCTTCTTCTACCCCATCCCTTCCACTAGCAGCTCCTTCTTCTACCCCATCCCTTCCACTAGCAGCTCCTTCTTCTACCCCATCCCTTCCACTCACAGCTCCTTCTTGTAATCCATCCCTTCCACTAACATCTCCTTCTTCTACTCCATCCCTTCCACTAGCATCACCTTCTTTTACAGTAACCTCACTAATAACTTTTTCACCAGCCTCTTCTTCTCTGTCACCAGTAACTCTATCACTTTCTTTCTCCACTGCATTCTTCTCTCCCTTATTGCATTCTACATCGCCCTCCTTATTTTCACCTACCTGAGTTGCAGAGCCCTCATTTTTTGATCCACTATCTATGAGTTCCGCTTGTTGATTAACTTCTTCAACGATTCGATTAACATCTACAGGCGCACACATATCTATGCTGGCTTGGCTCTCTGATTGGGCCTCATTTGATCGTGCTTTACCGCTGGCAGTTCTAGTTCTTTTGCTAGCATTTTCAGACGTCTCGCTTCTTCCATCAGCCTTCCTCTTGCCACCCCTACTGATACCACTAGCCTCCCCACGACGTGTGCTAACCATTGTATCTACATAGCAAATAAAAGGAATAACATAGTTAGGTTGAATGAAAATAGCATCTAATAGAATTACACATGGAAAGGTGCAGATTCATTGTTATATGTGTACACATACAACAATATGTGTACACATATAACAATATGTGTACACATCAAGAATATGTGTAAAAATAGTAGTGCATTTTTTACTTGTGTTCACACGTCAAGAATACGTGTACACATAAAATTATATGTGTACACATATAACCTTATGTGTACACATTTAGAATATGTGTAAAATTAATAAACCCTTTTTTAACTTCTTTTATGTACACACATCAAGAATATGTGTACACATAAGGATATATGTGTACACATAAAATAATATGTGTACACATCAAGAATATGTGTACAGATCTTGCAGATCTATGCCCATTTTTTCAGATATACAGTCATCTTTTGTTTACACATCTGCAAAGATGTGTACACATTTGCAAATATGTTTACACACATTTCAGATGTTTACACATAATTTTTCCGTGGGAACCGAATAGACGATTTTTTTCAGTGTATTCTGGGTTTTCAAACCAACGTGCACCAGAAAATCTGTACACAAACTCAGAAAAATGAACTCAAACAAGAAAAATGAAACAAGGGTTTTCAGACGGACCATATTCTCGATTTTGCTTTAAAAAAGTTGAAAAATTACCTATTTTAACTTGATTAACGGAAATATGCAACAATGGGTTTAGTTCCACCACAAATTTGACGGAATCAAAGAAAAAAGGAAAAAATTTGACGCTCCACAGTTGGTTTTTTCAAACGAAACTGAAAGAGAGAGAAATGGGGTGTAGTTGAAGAGTTTAGAAGGGGGAAAATGGGGAAATGGGCTCTGACAGAAAGAGAGAGAGTGTATATATATGTTTGCCCGTTTGCTGTGTTTGTCCCACCTGTCAACCCCACTTGTGTACTTGTCAACTTTTAATATTTGCAAAACAGTCCTTCCCCCTCTTAATTATTTCCTTAATGACGAAAACACAATAAAAGAAATAGGAAAAGAAATTGGTGTCCCCTTTTTTTCTATTCAAACTTGAGAGGTCCCTTCACCTCTTTCTTCACAAGTTACTTTAGCTCAGGATTAAATTGTGAGTGTTGATATTCGATTTTCTTATATAAAATTCTACGCTCTGCCTCTAGGTATATCTGATGTAATAATCAAGATGTGCTTAAGCAGGCTTGAACCTGCTATTATTAAAAAAAAGAAAAAGTGATTCTCATCTAGCATGTTACCAATAGGAGTACCTTAATATTTCTTTGAGATTTTTTTGGTGCGTGGCTTGAGTAATGTTGAAATTGAGCTTTGCCAACTCCAACAACTTTGGATTCGTATTGTGTTCTAGTTCATGAGCACATATGTTTCTTCTAACATCATACCATACCCTCCATGCCAGTGGATCCTTCAAGCTATTGCTCAATTTCTTATTAGGTGAAAGACGGTTGAGGATTTTTGTTGAGAACATTCTTATGTCGTTTTGTAAGTTTTCACCTTCCTTTCTCAGATATGATCTTTCCAAAAGCTCCAAAAAGGTATCGATATCTGAGGCTTTCGTTATCATTGGTTTTCCTTTGCCACCGAAGATGTCCTTTAAAATATCTGTATAACAATAAATAACTTACTCCCTCTGTTTCAAAATGATTGTCACAGTTCGGATTTCGAGAGTCAAACGAGTTTAATTTTGACCGTAATATTTTCATATGTTTTTAAATATTTTGAATTATTAATTATTGTGACTTATAGTACTTTTTATGTAGTTTCTAAATATATAAATATCGTTACAAAAAACTTAAAGATTATATGTTTAAATTCACGGTCAAAATGAACTTGTTTGATTCTCGAAATCGGAACTATGACAATCATTTTGAAACGGAGGGAGTATTAATCACAGAGAATGTAAATTAATTAGGAGAAAAAGGTGAATAATTAGGAAACTGTCCTTTTTCGTTCAACTTATTGATGCAAATTTAAAATAAAGGTTTGTGAATGAAGCTAGTGGGTTTGCCTGAATAATGTAAAAATACAGCATTCAACTTCATCAAATGTTTCCCGTGCTCAATAAGCAAGTCATCAACAAGTGCGTAGGGATTTTCCATTTAAATTAATTTATCGATCTTATTCGCCTATAACTTCCGGAACTATTGACCATGCTGAACGAGAGTCGAGAGAATCTTGATTTTTCTAATAGGACCCTTTTATCATATAGACTCATCTGGTCACTGGTCAGTACCCAGCCGGGCCCATTCTAACAGCTCCTAAGTGCATCAAGATATGAAGGCTCCTTATTCCACCACAACGCTAAAGCACTGAGGGATCGTTTGGTTTCAATCAAAGTTATACGGGTATTAATAATGCATGTATTAGTTATGCGGATATTTGCAATGCGGTCAATTATGTAAGGATGTAATTTAGTAATGCAGGGATAGTTATACAAAGATTATTTCTTGTTGGATCATTGACATACAAATTTATATATGATGTATAATTAAATATATTTATTTGTTCTTCAAAGAAATAAAAAAAATACTATTATGAGGGATAATTTGGTCATTTTAGAATTTAATATATGTATTGCTAATACCCATATTCTTATTCCGCCCCATATTCCGCATAGAATAATACATTGATTTCCTCATAACTTATGCAGGTATTATTAATATGAAGATACCAAAAATACAATCAAACGACGTATAAGCAATGCTGATTTTTCTGCAACTACAAAATTGACAACCAAACACTGCATTATAATGCAATGAATTTTATGTGGGTATTCACCTTCCTCCTTTGCAAACCGAACGACCCCAGAGGGTTAAGGCGGGGCCTGCTTGACCGACCACCACTACCGATCACACCGAGTTCATAGTATAAAAACTGACTTCAATATTTTTATCAAGTGTTAAATATAATAGATGTTTGTCGAAATCCCGATTTCTGACTTGATCCTTATACATGTGGAAGCAATTAAGTACTCTCTCTGTTCCTAAAAGGAGGCATGTTTCAGATTTTGAGAGTCAAACAAGTTCATTTTGACCGTGAATTTAATATATAATTTTTATGTTTTTTGTAACGATATTCATATATTTAGAAATAACATAAAAAGTACTATAAGTTACAATAATTAATAATTTAAATATTTAAAAGATATATAAAAATATTACAATTAAAGATAAACTCGTTTGACTTTTGAAATCTGAAACATATCATCCATTATGGAACAGAGGGTGTAGTACTTTTTAGTTGGTTCCAAAAAAACAATTTGACTTAAACTTTTAAACTATTTCATCCCTAGTAACAAAGCTTTTACAAGCACATATTAAGACATATTTCAGTCAACAAGATAGTGAAACGTAATATCAATAAAGGGTGAATTAGTGAGATGACAACCTCGTGAAGTATGGTGGCCATGTTCCCTTGGAAGCCTGAAGCACACTGAAGTAGCATAGAGATCTTCGTTTGAGCTTGGATAATAATTAACTTTTACGGACATAACCTTCTCCAAAGCTTCCTTTGTTTCAGACTCGAAGTAATTACTGAGACCATGTTTGTCTATGCTGTCAATAAACTCCAGCAGGGCCAGTGGACTAGCAGTTTTTGAAAACATGCAACTCACTTCCTCTTTTAGCTTCTTTGCTTGAAATTTGTACTTCTCCTCCTGCAGAAGCAAATATTATTACAATTTCGAAAAACAAATATACTCTCTCCATTTCAAATTATGTAACATCGTTTGACCCAAGACATAAAATAAGAAATAAAGAAGAATTTGGAAACATGGGGTGTTAAACATATGCTACATTATTGGTGACTATAAAACCTTCTCATTCAGGTTAAAATGAAAAGTTAGAGTTAGATTATTTCTTAATATAGAATTATGTTACTTTTTTGGAATCGACTATGAAGAATATATAATGGAACATAAGACTTATAATTTATAAGAGAAATGACACAGATTTTGAGTACTCACAGAATATTCACTTGTAAGAGAAAGTAGATAATCATATTTCCAAATGTTTGGTTGATAGGTAGAAATCCTCTTTCGCTCAGGACAAATTTGATTTTTCCTATGAAGTTTCTGTGTCTGCACACTGCGTGCTGTGGAAGTAATGGCCACGATATTTGTGCAAGCCATTTTTTGTGATCGTATCATACTGAAAGGTGGAGGATATATATGAGAACCATCGGGGAACGTTGAATATGTTATGTCTTATTCATGCAAAAAACGTTTAATTATTGGTTAGACTGTATATATGCGAAGCGTTTGCACAAGAAATCTAAGTCTCAAACGTGAGTGGAACTAAATTGGATTGCTGTGAGTGTACTGCCGTCCAGTGTTTGAATTGAAAAATTAAATCAACCACGTAACAATAACCCTTTAGTGTTAATCTACTTTCTTACTTTCCAAATAACAATTAATATTCTTTCAATCATGTGGTATCTTGTCGACTAAAAATGCAATATATAAGATTTTACCTGATATTTTAGAAGTTTGAAATCAAGTAAGATTCCACTTATATTATAAGTTGTAAGGTGAATTTATAAAACTTTGTGAGTTTTTTTTCTTTTCACTAAATCTGAGCTTTGAAACATGATGCAATAAGTGGTGAATTCACAGATTTTGCTAAAGGTGTTCAATTGACCACCATTTCCTCATGTAATTAAATTGATTTGCAACATCATAGAGATGGATTACAATGTGTACACATATTCTTGATGTGTCTACACCTGCCCAGATGTAATTCAGTTAGAAGTTTTGTTCGTTTAATCTTACTTGACGTATTTTCTTTATATGCTATGTAGATACAATGGTTAGCACACGACGTGGGGAGCCTAGTGGTTACACTAACAGGGGTGGCAAAAGTAAGAGTGATGAAAAAAGCGAGACTTCTCATCATGCTAGCAAAAGAACGAGAGCTTCCAACAGTAGAGAACGATCAAATGAGGTCCAATCAGAGAGCCAGGCGAGCATAGATATGTGTACACCTGTAGATGTTAATAAAATCCTTTGAGAAGTTAATAAACAAGTTGCACTCATGGATAGTGGAGAGAATGTGGAGAGAGTAGATGAAAAAGAGACTGAGACTGGTGATAGAGAAGAAGCTTATGGAAAAGCTCTTAGTGGTAGTGAAAGAGAAGAGAAGTAGGTATTGCTAGTATTAGTGGGAGAGATAATCAAGAAGAACAAGGTGTTGATGCTAGTGGAGTACAAAAAGAAGGAGGTGTTGGTGGAAGTGATGGAGGAGAAGGAGGACAACAAGTTGTTGCTAGTGGAAATAGTGGAGGAGAAGCTGGTAGAAAAGCTGTTAGTGGTAGTGGAGGTGATAGAGAAAGAGAAGAAGGTGGTGCTACTGTTGGCGGGAGGGATAATTAAGAAGAACAAGGTGTTGACGGTGCTGGGGGAGAACAAGGAGTAGAAGGTGTTAGTGGAGAACAAGGAGTAGAAGGTGCTGGTGGAGAAAAAAAAAACTGAAGAAAATTTGCTGCTACGAGTAGATAGAAGCTATTGTTGGAGAGTATGGCACAGGATATTGATGATAAAGTTGGGGAGATAGAGGAGGGTAATGTTGGGCAGAATGATACTATGGAGATTGAGGATAAGGATGGTGATGATAAAGTTGCTGATGATGAGGAGATAGTTGTTGAAGCAGTTGATGATGATGAGGAGATAATTGTTGAAGGAATTGATGATGCAAGATCAGTTGAGGCAGCAGCCCCAGCAGAGGTAATTGTTTATGTGCACACATTTAAATAAAGTCTACACATAAGAAATATGTGTACACATATTTTTTATGTGTACACGTTATCTAATATGTGTACACATATTTCATATATTTATACTTAAAAAATTTGTGTGCACACATATTTATTATATGTACACATATTTCTTATGGGTAGACTTTATTCTTATGTGTACTATAATTGATGATGTTTGAAAACATTCAACTAATCAATATCTCTAAACTAATTCATTGCAGGTTGAGGAGGGCACTGTGAGTTTCCAGCCTGATGTGAATCTCAGAACATTTATGGAGGAGCATGGAGAGTTCACCATGACCAAGGTCACACAAAGATACTCCATTGCTAGGAATATGAAGAAGTTTAGAGGTTCCTTGATAAAATTGGAATATGATGATGAGTTTTAAAAATCAGTGTTTGGGCACTTGCATGGGTTGAGTGATAAAGCAATTTTTCCTCCAAGATTAGTCCATGGGCTTCGATTGCATGCCATAACATGCAATAAGAAGATGGAGATGTGGGTCAAATTCAATGGACTTCCTGCTCGGCTTGGAATGAACGAATTTGCAATAATGACGGGATTGTCATGCCACGATTATCCCAGTGATCTTTATTTGAAGGATGTGAGAGAGAAGGGGAAAGTGATGTGGGATGTTTTAATCGAGAAGAATGAAGGAAAAGGGGCTATTTCAGGAGTAAGCTCATGAATATTATCGAGCATAGTGATCTTTATTCAAGAACAAAGTATCGACTTTCCCTCTCTTGGTTTGCGCATTCAATCTTATGCTCAAAGGATTTACGTACGAGTATCAATTCTTTGTTTGTCTATTTAGCTTATAGGCCCACCACGTACTTTGCAAAGTATCCTTGGGGGAGAAAAAGCTTTAAGATGACAATACAGAGCCTTGTTGCCCCAATGACCGTAGGAAAGAATAGGATACAACTCTATGGCTTCCCATGGGAATTCGTTGCATGGGAATATGAAGCAATTCCATCCCTTCGACACCCTGGATATGATGAAAACCCACAGAACCAAGAATGTTAAGATGGATCCCTACAAAGCAGGAGAGGGACTATGTTCAAATCCTTCGCCATGTTGATAACCCGGTTAGTGATTATTTAAGGATTTTTTTTCTGTGTGTACATATATTAATTATATGTGTACACATATTAGTTATATGTGTACACATGTGTACATATATAACTAATATGCGTACACACAAGTAAAACATGTAAAAATATATTACACGCATATTTTGTGTGTACACACATTAATTACGTGTACACATATTATCGATGCGTACACATATAACAATATGTGTATACATTTTCTTGATGTGTACACATAAATTAATATGTGTACATATTTTTTATATTCCTCAGGTTGATTTATTATCATTTTTTTAAATTTTGGTTGGGATGGATTGTAGGTTGTAATCCCAATTCTTGTGCCTACTCAAATTGAGAGTAGAAGGGATTTCATGAAAAACCTGGTGCCGTTTGTTGATGAGGAGGATGCATTAATTGATGGACTGGTGGCTAGACTTGCTGGTGCGCAAAGATTGAGGCTGGGGAAAGTTGAAGTTAGTAATGCAGCAGCAGTTGTTGGGTATGATGCTGTAGTGGAAGGTGACAGGGCTATATTTCCAGAGAAGAGTGAGAGAAGAAGAGTACCAGAGAAAAGTGATAGAAGAGGCAATGTTGGTGATAATGTTGTCGGAATGAGTGTGGTAGATAGAGACAGAGAGCAGGTGGAGTTTAGTGGTGGTCGAAGGAGGCTGTTTGAAATGTCTGGAGGTGAGGCTGGTGAGAGCACCTCCAGAAGACATGGATGCAGCAGGTGTAAGCTATGTAAAGTCCGCAAGCAAGAAAAAGAGAGTGAACTGAGGTTGTTGATGGAGTTGAAGGAGAATGTGGTGTTCCTTAGGAAGTGTGCCGAGGAGAAGCCGAAGAGGGCAGTGTACCCTTGGAGGGCAAGGATGTCTTCTTATGTTGCATCATTGAAGAAATCAAAGAAGGTCATAAGGGCAAGGCCTGCTGCAAAGGCTTCAAGGGCGAGGGTTGCAGCTGTGGAAGTACAGGAGAGACTGCCTGTTGATCTCTATAGTCCAATGGATCCAGCTAAAGAGGATGGATTCCTAGCATACATGAAGGAGAGAAACATGGAGAAGCGCCTTTGTCTGGGTCACGAGTACAACTATAGGGACTTCCAAGATGTAATCCACATGAAGAAGTGGATGGAGAGTCAGGTACATTACAGGGCAAGTATTCTGGTGTCTGCACGCGTAAAAAATATATGTATATAACAAGAATATGTGTACACATACTAAATATGTTTACACATATTTTTGTTGTGTACATCTCAAGTATGTGTCTATTATTTTTGTTTTGTTATATTTATCTTTTTTTTTTGTTTTTTCTTTTCCATTATCTTACAGCATGTTGATGAAATTCTGAACTTGATGCGGATAAGGAACAAGGACTTCCCCAGGCACTACAACAAGACCGATGTCATCTTGGACATGAACTTCTGTACTAAATTAACTACAGCGCACAAAGCTTTTACAAAGGATGCTGGTGAATTGGGGATTTCATTTGATAACTGTATAAAGTTGAAGAAGTGTGAGGAGGGGCTCTTGGATTATGCTAGTTGAAAGATGCCTTACCCTGGTGGGCGCAAGTGGGATGGTGCCAAGAGGATATTTCCTTAACATTAATAAAAAGTATTATCTCACATGCGTCTTTCTACTTGAGCAGGAAAAAATTGAGCTTTATGATTGCAACATGAGGGTGTATAGTGAAGATGCATTAGCTCTATATGTCTTGCCCATTACGATTATGTTCCCAAAGTTCTTGCGTGATTGGTAAATTCCAACATTTACCAGAAGCTATCTTGAATGCAGATTTGTGGGGTTATGAACGAGTCAAGAATCTGCCAAGGAACGAAATAGATTCTACGTGTGGGGGTATTCGCTTATGTTCATGGAGCATCTCTTGGCAGAAACTCCAATGAAGTTGCTACATGATAGTTCAATGGAAGATATGAGAAAGAAGTGCGATGTAGACATATTCTATGAGGAAATGGAGCCTTAAGTTGTGTTGGATGAACTAATTTGATTGGTCTGTATTTAAGGATGATTTTAATCTTTTTTGTTTTTGTTGTTATGTATGGATGGTTTTTCTATCTTTGTTAGTATTGTAGTTTTTGATGTCGTGATTAGACTAAACCTTACGACGATTATATTGAATGCAGTATATAGGCTTTTATATCTACACATGTTAACTATGTGCAAAAATTACTTGCGTATTTCCTCCTGTGTTCTAAAGTTATATAAATTGATATACATCAAGAATATGTGTAGGTAATTAGTTGTGTAATTTGAACAAGTCCATCATACACATCGACAATATGTGTACACGTAAAAAATATGTGTACACTTCTATGTGTACACATCTAACTTATGTGTAGGTAATTACTTGTGTAATTTGCACAAGTCCATCATACACTCGAAAATATGTGTACACGTAAAAAACATGTGTAGGTAATTACTTATGTAATTTGCACAAGTTCATCATACACATCGACAATATGTGTACACACGTAAAAAATATGTATAGATAATTACTTGTGTAATGTGCACAAGTCAATCATACAAATCGACAATATGTGTACACGTAAAAAATATGTGTACACATCAGAAATATGTGTACACATATAACTTATGTGTAGGTAAAATTTATTTCTGCAGACAGTTAAAATAATTAAAGATGGATAATAAACTAAGGCAGTTATAAAAATTGGGACCGATTATTTATTAGATATGAAACCGTCGTTTCACATAAAAGTAACTAATACAACCCTTCAATAAACCATCCATTAAACATGAAAGGTCGCAATCCTTCACATCCTTTTTCTATAAATAGTCGAAAATACTTTTCCATCATCACACAAGCAAAAACAATTCCAGTATCTATATATAGCAAAAACAGCAAAGAAATCATGGCAAGACATCCAATTATAAAGATGGAAGACTTGAAGAATGATCTTGATGAAATGAAAGAAGCCCTAATTGAAGCAAGAGACCGCGAACTTACGGATATAAGGAGGATTAAAAGGATCTTCGAACTACTCCTAGCACCTCTGGGCAAGTCCCTAAAGGACAACTACTACACTCCACCCAACTCTCCTCCTCGCTCCGACAATGAATATTAGAATCTATAATATAAAGTTCCCTTTTTATTGTGAAATTCCCATTGTTAGTTCAAATCCGAGTTATGTCTTAATTTTAGTATATGTGAAGTCTATGATAATATGTATTTGAATCAATCTTAAAGTTCTCTATTATCATTTCTTCAATATATTATTCCTTTATTGTCTTTGAAGTCAATCAAATATTATTCAAACTAACACACATATATTTAACACGTACACATATTGTCATATTAATTCTCAAATATCTCAAATTATGGTTGTTGGAGTGTCTACAATGGTAAATCCATGTTTCTATGTTAAAATCGATGTTATTTGAGTGATGAAACTAGTTCTCATGCATTCCCTATCATTGGAGCATTAGAATCTTAAGATTTGGCCTTTTCGTTAGACAATGGTTGTCATATTGATTCTCAAATATATCAAATTATGGTTATTGGAGTGACTAAAATGGTGAATCCATGTTTCTATATTGAAATGGAAGTTATTTGAGTGTTGAAACTAGTTCTCATGTATTAACTGTGTTTTTGGTTGTGGATAAAGTTGATAATGATTGAATGTACTCACGCATAACTTTTTGTGTAGACACAAACTTTATATGTGTACACATATTGTCATATTGATTCTCAAATATCTCAAATTATGGTTGTTAGAGTGACTATAATGGTGAATCCATGTTTCTATGTTAAATGGAAGTTATTTGAGTGTTGAAACTAGTTCTCATGCAGTCCCTATCATTGGAGCATTAGAATCTTTGGATTTGGCCTTTTCATTAGACAATGTCACATTAATTCTCAAATATCTCAAATTATGGTCGTTAGAATGACTACAATGGTTAATCCATGTTTCTATGTTGAAATGGAAGTTATTTGAGTGTTGAAACTAGTTCTCATGCATTCCCTATCATTGGAGCATTAGAATCTTATGATTTGGCTTTTTCATTAGACAATGGTTGTCATATTGATTCTCAAATATCTTAAATTATGGTTGTTGGAGTGACTACAGCGGTGAATCCATGTTTCTATGTTGAAATGAAAGTTATTTGCGTGTTGAAACTAGTTCTCATGCATTCGCTATCATTGGAGAATTAGAATCTTAGGATTTAGCCTTTTCATTAGGCAATGGTTGTCATATTGATTATGAAATATCTCAAATTATGGTTGTTGGAGTGACTACAATGGTGAATCCATGTTTCTATTTTAAAATGGAAGTTATTTGAGTGTTGAAACTAGTTCTCATGCATTCCCTATCATTGGAGCGTTATAATCTTAGGATTTGGCCTTTTCATTAGACAATGGTTGTCATATTGATCCTCAAATATCTCAAATTATGGTTGTTGGAGTGTCTATGATGTTTGGCATTTCATGCCAATGTTTCCTTAATATTTCCACATGTTTGAGCTCTTTATTGCCCGTTTTATAGTTTATGAATGTGGTTTTGCACTAATTTTATGTCGTGTGTGTGTAGGTTGTTATGCAGTGCAATTGGAGCTTTAAAGAGCATGATCGAGCAAGAAAAGATTGGATTTTGATTGAGGATTGGATCGAGCACACGAAGACACGACACGAAGCGAGCAAAGGAGCAAAGGAGACAGGAAATTGCACTGGCGCTTTGGGGCACGTGGCGCGCCCCCAATGCGCCACACTGCCTGGCGCGATTCCCAACATGGCGCGCCCCAAAAGCGTGTGAACTTCGACGTCTACTGGTTGTCCCAGCGCGGTCGTGGGCGCGGGGCGCCCGTTATAGCGCCCCTGGAGCGTTTTGGAACTTCCTATTTCGTCTAGGCTTAGGTCTAACTTATTACTAGGTGTTTGTAAACCCTATAAATACTCTTTTACTTAGTTTTTGATAGAAGTTCAGACTTTGGAGCAATTTGGAGCGCTCATAACATCAAGAACCAGGGTTTTTTTTCCTTCCATTAATATATTACATCATTATTTCATTATTTTATCAAATCTTTGTGTTGTTATTATGAGTATGCGTGGCTAATTCCATCGTTCTAGGATTAGAGTATTTCATGAAAGTTGATGTTTGATGATTGATTCCCATTAATTGAATCCCATAACGGGTTACTTATTCTTTCTTGATTTCACTTGTGTAATTGTCAGGGCCCGATTATTACGCATTATCTATGGTTTTTAGATTGAACTCGAAAGAGGGAATTTAATTACGTAATAAGAAAGAATAGGACTAGTTTGTGAACTCGGGCATCGGGGAACCAATTTGTGAGTAGGATAGACATATACTTGCTTGCCTAGTTTAACTCATTACAGAATTCGTTAATGCGTGCATGTGATTTAACCCATAGATATATAGGGATTGAAGTAGCTTGCATAGACTGTGAAGAAACGAAAGGTTTTCACAGTTACATTTACTCTGTCAGTTAGTAACCTGGGATTTAAGAAGTGGAATCAATTGGATAACTCAACTGGATTGTTCGTAACTCTGACCCTGGACCGTCTCCTTATTACTGATAACAACCAAGTTCTGCTCCATTGTTTGAATTCACCTTTACCCTTTTAATTACTGCTCTTTAGTTACTAAAACTCTCACCATTGAAGAAAAATTTCCCTAAATAGTTTGTAGAAATTTTTTATTAAGTGTTAGTCTGAATAGTCCTCGTGGGAACGATACTCGGTTTATCACTTTATTACATGTCGACCACGTATACTTGCGTGTGCGTTTGGGAGCAACAAGTTTTTGGCGCCATTGCCGGGGACTAAACAATTGACTGATTTCTTTTTGAACAGTTTATTACTTTCTATTCAGGTTTAATTTTTGTTTTGAGTTTTGTGTTGTTTCAGGTATTAGGTCCTGTTTGATCTTTACCTACAGGAATGGCAGCAGAACTAGCTTTAGCTGTGCGAGATCTTGCTCTCCCCAGCCTGGAGGGGGTAGCGTCTAGCATAGTTAAGCCCGCTATCACCGGATACTTTGAGATTAAGTCCGGCATGATTCAGTTGCTGCATGTGACTGGGCATTATGGTGGATTACTTCATGAAGATCCGCTGCAACACATACAAAATTTTCTGGAGATCAGTGATACTTATATACCAGCGGGGGTTCCTACTGATTATGTTCGCTTGACGTTGTTCCCGTTTTCACTGATTGGGGCAGCAATGAAGTGGTTAAAGGCTGAAAAGTCTGGGTCTATCACTACTTGGGAGGATTTGGTTAAGAAGTTCTTGGCTAAATTTTATCCATCTTCCAAGACAGCCCGGCTGAAGAGTGAAATTATGTCCTTCAGACAAATAGAAGGAGAGTCTTTGTATTCAGCCTGGGAGCGATTTAAAGCTTTATTGAGAGATTGTCCACACCACAACCAATCCAATGAGGTTGTTGCACATACTTTTGTTGAGGGGTTGAATGCGCATACTAAGATCGTGGTAGATGCTGCTGCTGGAGGCCAAGTATTAGCCTTAAATTTTGACCAGATCTATGATTTACTAGATAAGTTTTCGCAGAGCAATCCTGATTGGCAGGGAGATGGTTGAGCTATTACGCAAAAATCTGCAGCGGTACTTCAGTTAGATGCAGTTTCAGAGCTAAGGGTGAGGATGGATGCTATTTCCAATCAAATCAGCAAGTTAGCTCTGCCAAAGACTCAGCAACCAGTGGCTCCAGTGCAACAACTCCAGAGTTTTTGTGAGGTTTGTGGTCTAGACCATGCTACAGAGGTTTGCTCCTCTAATCCAGAGTCAGTTTATTACGTGGGTAATCAAAACAGGCTGCAAGGTCAAAATCAGTTTGGTAATTCTTATTATCAAGGCAATACGAGAGCCCCGAATAATTATCACCCACTTCCAGCTCCACCACAGCAGGTTAGCAGTTCAGTTGAAGATATGCTAAAGCAGATAATGGCGGGCCAGCAGAGAATGATAGCTGACACTGCAGCCCATGCAGTGGCCATACAAGATATTGCCAATGCTCACAAGAACCTGGAGCACCAGTTGGGGCAGTTGGTGGGAGAAATAAGCACTGTTAAAAAAGAGCCTGAACAATGTCTTGCAGTGACTTTAATTGAAGGTGGAGAGCTGATGGCCAAGTCTGAGGAGAGAGCTGAAATAGAAAAAGTTGAAAAAGTGGAGAAGGTAAAGAAGAAAGAAGAGAGAAAGGAGGCACCTCTGCCGCCTCCACCATTCCCGCAGAGACTTATACCATCGAAGGATCTGGCCCAGTATAAATTATTTGTGAGTATGTTGAAAGAACATCAAGTTAATATTCCTTTGACTGATGTGTTTGAATTGATGCCATCCTTTGTGAAGTTCTTAAAAGAGATTTTAGTCATAGAAGAAAAAGCCTAAGAGATAGATACAGTTGAGTTAGTTGAGGAGTGTAGCACAATCTTGAGCAAGCTGCCTCCAAAACTTCAAGATCCTGGGAGATTTACTATTCCTTGTACTATTTGAGGGCATAATATCACTGGTGCCTTGTGTGATTTGGGTGCAAGCATAAATCTAATGCCTCTGTCTGTTTGCAAAAGGTTAGGGCTAGGAGCAATCAAGCCCTCTTCAGTTACTCTTAAGATGGCGGATGGATCACTCACTCACCCTGATGGTAAGTTGGAGGATGTGTTGCTTAAAGTTGTAAAGTTTACATTCTCTGTTGATTTTGTAGTCCTAGATTATGAAGAGCACCGGGAAGCTCCAATCATTTTGGGGAGACCATTCTTAGTCACCGCGAAGGCAATTATTGACATGGAGCTGGGTGAGATGACTGTTAGAGCGCATGGAGAAAAGGTTACTTTCAAGGTGTATACTGAGAAGGAGCACATAGCTAAGGTTGAAGAGTGCTCTATGATCGAATGTGTCAGACAAGAACATGGAAGTACACCACATGTGAAGTTGAAGTGGGGTTCTCTCAAAGAAGGGAAGAAAGCAAAAGTTCGTTGTAAGAAGAGAAGACATAAATGCTGGAAGTGAGCTAAAAGTGTCGTCGTGCCACGACGTTAACTAAGGTACTTCTCGGGAGGCAACCCGAGTTTGTACTTGTATTATTTTATATATAGTGTCACGTAGTTTTTATTTTTCCTTGGATTGCAGGTTCATGTAATGTCGAGGCTAAGTGTGGGGTGTCCTCACCTTTGCCTAATATTGATGACCTGATGAGGGAAGTCTGAGTACCTCGTACTATATGGAAGCTTGGAGGATGCAAGCACCAAGGACTAGAGTCTTCAAGGAAGTTTTTTTACCTTGCACTTTCTTATTTTTAGCACTGAGGACAGTGCTTAGTTTAAGTGTGGAGTGGGGGAACTACCTTTTATTTATTTTTGAGGTTAGGGATGCATGTACCATAGGATTTTCTTTTGTCACTTGACTTTATTTTGATTTGTTTCTTGCTTTAATATATGAAAAAAAATTAGAAAACCAATGAAAAATTAAAAAAAGATTCTCCTTTTAGCTTTTATTAGTGGTACATGTCATCCACCCCGTGGTTTTTCTTATGGCCTCGGTTCTTTTCCACGGGGAGGCCTTTGAACCGGGTAGTTTTTATTTTTAGGATTAGAGTAGTTAGTTATAGGTGGCCCTAGACAAAAGAAATAGGTAGAATGCTAGGTGCCTTTGATTTGTTTGATACTGGTGGACTTGAACTTATTGCATGTGCTATTTGTGGTGTCCTTTGGTTTTAAATTGTGATGCATGCCTAGAGAAAAAAAAATGGAATGACCCCCTTGAGATGCTTGTGTCCACTTGCTTGGCTTTGTTATGAACCTTTGTGCATTAGTGCTTAGTTTTCCGTAAGTTGCACTCTGAAGACTTGATTGAGAGTTGTTGATGGAGCCTTTTTGTGTGGATCGTGTGCAATGTGTGTGTGAGCCATATTCTTGTTTGCTCCATGTTTGCATATTAATGTCTAGAACTTGCCGCGTGTGTGTGCAAAGCGAAATCCTAGGTTTGCTCTAGTCTGGAAATGATACAGGCCTTCTTCTTTTGATTTGCCTACCCTTATATATACACCTTGGACTTGATTGTTGTGAATTCTTTGACCTTTTTGTTGGCACCCACACCCCAAGCCTACCCATTTGTTCTAAATTGTTCTCTTTTGGCCCTTTACTCCTTAAGCACTTTAGTTGATATTGTAATATTATTGTGGAGTTGTGGTTGAATATTAGGAGGTTTTTTAGTGGAACTAATGAAGGGGAATACTTGAATGAATTATGTAGTAGTTGTTTATGAGCATAGGCAAGGTTGGAAAGTAATGAAATTGAAAAAGGAAAAAAAAAAAGCAAAGTTGAAAAGAAAAGAAAAAAATGTGGAAAAGAAATAAAGAGAAAAGAATATCAATCCTTGCTAGTGTGTGCTTAAAATAAAAATTGCTACTTGTTGAGAAGGTGTGTGTGTGAAAGTTGTTGATTGGGTGGCTTTGATGAGACTTGTGTTTGAAATAATTGTGATGTATTAAAGTGCTTAGGGAGGTAGTCACTATTACCCATATGTATCCTACCCGCCCCTTAGCCTACATTACAACCTTTTTAAAAGTCCTTGTTAATCCCGATTGGAGTGAGCTTACATTAGTGGAGTCCTACACTACGGGCAAGCCTATGGTACATTGCGTGTGACATGTGAGACTTTCATGAGAGTGAGTGAATTCGTTTGTTATTATCCCCGTTCTATTCATGGTATCTATTGTTGTGTGTGATATTTGGGGGACACTTTTGCTTCATGTTGGTAAGGGCACATGGTTTGCATGAAATAGGTGAAGTTAATGGCTTCTTGGTTGAGTAGATAGGTGTGATTTTGTGGGAGCATGGTTACAATGGGTTGAGTTTGTGCATTTGAGCTATTTTGGGGTGGTTGTTCTCATATTTTTGAGTTTGTTAAGTTGTTGGCATGTTTGTGGATCCATAGTAGTTATGTGTGCATTTGTTCAATGATCGGTATCAATCATAGTCATACGCAGACCTGTTCTACCTAGGTTGGAAAGTTAGAGGGCGAGCAAGGGTTCAAGTGTGGGGTGGTGATGTTTGGCATTTTATGCCAATGTTTTCTTAATATTTCCGCATGTTTGAGCTCTTTATTCGCCCGTTTAATAGTTTATGAATGTGGTTTTGTACTAATTTTATGTCGTGTGTGTGTAGGTTGTTATGCAGTGCAATTGGAGCTTTAAAGAGCATGATCGAGCAAGAAAAGATTGGATTTTAATTGAGGATTGGATCGAGCACACGAAGGCACGACACGAAGCGAGCAAAGGAGCAAAGGAGACAGGAAATTGCACTGGCGCTTTGGGGCACGTGGCGCGTCCCCCAACGTGCCCCACTGCCTGGTGCGATTCCCAATGTGGCGCGCCCCAAAAGCGTGTGAACTTTGATGTCTACTGGTTGTCCCAGCGCGGTCGTGGGCGCGGGGCGCCAGTTATAGCGCCCCTGGAGCATTTTGGAACTTCCTATTTCGTCTAGGCTTAGGTCTAACTTATTACTAGGTGTTTTTAAACCCTATAAATACTCTTTTACTTAGTTTTTGATAGAAGTTCAGACTTTGGAGCAATTTGGAGCGCTCATAACATCATGAACAAGGGTTTTTCTTCCTTCCATTAATTTATTACATCATTATTTCATTATTTCATCAAATCTTTGTGTTGTTATTATGAGTATGCGTGGCTAATTCCATCGTTCTAGGGTTAGAGTATTTCATGAAAGTTGATGTTTGAAGATTGATTCCCATTAATTGAATCCCATAACGGGTTACTTATTCTTTCTTGATTTCACTTGTGTAATTGTCAGGGCCCGATTATTACGCATTATCTATGGTTTTTAGATTGAACTCGAAAGAGGGAATTTAATTACGTAATAAGAAAGAATAGGACTAGTTTGTGAACCCGGGCATCGGGGAACCAATTTGTGAGTAGGATAGACATATACTTGCTTGCCTAGTTTAACTCATTACAGAATTCGTTAATGCATGCATGTGATTTAACCCATAGACATATAGGGATTGAAGTAGCTTGCATAGACTGTGAAGAACTGAAAGGTTTTCACAGTTACATTTACTCTGTCAGTTAGTAACCCGGGATTTAAGAAGTGGAATCAATTGGATAACTCAACTGGATTGTTCATAACTCTGACCCTGGACCGTCTCCTTATTACTGATAACAACCTAGTTCTGCTCCATTGTTTGAATTCACATTTATCCTTTTAATTACTGCTCTTTAGTTACTAAAACTCTCACCATTGAAGAAAAAGATCCCTGAATAGTTTGTAGAAATTGTTTATTAAGTGTTAGTATGAATAGTCCTCGTGGGAACGATACTCGATTTATCACTTTATTACTTGTCGACCACGTATACTTGCGTGTGCGTTTGGGAGCAACAGTCTACAATGGTGAATCCATGTTTCTATGTTAAAGTGGAAGTTATTTGAGTGTTGAAACTAGTTCTCATGCATTCCCTATCATTGGAGCATTAGAATTTAAGTCAGTACCATTAGAAGAAAAGGAAATAATGGGAGTAGAAATCTGTGAATTCTTCATAAAGGCTCTGGGTGACATGTAAGCTGGGAAGGATTTGATGGAGATGTTCGTCGCCTCTCCACCCATAAGCCTAGTTCACAAACCTTAGGAAGAAGCCGGATGGAAGAAGGAGAAAGAAGATGCTGGAGCTGATGCTTGATTCAAAACCTCTTTGCTTAGCACATAGTCCGGTCGTCTTAAGTCGAGTCGTCTTTCCTTTTGCCTTTTTCCGTTTTAGTCAAGTCATTGTCCAAAATTAGTGATTTGTAATAAAGCCATGCAAATCAAATAAAATTTCGTTATTTTGGGTTTCAAGGCTTGTGTTGATTATGCTTATGCAAACAAAATGATGTGTTTGGTGCAAATATTACTTCGAATCTTTGATAGACCTACTTCTGGCACAAAAAAGGTCCCTTGCATAATAGGACGCGACTTTATTAACACTAAGGTATACTCACGTTCTTTTCTTTGTTTTTGTTATGTTAGTCCCAAGTCCCTGAAGGTTTTGTTTGTGTATTCTGGCTGCGCCGCAATACCGATTGAGATCCAGAGGATCAATCCCAACACCTCCCTCTTTACCTACAAGGACAAGGACGAGACGCAATATCATGGTTGAGTTTGACAAAGATAGAAATGGAACTCCCGAAAAACAAGGTATGGTCGCCTATGAAGACTATGTTAAGTTAGAACAGAGGTTGTTTGAGTTGGAAAATAGGGTTCCTCTCACCAGTGCTGATGAGATCATTGAACCAAACAAAACTGCCCGCCCTCACGACAAAGATCCACTATTCCCTGAAAAGGCATCCCTTACCTACCTACATTGCACCATAAAATAACCTACCTCCCTTCACGGTTGAAACAAAAACTATTGCATCACCCACCAAAGATCATGACATGTATGCATGGAAAAAAGAAGACTCAGACAACACCAAAGAGCAAGTTCAGTGGCTGGTGGAGAAATTATAGCAATTCCAAGGCACTAAAGGAACCAGAGGGCTATCTTATGAAGACCTCTGCATGTACCCTGATTTGAAGATACCTGAGGGTTATAAGACACCAAAGTTCAACATGTTCGACGGCAGTGGTGACCCAATAGCCCATTTGAGATCTTATTTTGACAAGTTAGTTGGGGTTGGACATAACGAAAAGATTCGCATGCAATTGTTCAACCATAGCCTGACTGGAGATGTGCTGGTATGGTATTCAAAGCAACAAACAAAGAAGTGGACGAGCTGGGAGGCGGTGGCTGGAGACTTCATTGACAGTTTTGGGCACAACACCGATGCCATGCCTGATCGGTTGTATTTGGAGAAGTTGAAGAAGAAGCCCACCGAGACATTTAGATAATTTGCAACTAGGTGGAAAGCTGAAGCCGCTAAAGTCCAACCTCCTATGGAGGGCGCAGATATAGTAGCAACCTTCATCCGCATACAAGAGGACATCTACTTTGACAAGATGTTGAACATGCCAGACAAGAAATTTGGGGACTTGATCAAGATCGGAGACATGGTTGAAGATGGTTTGAAGATTGGTAGGATCGTTAGTTTGGCGACACTACAGGCCACTAACGAAGCCCTACAAACTGGTAACACTACTACATCAAGAAAGAAGAAGGATGATGTCCCCTTCGTGGCTACATCACTCGATCATTCTCCTCCCCACAACTACTACTACCAAACACCTCCTCCATCATATCCATATATTCCACCCACATCCATCTACCCAGTCTACAATACTCAACTCATGTTCCAAAACCCACCGCCACAAAGACAACCATACCCACAAAGCCCTAACTACCGAAACACCAACACCTATTCACCAAAGCCTCATGCCGACAACAACCCAAGACCCAAAAGAAACTATACCATATTGTCCAAATCTCGCACTCAGTTGTTCGAGAGACTCAAAGCGGCTGATCACATACAACCCGTACGTTCAAAATGCCTGATAGAATGAAACCTTACTTTGAGCAAACAAAAATATGTGCCTATCATTCTGGAGGACCTGGTCATGATACTAAGAAGTGCTATGCCCTGAGAGATAAAATATAAGACTTGATCGATCAAAAGGTGATCCACTTGAAAAATCCAAATGCACACAACAACCCCTTGCCTAACCATGAAGACAATAGGGTGTATTTAATCGAGTTAGACGAAGACTACAACTTGGAGGGAACCATTGTCAAAGCAAAGGAAGACATAACAGCACTTGCTTCTATTGCTCAAGCCGCTAAAGCACCGGAGCCCATTGAGGTAGAAATAGCTCCAAAATTCTACGTTGACATAGTTCCCCGATACAGTGACAAGGCGGTACCATGGGATTACGAAATGGAGAAGAAGGGCAAATCAACAGTTGAAACTGTTGCTGCACAAGAGATGACTAGAAACGGGAGGATTTATACTCCCGAGCATCTTGTTCAAGGAAGACGAGGCATCAGCGAGGAGGAGCCCGAGGAACTGTGGAAGAAAGTGCAAGCAAAAGAATACTTCGTGGTTGAACATTTTGGCAAGACTCCAGCACAAATCTCCATCTTAGATTTACTCCTCAAGTCGGAGAGCCATCGAAATGCCTTGATAAAAGTGTTAAATGAAGCACATATCCAGTAGATACCTCGATTGAGAATCTGGCCAGCATGGTCGGGCAAGTCATGGAGTCCAACCGAATCGCTTTTCTTGAAGACGAGCTGCCACCTAAAGGGTTGAGTCACAACAAAGCTTTGCACATCACTATCAAATGCAAATACTGGTTCGTAGGGAGAGTTTTGATCGACGGTGGTTCTGGTTTGAACATATGCCCGTTCATAAATCTAAAGAGAATGGGAATTTTTCAAAGCAAGATAAGAGAGAGCGACATGAAGGTAAAGGCGTTTGATGGATCGCAAAGAAGCACCATTGGGGAAATCGACTTAACCATCATGATAGGTCCCATAGAGTTCAATGCTGAGTTTCATGTCATGGACATCTCCGCTTCTTACAACCTGTTACTGGGGAGACTTTGGATTCACATAGCTGAGCGGTACCTTCTTCACTACACCAAACAGTGAAGTTTGAGTGGGACCACAAAGAGGTGGTGGTATTCGGTGAAGGGAACAACTCTATTTATAATTAACAACCCATACAGGAAATTGAAGGGAAAGTCCCCGATGGGAAACCTTTCTGTATTGTCGAGCTTGTGGGAGTAGTGCAAGGTACTCGAGGAGGACATTGCAAAAACTACAACAAATGTTGGAACTTCACAGACGCAGTCCAAGGAGGTTATACCGCACAGTTCACTCCTAAATTGGTCAACACACCGCCTGGGATTGAAGAAAGGAGGAGAAGCTTTTAAAGAGCTTATTGGGATAGTCGATGCAAAGGCTATAAAGGAAGGAACTTGGTCTGGCAACCAGTCATATCTGATTGGAGTGTGCCCTTACGCGAATTTCGTGAGAGCTTACCTGCTAAGACAAAGAAGCGACCGATGTACTCACATAATGCTCGTCCCAACTGGAAACGCATCTCTGAAGAAACAAAGGGGAAGCAGTATGGCTACCTAAAACACCCGAACCTATGGAGGTGGTGATTGAAGAGCCATATGTACTCCCACAACCTGAAAAATGGCCTGGAAACTGGGTTGTAGGCATCATGATAAAGCAAGGCTATGAACCTGGGAAAGGATTGGGCAAGAACCTGGATGGTATGATCGAGCCAATTCAAATCGTGATGAGGCTCAACAATAAGAAAGCTGGCATAGGGTATATTGTGACTTATGAGACGAACATGAAAGAAGCATCACTGGACTTCAAATTTGACAAGAAAAGCACCAAGACTCTCCTACATATTTTCGTCTCATCTAGATACTTGGATGGTCGAAAGGGGGAGGTATCTTCAACACAAGGAGACAGCCCGAAGATCGTAGATACTGAAGAGGATTTGCTGGCGGAAGTGCAAAAGCTATTCATATCTGATGAGGACTGCTGTGTGATCGTGGAAGAGCATGTTGAATCTCCTGGGCTGACAAAAGTTGAATCTGGAGTTGCATTGAACAACTGGATCAGCAACCGGGCCCGAGCTTACCGTGGATCTTGGTAGAGCTGGGGGATAAAATTTCTTTCATGCTTTCTAAAATAAAACCCGACTTTTAGTCGTGGAACTTGCATTTCTTTTCTTTCTCACATGTTTCTCTACAAACTTTGTTTTGCAAGGATTCATAAATAAAATATCGTACTGTTTCCTTTAACTTTTGTTTTAATCTTTTAATTTTGCAATGTTTTATTTTTTCAGCATTCAAACTAATAATCCCATTAAGTCCACAACCGTAATGTGTAATGAAACAATGGAGCTTGAGAAAACTGGGTTTGATTATGATGATTTTGATGATACCACACAAGAGGAAATTGAAATATTTCTAAATAAGCCTAAACCCAATCTAGACGAAACTGAGGTGATAAATCTGGGAGATGGGGAAACTGCGAAAGGGACAAGGATTAGTGTGCATTTCACCACAGAAGATAAAAAGTGGTATACCGAGTTTCTTAAAGAATATGAGGATGTGTTCACATGGTCGTACGATGACATGACTGGCATAAGCACGGATGTGGTGGCTCACAAATTGCCTATAATCCGGGCTTTCCGCCAGTCAAACAAAAAGTCTGAACTTTCTTGTCATCTGTTTTATTGAAGATTCAGGAAGAGGTAACCAAACAGCTCAATGCAGAAATCTTGAAAACAGTCAAATACCTAATTTGGTTAGCTAACATTGCCCAGTGCTAAAGAAAGATGGGAAACTCAGAGTTTGTGTGGACTACAGAGATCTGAATAGAGAAAGCCCAAAAGATGATTTCCGTTTGCCAGATATACATATCCTGATTGACCATTGTGCGAAACATGAACTACAGTCTTTCGTAGATTGTTTCGCCGGCTATCATCAAGTGCTCATGGATGAGGAAGATGCCGAGAAGATAGCTTTCACTACATCTTGGGGAACTTATTGCTACAATGTTATGCTATTTGAATTGAAGAATATTGGGGCAACTTACATGAGGGCAATGACAACTATGTTCCATGACTTGATGCACAAAGAAATTGAAGTCTACGTAGATGACGTGATCATCAAGTCAAAGAAGATTTCAGAGCACCTTAACAATTTGTGCAAGTTTTTCAATCGCTTGCGCAAATATAATTTGAAGCTAAACCCAGCAAAGTGTGCTTTTGGTGTTCCAGCGGGGAAGCTCTTGGGTTTCATCATCAGTAGAAGAGGCATCCAACTGGATCCATCCAAGATCAAAGCCATCAAAGAGTTGCCGCCGCCAAAGAGCATGAAAGAGGTCATGAGTTTCCTGGGAAGGCTTAATTGCATCAGCCGATTCATAGCCCAATCCACGGTCATCTGCGAACCAATCATCAAGCTGCTGAAGAAAGACACATTGATCGAATGGACGGAGGATTGCCAAAAAGCCTTTGATCAAATAAAGGTGTACTTGTCTTGTCCGCACGTGCTGGTTCCACACGAACCTAGGCGACCTTTGATCTTGTACCTGTTTGTGGTAAATTCAGCATTTGGTTGTGTGCTGGGGCAACATGACTCAATTGAAGAAAGGAGCAAGTGATATACTATCTAAGAAAGAAATTCACTCCCTACGAAGCAAAGTACACATTACTAGAACGCACGTGCTGCGTGCTGACTTGGATAGCACAAAAGTTGAGGCACTACTTGACGTCCTACTCAATGTTGCTGATATCAAGGGTGGACCCTCTCAAGTATATCTTCCAAAAACCAATGCCTATTGGAAAATTGGCTAAATGGCAAATACTGCTCAGTGAATTTGACATTACTTTTGTCACTCAAAAGGCGGTAAAAGCTCAGGCCCTAGCTGATCATATGGCCGAAAATGTGGGAGATGATTATGAACCTCTGCACACCTATTTCCCCGACGAAGAAGTCTTGTTCGTTGGAGAGGATATGACAGAGGAGCATGATGGTTGGAGACTATTCTTCGATGGAGCAGTGAATTTTAAAGGAGTCGGGATTGGAGCAGTATTAGTTTCAGAGACTGGTCAACACTATCCTGTCACAGCCAAACTGAGGTTCCCTTGCACCAACAACATGGCGGAGTATGAAGCTTGCATCCTGGGTCTTAGAATGGCGGTAGACATGAACATACAAGAGCTGCTGGTGATTGGAGACTCCAACTTGTTGATTCACCAAGTCCGGGGAGAATGGACAACAAAGAACTCTAATATATTGCCATACCTCGAGTGCATAAAAACGATGAAGCAAAGATTCACCAAGATAGAGTTCCAGCATGTACCCATGCTGCAAAATGAGTTCGCGGATGCTTTGGCCACCATATCTTCCATGATAAAACATCCCGACAAGAACTACATTGACTCAATACCCGTGGCGGTGAGGAAGCAGCCATCATATTGTTATCATGTGGAAGAAGAATTACATAGACAACCTTGGTTCTACGACATCAAAGGGTTTTTGGAAGATAGCATTTACCCAAAGGATGCAACGATCCTTCAAAAGAACACATTGAGGAGATTAGAAAATGGTTTCTTTTTGAACGGAGAAGTCCTCTACAAAAGGACACATGATCTAGGATTGTAGAGATTTGTGGACGCCAAAGAAGCTTCTAGGTCGTTGGAAGAAATCCACTCAGGGACGTGCCGCCTGATCGTGTTTGTAAAGAAGATTTTGAGGGCGGTTATTTCTGAATAACAATGGAGCATGATTGCATAAGGCATGCAGAGAAATGTCACTTATGCCAAGTCCACGGAGATATAATTCGAGTGCTTCCTAATGAATTAAATGTCATGGGATCGCCTTGGTCTTTTGCTGCCTGGGGAATGGATGTCATAGGACCCATTGAGCCAGCTGCTTCCAATGAACATCGTTTCATATTGATAGCTATTGGTTATTTTACCAAATGGCTAGAAGCAGGGTTATACAAATCAATGACAAAGAAAGTAGTGGCAAACTTTGTCCGTGACAAAATGATCTGTCGATTCGGCATTCCCGAGTCCATCATCACCGACAGTGGGTCCAACCTTAATAGTGACCTAATGAAAGGAACCTGTGAAGCTTTCAAGATCAAGCACCACAATTCCACCGCATACAGGTTTCAAATGAATGATGCAGTCGAGGCAGCTAACAAGAACATCAAGAAGATACTGCGCAAGATGACAAACAATTCAAAGCAATGGCATGAAAACTTACCCTATGGTTTGTTAGGGTATCGCACCACAGCGAGAACGTCAACAGGGGCTACTTCTTACTTGCTGGTGTATGGCACCGAGGCAGTGATACTAGCGGAAGTTGAGATACCATCTTTGAGGATCATTCAAGAAACACAGTTGAAGGACGCTGAGTGGGTTAAAGGAAGAATGGAGCAACTGTCCCTTATCGATGGCAAGAGACTAAATGCAGTATGTCATGAGCAGTTATATCAGAGGAGAATGGCTAAAGCATTTAACTAGAAAGTTCGAGAGATATCCTTCGAACCTGGATTGGCAAGGGCCGTACATGGTTCACCGAGTTCTGAATGGAGGAGCGCTGATACTAGCAGAAATGGACGGAGAAGTTTGGCCGAAACCAATACATTAGACAGTGGTTTCATTATTCTGCAATACATCATGTAATCTGGAACTACGTTACAACCTGATTCCCCAAGTGGGATACATAGGCAACCTTCCCAAGGTTCGGTCTTATAAATACAAAAAAATTCATTTCCCATAAAGCAAACAGCGGGGCGTAATTTTTTAGGAACTCTCAAAAATTCATAAAGGACAAACATAGTTGACACTGGGGCAAAAATTTTTGAGACCCTCTCAAAAATTACAAACACAAAATGGGCAGAATTTGGAGTAGCATAAAGAGCAACAACCATGACTTTACACAATGCGTCTCGTGACACAATGAGATAAAATATTTCGTTTCATAAGAGTTTTTCTATAAAACTTGCATTATTTACCACTTTATACATATCCCTATCAGCTTGGCCAAGGTCCCGGCACTCATTGGAAGTAGGCACAAAGCAAGCCAAGGATGCACAAACTAAACTACCCCGCAGAACTCACCAATCTTTCTTTGGATGTAGGGACGAAAAGTATGCAACCCGGCAACACATGAAAAACATGTTTCGCAAAAGGTTAAACAATTCCTTTTACTACATTTAAATTAGCAGAGGGTACACAGCCCGATGCGTCGACTGAAGGTACACAGCCCGATGTCGATTATGTCATTTTAATTTAGTGGAGGATACACAGCCCGATGCGTCGACATAGGGTACACAGCCCGATGCGTCGACATAGGGTACACAGCCCGATGTGAATTATGTCATTTTAATTTAGTGGAGGGTACACAGCCCGATGCGTCGACTGAGGATACACAGCCCGATGTCGATTATGTCATTTTAATTTAGCGGAGGGTACACAGCCCGATGCGTTAACTGAGAGTACACAACCCAATGTCGATTATGTCATTTTAATTTAGCGGAGGGTACACGGCACGATGGATCGAAGGAGGGTACACAGCTCGATGTCGATTATGTCATTTTAATTTAGCGGAGGGTACATAGCCCGATGCATCAACTGAAGGTATACAGCCCGATGTCAATTATGTCATTTTAATTTAGCGGATGGTACACAGCCCGATGTGTTGACTGAGGGTACACAGCCCGATATCGATTATGTCATTTTAATTTAGCGGACGGTACACAGCCCGATTCGTCGACTGAGGATACACAGCCCGATGTCGATTATGTCATTTTAATTTAGCGGACGGTACACAGTCCGATGTCGACTCTGTCATTTTACTTCCTACCGAGGGTACACAGCCCAATGCATCGACTGAGGGTAAAAAGCCTGACGTCGAATTTAACAATTGGCACACAGCAAAGGATACACAGTCAGACATAATAGACACACCGGCATACGGTAAAGAATCCTCGAAAGACAGTCCAGCCCAACGAGAAAGTACGTTTTACATTTGTTTACATGCACACTACTTTGCAAGGCTCACTTTTATTGCAGGACATACAATCTGGCAACACGAACGTTGCGATCTAACGCCTTGTCAATTCCCGTAAGCTGTAAACACTTCCCTAGAGTTGTGACAAAATTAGTTTTTCTGTCAACGTCTTTGCCCGAAGACTCTTTCATCATCCCCGTGCAAAGATGGGCAGCTATTAACACCTAATTTTGTCCCTCCTGTTTCGATAACCATTATTCAGAAAAAATTGCATTGATAGCGACACGATTACCCCTATTCAAAGTCATTATTTCACACGCGCACATCATTTAGGCGATTTTTTTAAAACACCTGCACAAACTACGACCATTTACAAAATTCGCACGTTCAGTTAAGAATTTTCACAATTACATTATTTTCAATAAATTTTCCCAAAACTATTTTAAATCTCACATCAATATTTCCCACACTTCTTTAGTTCATTATAACATTTTTAAATTAATTTTGCAATTTTTCTACATATTTATACGTATTTTATACATCCTTATACACATTTTATATTATTTCTATACAATATCTACATATATACACGCATATGCACACATCACACCCCACTTATACATGCCAGCGCCACGTCACGTCGATGTGGCTTGATCTCAACCGTCCACGCACACGAATCCGACGGCCAACACCCATTTTCTTTTTTTAATTAAACATTCCACCCCCAAACCGTACAACCCTTTCCCATTTCCCTCTTGGTCTCAGCCGACTCACACTTTCTCTCTCTCGCGAATCGCCTGCTGTTCACGTCATTTTTCGATCGATTTGACTGGTGAAATTCAGAGAAAACGTAACCAATGTGTTCCCCTCGTCATCCGCTGGAAAACGCCTATACTTTTGGTGACGTTTGGGTAAAAGTCAAAATTGACCTCGCTTCGACGAAAACCCCAGTCGCCAGAAAGGTCTCCGGCCATGGATAAAATGGTAACCCTTCCTTTTCTTTTGGTGTTCCTGGCCTTACGTGACACTACACCTAAATTTGCCTAATTTTGTTCGTGCATTAATGTGCTTGACTGCCGTTTAGTTAATGAAGTTAAACTAGAAAAACCACATGATTATTTTTTCTTATTTAAATTTAAAGTTTCATTTGAATCTCTGCGTGCATGAATTTCAATATGTGAGCAGCTTGTACTCTGTGTCTTGTTGCTCAAATTCCTTTCTTTAAAATCTGTAACTGTCTGAAGCATTATCCTGATGTCTTGTAATTTCTTTGATCATCTACCCTGTTTAAAATGGCTTAGTTTCCATGATCACTTATGTTTTACATTTTACTTACCCCTTTGTTATGATTGGTTACATGATGTTCATGACTGAATGCCTAAAACTAAAGTAGTGATCTGATTAGAGTGATTTTAGACTGATAAAATAAGAATTCTTGATTTGAAACATAATAGGAAGTTGGTCCTCTGATTGACATGATTTCAAATGGAATTTCTTTCAAAATTTGTTAAGACCATTCTAAATAATTCCGAGCCTAAGACTTGTTTATGGATTAGCCTTCTAAACCTAGACACTGTCAAGCAAAAGGGGAGGGAGTCCAAAGTAATTTAGGAATAGGTTTGCCTTAGTTCAGGAGATTTAATTAGTTTATTTTTTGTAAGTCCACCTAATGGCATCTTTTAAACTTGGAAGAGATTTTTCCTTGCCTTCTGCATAACACCCATTTGAATCTTGAATCCCCACCCCACAACTATATAAACTGGTCTGCCTCTCGCATTCTGACACAGTCTACACACACAAAAAGACACAGAACACCACACAGGCATACACGCTTTCAATACTGAATACTACTCTTCTCTGATCTCCTTTCAAGATTATTGAGAAGACCCTACTCTCTTTTTTATGGACTCTATATCTGCAAGCATCTAGCATTACCTGCCCTTTGTTTGCTTGTTCCCTTACTACTGCTCAGAAGGTATATCTCTAATTTTTAATCACTGGTGCCTATGTCTGCTTATGCTTGATTTTCTTGTTTGCTCTCTCTCTCTCTCTCTCCCTTCTTATGTTTGCATGACCTAAAACTACCTATATCAATTTGAGACTCTGTTACTTCACGCGTTAGGCTCTTGTTAGCCTATAATCATATTATACAGATTGTTAGGATGGCCAAAAGTCCATGCCAGTTGTTCATTAATTATAGGGTACTGCATGGGTGTCCATTGATGCTACTGACCCCCTTTTAAACATAATTTTGAAGCTAAAATTACCTACGCAGTTTAACTTAAGGCTGTCCCCTTCCTTAGTCCTTGATATGTATATTTGATAGGTTCTCCCTGTTTGTATCCAAGTAATACAGGTTATACAATCCTAAGATTGTATAATAGGCTAACCAGGGGCCTCTTCTTGCCTCCTCCTTTATGTGATAGCAGCATGTTTTCCTTGCATTTCAATTCAAGAGTAGACAATAAATTGAGAACTACCTGATGATATTTGGCAGATTTTCTCGCATGGAAACTTAAATATTTTCCACAACAGGACTATCACATATTCTAGTCGACTGAAGTACAACATATCTAACCGTTAAACTCGATATTAACTTGTTTTTCCCCTCCTAAACTGTTAGAACACATAATACTTGTTAAACAGGGGCTGAAAGTGTGATTATTTGCCTAGACTGGATCGATTTTGCAAAAGGGAGGACTGCCCAACCCCTTTGCGTATTTAAGCTGGGCCCAAAAATTCTTTCAAATTTGGCCCTTTTTTCGCATGTCTAAATTGATTTTGAACTCCTAAGCTCTTATACACTAACTTTACGGTGTATAGGCGTGTATGGGTTAATGGAATCAGCCATACTATGCTTATAAGTATTTTTAAAGTTTAAACTAAAGCTATCATATATTTTGCATGCCTATACTTATATATATTATGTGCGATGACCCTTATGTGCATTTGTGTTGTTTCTTGACTCCTCTTTTCAAAACAGCCCTTTCTATACACATATATACAAAAATTGATCCCTACATCAAAAACCCATTAAGGTTAGGTCTCGACAATTAATGACGAGTCACACCACCCCAAATGGCTAACGTTTTGTTTCACAAACAAGCCTTTTGGTTTTGACCGAATTTGAAAATAGTTTACCAAAGCTGCCTACTTTTTCAAACTAACTAGGCCCTTTGAAATTACAAAATAATCCTGTTATAACTGCTTACTTGCAAATTTGACTACTTTTGATTAGGCATTCGTACTAGAGGCCAACAACGCGAGTAGGCGTGGAATATAGGACGTATGTGAAATATGAAGCCCAACTATACATGCTATCTAGATTTACATAATTAGACTTAGTTTTTTTGTGTGAATTAATTGTGAATTTGGCCACATAAGTTAGTAATACACGTGATCACACTTATCTTGTATAGACATCCCAAAATATAGACTCGGGCGGGAATCTCCTTTCGTGGGACTTGGGAAAGTGCCTAACAGCTTCTTCCCCGAGTCAATTGGACTTTTTACCCACTGAATCTCTGAAACTAGACCAGTTTGCCAAAGACTTGACCTTAGACGCTTAGGTGACCTAATACACCATAGAAATCTATATTAGGTGGCGACTCCAACTATTAGCTCAGACGAGTTGCCCAGTCAAACCTGAAACTTGACCCGCTACGAGTTGAGTTTAAAACCGGATATGACACAAGTATTGCCTGCAGCCTGGAAAAAGGCTCTGCTCCAGCGCTCAAACCCAACCTACTCATGATATGTGGCAACCCTTGGGTACAGTTATGAATTTGCTTGAAATGTTCCTCGAACTCCGTGGGCGTATCTGATTCGGGTGCTTTATAAAAATAGGATACAAATTCACCACAATGAAGCTTTGCACGAATACTTTCAGCCAAGTGCCACTTGCAAACTCCATAACGAGCTTGTGGAAAATACTTTGACACTGCTTTGGGGATGCTTGATTGCCTATCAGAAACAACACACAACTCATCAGTACTTGGAACTATACCGACCCGATTTTCAGAGAAGAAATCATAGGAGGCATCACATTCTGCGTTTATAATACAAAATGCTACAGAAAAAATATGCGTCTCCGAGTCTTGTGCCATGGCAGACAACAAAACTACCCCTTACTTTCCCGAAAAATGAGTTCCGTCTACAGCGATGACTTTCCTCATATGCACAAAACCCCTTATCTATGCACCAAGAACTAAGCATATAACGGTACGCATATAACGGTACGCATCCAATATCGCATAACCGTGCTCCGAAGTCCCTCTTGTCAAAGCCTTTGCAATAACAGTCCCCATCCGGCATTTCCAATAACTAATGTTACAACCCAAATCCCTACAGATTGCAGCTTTAACATCCTTTATTGATATACCTTTTCCTTTTCCCTCTTCATAACTACTTTTCAAGTATGAACCGATGAGTTCCGCATAGGCATGTGGGTAATTACTTGAAAGATGCTCTAACTCGTACGAATGCTTGTTCCTGTACACAGTGATGATGAACCTATCATTGTCTACGTACTTTATGGCCGGATCAACCACTTGCAGCTCTTATTTACACATCTCACAAAAAAAACTTTTTTTGTATTCTTCACTTTCTTGAAACAATAATGGTTCTTCACTACAACAAGATGCAAGACATTTATTAAGGTGCGCTTGTTTTTGAAGGTTAAATCCTAATAAAAATCAGTGTCGTCATCATCCGCATCCGTTTGAACGCTGCAGCCTGCTTCAGAACCTCCAACATTGACCGTATTGCTCTCAACTATAGGCGTTGGACAGAATTCTATATCTTTTTCTTCTTCTACTGGTTCTACTTCTGCTCCTCCTCTTCTTCCTCCTTCGTGTGCATCTCCAGCATTTTCTTCTTCTTCTTCTTCTTCTCCTTGATTCAGTGGAATTTCCATATTCAACGGATCTTGTAGATCCATGTCATGCCATCTACTAGTAGAAAAATAATCATACATCCCATCATTATGCATAGGCTATTCATTTGAAACCTCCACAGACCTATCAGCCAAACATACCCTTGAAGTAGGCCTATTGTTGTCATGTGGAAGAACTGGATGGACAGCCTTGGTTCTATGACATTAAGAAATTTCTCAAAGATGACACTTACCCGAAAGATGCAAAAACCTTCAAAAGTAGAAATTGAGGAGATTGGAAATTGGTTTTTTTTTTTGAACAGTGAAGTCTTATATAAAAGAACACCTGATCTAGGCTTGTTAAGGTGTGTAGATGCTAAGGAAGTTGCGAGACTGCTAGAAGAAATACATTCTGGGACGTGCGGCCTGCACATGAATAGTTTTGTGCTCGCATAGAAGATCTTAAGAGATGGATATTTCTAGATGACAATGGAGCATGACTGTATTAACACGTAAAGAGGTTTTATCAATGCCAAGTCCACGAAGACATGATTTGAGTACCTCCCAATGAGTTGAATGTTATGGGATCGCCTTGGTCTTTTGCCACCTGGGGAATGGATGTTATAAGACCTATCAAACCCGCTGCTTCAAATGGATACCCTTTCATATTGGTAGCCATCGATTACTTTACTAAATGAGTGGAGGCAACATCATACAAGTAAGTAACAAAAAAAGTGGCAACAAACTTCGTTCATGATAAAATGATCTGTAGATTCGGCATCCCCGAGTCGATCATCACTGACAATGGGCCTAACCTCAATAGTGACTTGATGAAAGCAACTTGTGAAGATTTTAAGATCTCGCACCGTAATTCCACTGCATACATACCTCAAATGAATGGATCAGTCGAGGCAGCCAACAAGAACATCAAGAGAATGTTGCGCAAGATGACAGACAATTCAAAACAATGGAATGAGAACTTACCCTATGTATTGTTAAGGTACCGCACCACAATAAAAACATCAACATGAGCCACTCCTTACCTGTTAATGTATGGCACTGAAGCAGTGGTACCAGCAGAGGTATTTCTCCACTACTTACCTGTTAATGTATGGCATTGAAGCAGTGATACCAACAGAGGTCAAAATACCATCTCTGAGGATTATTCAAGAGGCACAATTGAAAGACGATGAATGGGTAAAGGAAAGGATGGAGCAGTTGACGCTCATCGATGGCAAGAGAATGACTGCAATATGTCATGGGCAACTATATCTGAAAAGAATGACCAAGGCATTTAACAAGAAAGTTCGTGAAAGGTCTTTCGAACCTGGGCACTTGGTACTGAATAAGATATTGCCTAATAAAGAAGAGGCAAGAGGCAAGTTTGCACCAAATTGGCAAGGGCCATACATGGTTCACCGAGTTCTGACTAGAAGATCACTAATATTAGGAGAAATGGACGGAGAAGTTTGGCCGAAACCAATTAATGCAAATGATGTCAAAAGATACTATGTCTAAGAGCTGGCATTAGTTAATAGCTTTACTGTTCTGCAACATATCATGTAATCGGAACTACGTTACGAGCTGATTCCCCAACTGGGATACGTAGACAACCTACCCAAGTTTTGGTCGCATAAATATAAAATTTTATTTTTCCCTGATGAAGACATTGGGGCAGAATTTTTGAGGAACTCTCAAAAATTCCAAAAGGACAGATAAGAATTGATTCTGGGGCAGAAGTTTTCTAGACCCTCTCAAAAATATCAAAATGAAGGAAATGAGGCAGAATTTTTACCCCCAAAATTCGTTCGGTGGAGAATCCTGGAACAACCCGAGGAACAATAGCCACAATCTTACACAATGCAATTTGCGATCCAATGGGATAAGATATTTTCTTACAAAAGCTTTTTCAAAAAAATTTGCATTACTTCTTTATTTCTTTATAGACCCCTATCAGATCGGCGGAGGTCCCGGCATTAGAGGGAACAAGGTGCAAAGCAAGCCAAGTATGCACAAACTAAACCATCCCCCCTCACAACTCACAAATCTTTCTTTGAATGTAGGCACAAGAGTACATAGCCTGATACGACAAGCAAACATCTCCTGAAGAGAGGTATTTAGCTCTCTTTCACTATGCTTTTATTTCACAAGGAAGACAGTCGGAAGGGTAGACAACCAGTGAAAGGGTTGGCATGACAAAGGGTAGACAATTCGATGTGAGATTTTAGCATAACAGAGGGTTGACAGCCCGATGTGGAAGTTTGGCATGTCAGAGGGTAGACAGCCCAATGTGAGAATTTGGCATGACAAAGGGTAGACAGCCTTGAGGGTAGACAACTCGTTAAGAAAGTTTGGCCTGACATAGATTAGATAGCCCGATGAAAGTTCGGCATGATAAAAGGTAGACATCCTGGAGGGTAGACAGCCCGGTGAAAGGATTGGCATGACAGAGGGTAGACAGCCCGATGTGAAGTTTGGTATGACGAAGGGTAGATAGACCATTGAGAAAGTTTGGCCCGACAGAGGGTAGACAGCCCGATGAAGGTTCGACATGATAAAAGGTAGACAATATGGAGAGTGGATAGCCCGATGAAAGGATTGGCATGACAGAGGGTAGACAGCCCGATGTAGAAGTTGGGCATGACAGAGGGTAAACAACCCGATGTGAAGCTTGGCATAACAAAGGGTAGAAAGCCATGAGGGTAGACAGCCCATCGATAAAGTTTGGCATGACAAAGGGTAGACAGCCTGGAGGGCAGACAACCCAGTGAAAGGATTGGCATGACAAAGAATAGACAGCCCGAGAGAAAGAATGGCATAGTGTGTGGTGGATAATTTGGCACAATGAAGAGGTATACATCCTAACATGACGAACACACATGTAGATGATGAGAAACCTTGGCAAGACGATCCAACAAATATGAAAGTCTACTTATGCATTTACATATACACTGTTTTTGCAAAACTCATTTCCATTGCAGGATATACAACCCGGCGATGCAAGAATATTACAATCTGGCACCTCGTAAACACTTACAATTCCTAAAAATACCTCCCAAGAGTCGCGACAAAATTACTCGTTCTTTCATCGTCTTTGCCCGAAGACTCTTCCATCATCCCCGGGCAAAGAGGGGAAGTTGTTGACCCCTAATTTTGTCCCTTTTGTTTCAATAGCCATTTTTGAGATAAAATTGTACTGATAACCATACAATTATCTTCACTCTAACCCCTATTTAGAATCATTATCTCACACAAGCACGCCAATCAGGCTATTTTTAAAGACATTGGCACAAGCTACGGCTACTTATAAAATTCGCACGTTTAATTACAATTTTTTTGCGATTACTCATATTATTTTAAAAATCAAAAAAATAGTCTTTCTTAGCCATTTAGCCTTCAAAATTAGTTTTTTGATTTTTTCTATTATATTATGAGTATTTTTATACCAGTTTTTACACATTTATAGGTATTTATACATATTTATACACAACTATATACACTTTTATACACATATATGTATATACACCTCCGTATTTTGTATACCTCACACCCACTTATACACGTCAGTGCCACATCACGTCGACGTAGCTTAATATTAACCGTCCAAACATTTGATCCGATAGCAACAACCCCCCTTTCCATTTTTAATTACACCTCAACCCCAAAACCCTACCAGGTCCCCTCATTTCCTCCTCACACACCCGGCGCCTCATCTTCTTCATCTCTCTTATGTGAACCCTAGTGACGCCACTGTCAAAGGCCATTTCCGGCCAACTCCACCGACAAAACGTCATGAAAACCACATTTTCTTGCTCTCCTTGTCCTCCGCAACAAAAACCCTATGTCAATTTTTCCCTACAACGAATATTAAAACCCAAGGCCTACCCCTCGACCTCCACCTCTGTCGTCGAAGGAAAACACTGGCAAAGGTCCGTTACAACTCGAATGTTATCAGTCTACGGAGGAAAAAACCCTCACATTTATGTGACTAAAAGCGGGTCAAAGCTGACCCGACTCGAAAACCTAAACGGGTAATCTTTAATCCTTGTTTTTTGCTATTTGAACTTGTGTGGTAGCATACCTAAATTTGCCTATTCTTTCTCGTAATAAGTGGTCATTTAGTGACTGAACTAGAGTGAAATCTGTGAAATTTTGATTCTTGTTCGTCTCATTAAGTGTGAACATTGAGTAGTGCTTGATGTCTATAATTTATGTCTTGCACCACCTTTATTAATCTGTAAATTTGAAACCTAGGGGCAGTCTAGTGATTTACCAATGTTCGTTTGTATTTGTTGTAGTGTATTTGGTCTTTTGCTATGCCAAGGTGTATGACTCTCATGATTATATGTTTAGAAACTGAATGAATGTCCTATGTTACATGCTTAGGAAGATTTGAATTAGTTAGAATAAAATCATTAAGTAGTACTTGAAAGGATAACAGGTTGCTCGATTGATCCAAGATTAATTGAAATCTTTTGTAATTCTGTTAGATAGACTATACCATACGTATAAGGAGGGGAACTATATCTGTCATAATGTTTGATTTTCCTTAAACCTGGGAATTGATAGAACTATACTTGGTAAGTCTACCAAATCGAGTCCTTTAATTAGGGGAAGTAATATTCATTTGCCTTTCTTGGTTTTTACCTGTTTGGACTAGGGCTTTTCATCACACCTATATAAACCTAGGTGCTTCTAATTCTAAAACACAACTTATACACAAGAAACAATCCGACACATTCATACATTGAGATATACAGAGTACTGCATGTCTAAAAGCATTGCATATTACTTTGATCCCTCACTTTCTCTCAATTTTTCTGGGAATATTCCTGCTCTCTTTTTTCTCCTTGATCCCATTTCTGAAAGCATTCAACACAGCATGTGCTTTGTTTGTTTGCTCACTACTATTGATAAAAGGTATAACTCTACTCTGGTCTCTGTTACCCTCTATTTTGAACTTATCTATGCCTGGACCTTTTGTTTGATCTCTGTTTATTTTCATGGTTTAACTACTCATGCTTATATGAACTCTGTCACTTTGCATCATTGTTTTTGGCTCCCTCTAGCCCCTGCTAACCTCTTATGTACAATACATCTGTGGATAGCCCTAAGGCTATACCAAAGCTTAATTTAAAGGTGCGTATGGCTACTTTAAAAGAGCTTATTAAAAGTTCTCTATGGTCATTAAGAAGCTGGCCTAAACAATCTATTCTGAATATATGCAGAACACTTCCCTTGTCCCCTCTATGATCCTTTTAGTTCCCCCTTATCTGCTATGTATCTATTAGGACTTTCCTATGTTTAAATTATCCTAAAACAGGTCTCATGGCGAAAGGTATGAGTTTGGCCGTCCAGGGGCCTTCTCTTAACATTCTCCTCTATGTGGCTGCATCATTAACATGATTAAAACAGGGCTTTGTATGCTAAAACTGAGGCCTGTCCATTGATAATGGTCTATCTTTTAAGTTAACGTGAAAATCAACCTGATCATAGTATATGCAGGCTACAACGTTTAAAGCGTAACATTCTATCTGAAATTTGGAAGCTTTTCTACAAAACAGGGGCTAAACATGCAATCTTTGCCTATTCTACGACTGTTTTTCGTAATTTAAACTGCCCCTATTTTACCTAAAAAATTCTGGCCCAAAACTAGTGTAAAACTTGGCCTTTTGTGCATTTAAACAAATTTTTATTAAGTTTTAATCTCCTATACACTAATCTAATAGTGTATATGTGACTATAAGTTTTGGGGTCGACTATACAAAAGTAATAACTATATTTTCTAAAGTTATATGTATCACTTAATCATATATTTCATGCTTATACATATCTATACATTATGTGCGAAGACCCTTAATGTGCATTTGCGTGTTTCGTATACCTTCTCTTTCAAAAATAGCCCCAATACTATATGTTTTGAAACTAACCCCAAAATCAAATAGCCAATAAGGTTAGGGCTCGACAACTAATGTCAAATCACACCTACCTAAATGGCTAACATTTGCTTTATAAAATAACCACAATTTGGTTATGTGCTGAAATTGAAACTATTTTCCAAAATCTGTGCATTTGTGCTAACTGGCCCATATATATAATTTACCTAGATAAACTGATTTTAATGCTTTCTTACAATTTCGACCTAATATTTAAATGTATTATGCAATCTGTGGCCAAATGTGCGATTAGGCATAAGGCTTAGATCGTTTACGCAAAATTTTACAACCCATAACCTGTTTGGCTATGTCTCACTGCCTATACAATATTTTTTCATAAAAAGACTTGATTGTATGATTTATTGCAAATCCGACCTTCAAAATAGTAGTATAATTCGTAGAGATAATCAATGTTTATTTATGACCTATTAGACATCCCAAATGTAATAGCTTGGGCCGGAACCACTTTTTCTGGGACTTGGGGGAGTGCGTAACACCTTCTTCCCTGAGTCACTTTGACTTCTTACCCTTGAATCTCTGGAAGTATACTTTTATTGAACAAGACCCCACCTTAGACACTTAAGTGACTTAATGCACCTTAAAAAAGTTATAATAGGTGGCGACTCTAATTTCAAACTCAAATGAGTTATCCAGTCAAACCTGCGCCTTGACTCGCTTTGAGCTACGTAAAAAGGTGGGTGTGACAATGATGAGCCCTTGGTTATCTCTGAGAACTAGGGAGTCCCCCGAGTACCTGAGTCTGAGGCTATTATTCCTTTCCCTGTTGCTATTACTTTAGAGTCCGACCCCTCTATGCATAAGCGTAGGCATCTTATTGACGAAGCTTCTGAAGCTGAAGAAGAGGCCATTGCAGGAGACGAAGTCATGCTCCCGACGGCTCATCTTGGGGCTCCATCATCAGGTTTGTTCAACCCTTCATCTCTTCTTCTAATTTAATTAATCTTACGTCTTATGAATAGTATCCACTGAACGTATACAGAACCTGCTACTTCGGCCCTTGATCTTGAGCCGACTAACTTTCCTCAGCATCGCTCTAGCAATAAGGTTGTTGTTGATACATACACCGTCGTAAATCCTGTTGGCTGATCTGGCTGCCGAGATTGCTTCGTTGACCAAGCTGGTGGCCCTAGCAGATGCTCAGTTAGGATCTGACCTTGAGGAAGTCTTTGGGGAAGGCAGTGGGGAAGGAAAAGTTGTAATGCCAGCTGGGGAGCATACAGTTGGTGAAGCAGGACCTTTGGAGAATGTTGCCGTGGAGGGAAGTCCCAAATGCGAGAATTGAAGCTGCCCCTTTATTTTTGTAATTCTTCTTTGAACAATTGCTCATGTTTCATGTGTAATTATGAAGTTTTTGTTTACCTGTTTTGAGTCATGTTATCTTGATGATCCCCACTATCTGTTATTTTTCTTGTGACGACTTTATTTTTCGCCATAAATAGTTAGATAATGGTCTCATAAAGTCATGCCTATAAAAGCATGTGCGCCAAGGACTTAGGCGGCTTTTAATAAGTAACAGGCGCCCTGTTCAATCTAACGTTAAGAATGTTTTATAGTGAGCCTGCTTGGGCATGTACGTCTGCTAATTATGCGCCTGCAGATGGCGACTTAGATTGCGTCCGCGATAGACGACATATATTAGGGCAATGCCCGTGCCTCAAGAGGACGTCTTTAGCCTGTTGTATGCAACAGGGCATTTTTGTATTCAAGCTAGAATGATTGTGCTTGTCCATTCGAGTGCTAAAGTCTTAAATGGCACGATGTGGGCGAGTGTCGCTGCCGACATGTTGGTGCAAGTGTTGAATTAATGATTTCAGCTGACGAATATTTCCTAGGGGCTTAATTAGAAGTGATGTAGCTTCAAGCGAGTAGTTTACTCTACTTTTGTAGCAAAAGTGAGTGTATTACTTCAACGTATGTTGTGCCGGGGCTAAGAATGATTGGATCGTAGATGGATCTCATTGTAAAACTGACTAAGTAGGATAATAATTTTATTGATAAAAGGGGCACTACGCCCATATTGTTTTGGGTGAAAACCCTTAACACAAATAAACATGAAAATACTGTAATTCGTCAACTAAAATTTGAAAAGGAACTAAAACTTATTAAAGTAAACACTGAAAAGAGTTGTACTTCCAAATGTCCTATTCCTCCCCCCCCCCCCCCCCAAAAAAAATTTCAATCAACCAAATTGCCAGAGCAGTCATCTTGCTTGATTAGTGTTGCGGGGTCTTCATCAGCTTCAAGGAGGCTCACCTCTGACACTGTATTGAGGACGGATGCTCTAAGGATAACTGCAATATAATACTCCCTTGCCAATTTTTGAAATCCATAGATCTCCATTACCCACATTTAGTAGGGTACTTAAGCTTTGGGTGCGGGGTGGATGGTACCGCTTTAATCTGGTATATCCATGGCCGAACCACGATGGCGTTTTAAGGGACCCCTCCCTTGATTACCTGGAAGGACACGATGTGATCTGCTCGTGGTGTGCCTACTACAAGATTTATTTCTCTAAGAGATTTTTCACCGGAATAATTGAAACAAGCCAATGTATAGATACTTGAGGTTACTTGGTCTTGAATTCCCATTGCCAGTATCATATCTCACTTGATAAAGTTTACGACACGGCTAGAGGCGATCATGACACGTTTGACATCCGTGTCACCAATTCTCAATGTTATGACCAAGTCATCGTGGTGAGAAGTTTTCCAACTGGTGTTATCCTCGTTACTAATTAGGATCAGCTCATGTCAGGCGTGGCCTCCATCGGGCTCTACCTCGCTCTGATTGATGTCTTTAAGCAACATTAGGTCACCAACTATTACGTTGATGGACCTTTTTGGTTCTGGCGGATCTAGAGGACCATCCGAGCTCCTGTTTTTGGCATATGTTGTCTTCTCTCTATCTGTTAGAAAATCCTTCAAGTATCCTTTGTTGAGTAGAACCATCACCTCTAGAATCAAGGCCCTGCAGCCTGCGGTCGCATGTCCATGATCTCTATAAAAATCGAAAAATAGATTCATGTCCCTTTTACCTGGTTCTGCTTGCATGTTGCTAGGCCAGCGTACATGGTTATTCTTCAGGTGATCCTTTACGAATTCCACGTCGTTGACACGCAGCCCTAGTTCCTCAAACCTGTCTTGTGTTCTATGGATTCTGAGCAATCCCTTGTGAGGGCAAGATGATGCTTTCCTGGTATCCTTTCACTTTTCAACGGGTTTCAGGAAATCAGCTCTGTAATCTCTCCTACCGCTGGTGTAGGGCATTCTATGTCATCGCTGGGTGCTGAGTATGACTCTATTGCAAATCTTCATTGGCTAACGAACCTTTGGAATTCAGGCTCATCCTGAAAGCTACCATAGTGATATTATCGAGAACTAGAGGGACCTCTATGCTTTCCCTCTAAAATCTCTCTACGTAGTCTTTCAACCATTTATCGTCGCGTTGCCGAATCTCAAAGATATCTTCCATGTGCTTCTCTTGCTTTTGGTCTCCGAAATGCACCTTCTTCAATAGATCTTGCATCTGGGTGAATGACTCGTCTGATCCCAATGATAGCTAGGTGTACCATGTGAGGTCACCTTTGGTTAAGTTCGAGCTGAACCTATTCAACAGAGCAGATTGAGCTTCTTCCTCAAAAATCTCGTTGCTCTTAATGAATGTATAATAAGCAGCGATGTGCTCGTCCAGATCAGTAGTCTTTTCGTACTTGTTTGTTGAAATTTTGATCATCTACAATGGTAATATGGGGTGGAGCACCCGGCACGTTACTAATCCGATCGTGGAAGATCTTCAGCTCCTTCAGGATATCCTAAATGATAGGGATTCCTTCGAGACCTTGATTTCTGTCTGATATAAAGCTTCTATGGACGGCCTCCATGTTGAGTCATCGATTAGGAACGAAAGTTTATGACTGATTCACGGGCGTGGGTCCTCGCTGGAACGCTGGCCTATGGGACGAAATAACGAAGATCGCTGCCAACTTCTTAACCAGGTTTGCGGCTAAGTTGGCCGAGTTTCGCTCTTCTCGTTCCGCCTGGGTTTTGAAGAGACCGGCAAGGAAATCCTTGAGTTTAGAGTTGCTTCGCGCAGTTGATCATCTTCGCCGTCACTGCCTACAGAGATCAGATCTCTTCTATGGTCCTTCGACTGTCCTTTGGGATTGCTGCAACCCTTTGCAGAGTCGTCTACCACATCAACAATGTTCTGTGGAACATTAGCATTGTCGTCCGGCATGGTTGTGCTTTTCCTTCGTAAAAACCTTCAATTTCCTGGGCTCCACGATAGGTGCCAAATTATTTATGCCTAAAATTGGCCGTATAGGTTAAACAATTAAATTAGAAGGCTCATAAAGAAATACAGTAAACACGCAGGAAAGTACATAAAAAACATAGAGAAAAGTGATCAGCAAGAAAGTAATAATTGTATTCCTTGAGAATAGCCGGATACTCTGTGAATCGCTTGATTATACAATACAATATAATGAAGGGACTTATAGCTATGATTTACGCAGTCATATCTATGGTAAAGTACAAAGACTAATAAGGCCGTGGGCTTGATTACTCAAGGTGGTGGTATATACAAACCCTAACTACGTGACTGCAAACCCTAAGGCGGTGGGATGTATACCTTTCATCCTATGGCCCGTACTGGCTGAGTGGTCGTGGCTCGAGTAGCAGGCATGTATCTTCTCTATTCGGTCACTTGTAAGCTAAGTCTAGTTTCGCCAGCTAGACTCGTATACCCGTAATCATAGGTGGTATATTTTTACCCCCACGCGTATGACCATCAAGTCGCAAGTACTCGCAGACTTCATTGCTGACTTTAGTGCGGATATGATGCCCAAAGTGAGGTAGAGTACAAAATTATGGAAGGAGTTAACCTCAGAGAATGGGTGATCCACATCGACAGAGCTTCAAACATCAAGCGATTCGATCTCAATTTTATGATAAAATCTCCAACCGAGAAGTTCGTCTGGAAGGTCGTTAGTTGTTCGCCAATCGCCAATAGTGAAGAAAAATATGAAGTTGTAATTCAAGTTCTCGAATTAGCTTACGAATTGGGGGCCAGAGAGATCAGTCTCTTTAGCAACTCTCAATTGGTGGTAAACCAGATAAATGGAGCCTTCGTTGCCAAAGGCGCTCACATGCAGGAGTACCTGATTAAGGTAGAAAAGCGCTTGAAAATTTTCAAAAGTGGAAAGTTGATCAAGTACCAAGAGAAAAAAACACAGAGGCTGATGCCCTAGCCATTCTAGCGGCCGCTGCAAATATAAATGCTGACAGCCAGGGAACCGTGATTGAACTAACTTATACGGAGGTCAATGGCCATGAAGTTAACATTACATGGCTGGACTAGGATTGCCGACGCCTAATCATCGAATACCTGGACAAAAGAATGCTCCCTGAAAATAGAAAGAAGAGCAGAAGGTTGAGAGTACAAGCAACCCGGCACTGCCTAATCAACGAAGAACTATACTGCCAGATGTTCAGTGGGCTTTTGGCTAAATGCTTAGGGCCGTTAGAAGTAGATTACATATTATGGGAAATCTGTGAAGGGCACTGCAGAAATAACTCTGGCGGAAACCTTTGGCCCGAAAGATAATCAGGGCAGGCTATTTCTGGCCCCAAATGGAAGATGATATGAGCAAGTCAATCAAAGCATGTGACAACTGTCAAATAATCTCCCATGTACTTCATCACCCAGCAGAGCTTTTACATTTAGTAAACACCCTATGGCGTTTCATTAAAATGGGGGATGGATACTGTAAGGCCCATACCTAAAGCGCCTGGAGATGTAAAGTTTTTTCTCATCACTAAATGGGTTGAAGCAGTAGCCAACTCTCAAGTCTGAGAACAAAAAGTGATACAGATTATCTGGAAGAACATCATGTGTCGTTTCGGCGTTCCAGTAGAAATCACTTGTGACAACAGGCCTTAGTTCGTAGGGGCTGAAGTCACAGATTTCATTGAAGAATGGGAAATAAAGAGGATAAACTCAACGCCGTATCATCCCGCAATCAATTGTCAAGCTGAGTCTTCTAACAAGACTATAGTGGAAAGCCTGAAGAAGTGGCTCAAGGAAGCCAAAGGCAAGTGGCTGGAAGAGTTACCAGGAGTTCTATGGGCTTATTCCATCACATCAAAAGCCAGTACAAGAGAGACCCCATTCTCACTAACATACAGAATGGATGCCATGATCTCCATAGAAATAGTAAAATCCAGACTGCGATGGTAGTTCACTGAAGAAGGATCAAATAACGAGGCTCTAGCAGCTTCACATTTATGTTGGACGAACGCCGGGAGTTAACGGCTGTACGCCTAGCGGCGCAGAAGCAAGTGATGGAGTAGTAATATAACGTGCGGATCAACTTGCGTTCCCCAAACATTGGGGATCTAGTCCTCCACAAGGTATCTCAGAGCGCCAAGGAAGCCAGCGCGGGCAAGCTAGCCCCAAATTGGGAAAGACCATACAAAGTCCGAGGCATAGCTGGAAAGGTGCATACGCTCTTGACGACATGGAGGGAACAACCTTTCCTAATAACTGGAACATCTCTTGGCTTAACAAGTCTACTCTTGAAAGGTCAATTAGGCCAATATACTTGAGACATGTATTTTCTACTTGCTTGCTCTTTATGTTTATCATTACTTTGAACGGGCACTTAGCCTCGTCGTTGTTAGTTAGCTAAACTTTTATCGGCTCCGTGCTCTCTTTTTGTACTTAGTCAGCTTTACATTCAGATCCATCTACGATCTAAATATTCATAGCTTAGGCGTATTAAGTTGAATTTATACACTCACTTTTTCATTACAACAGTATATTAAACTACTTGCTTGAAGCTAGATCACTTCTAGTTAAGCCACCAGACACTATTCATAAAGTTGAAATCGTCAATTCAACACTTGTACCAATATGTTGGTGGGGACGCCCGCCGACATCGTGTTGTTTAAGAAATATGCACTCGATTGGACAAGTTGACTTTTTCTAGCTTGAACGAAAAAATGCTCTGTTATATACAAAGGGCTACAGACATCCCCTTATAGGTGCGGGCATTGCCCTAATAGCCGTCTATCACAGATGCAATATAAGCCATCACTTGCTGATGTTTGGCATTTTATGCCTATAATTCCTTAATATTTCCTCACGTTTGGATACTTTATTAGCGCGTTTTCTAGTTAATGGATGTGATTTTGCACTGATTTTATGTCGTATGATTGTAGGTTGTTATGAAGTGTAATTGGAGTTTTAAAGAGCATGATCGAGCAAGAAAAGATTGAATTTGGATTGAGGATTGGATCGAGCACACGAAGGCACAACGCGACGCGAGCTGCGGACGAAGGAAGCAGGAAAATTGCCTAGCGCCCTAGGTGGCGCGGCGTGCCAGTGAAAGCGCCCAACTGCCCTGCGCGTTTTGTGGCGCGGGGCGGGGCCAGGGCGTGCAAGATTTGACGGGTTCTGCCTTCGTGAGCGCGTTCCGAAGCGCGGGGCGCCAGCTATAGCGCCCCTGGAGCGGGTTTTTAAGTCCTATTTCGTCTAGTCTTAGGCGTAACTAATTGGTAGGCTTTTGTAAATACTATAAATACCCTTTTACTTAGTTTTTGAAAAAGGCTCAGATTTTGGAGCAATTGTTGAGCACCATACTTTATTGAACAAGGGTTTAATTCCTATTCTTTCATCTATTAATTATTTCATCATTATTTCATCAATTCATTGTCTTGTGATTATGAATATACGTGGCTAAATCTTTCGTTCTAGGGTTAGAGTGTTTCATGAAGATTGATGTTTGAAGATTGAATTCCATATATTGAATCCCATAATGGGTTATTTATTCTTTCTTGATTTCACTTGTTTAATTATTAGGGCCCAATAATTATGCATTATCTATGGTTCTTAGATTTAACTCGAAAGAGGGAATTTATGAACGCAATAAGAAAGAGTAGGGCTAGATTATGAACCTGGGCATCAGGGAATCAATTTGTGAGTAGGATAAACATACACTTGCTCGCCTAGCTTAACTAATCACATAATTCATTAATGCGTGCACGTGATTCAACCTATAGACATATAGGGATTGGAGTAGCTTGCATAGACCGTGAAGAATCAAAAGGTTTTCACGGGTACATTTAATCTGTTAGTTAGCAGTCCGGGATTCGAGGAGTGGAATCAATTGGAAAACTCAACTGGATTGGTCGTAGCTCTGACCCTGGATCGTCTCATTAATATTGTTTACAACCAAAGTTTGATCCATTGTTTGACTAAATTTACACCATTTAAATTACCGTTCTTTAGTTAATAAAACTCTCACCATTGAAAAAGATCCCCGGATAGTTAGTTAGATATTGTTTGCTAAGCGTCAGTCTGAATAGTCCTCGTGGGAATGATATTCTACTTATCATTTTATTACTTGTCGACCACGTATACTTGCGTGTGCGTTTGGGCGCCATAAGTTTTTGGCGCCGTTTTCGGGGACTAATAATTGACGGATTTCTTTTTGAACGATTACTCATTATCTATTTAGGTTTAATTTTTGTTCTGAGTTTTGTGCTGTTTTAGGTATTATGTCCTGCTTGATCTTTACCTACAGGAATGGCAGAAGAACGCATCTTAGCTGTGGGAGATGTTGCTCTTCCCAGCCTGGAGGGGGTAGCGTCTAGCATAGTTAAGCCTGCTATCACCGGGCACTTTGAGATTAAGTCCGGCATGATTCAGTTGCTGCATGTGACTGGGCAATATAGTGGATTACTTCATGAAGATCTGCAACAACACATTCAAAATTTCTTGGAGATCAGTGATACTTACACACGGATGGGAGTTCCTATTGGTTATGTGCGCTTGACATTGTTCCCGTTTTTACTGATTGGGGCAGCAAAGAGGTGGTTAAAGGCTGAAATGTCTGGGTCTATCACTACTTGGGATGATTTGGCTAAGAAGTTCCTAGCTAAGTTTTATCCATCTACCAAGACAGCCCGGCTGAGGAGTGAAATTATGTCCTTCAGACAGATAGAAAGAGAGTCTTTGTATTCAGCCTGGGAGCGGTTTAAAGCTTTACTGAGAGATTGTCCATACCATAACCAATCAAATGAGGTACTAGCACATATTTTTGTGGAGGGCTTGACTGTGCATACTAAGATCGTGGTAGATGCTGCTGCTGGAGGCCAAGTACTGGCCTTAAACTTTGACCAGATTTATGAGTTACTAGACAAGTTTTCACAGAGCAATTCTGACTGGCAGGGAGATGGTAGAGCTACTACACAAAATCTGCTGGGGGTACTTCAGTTAGATGCAGTTTCAGAGGTGAGGACGAAGATGGATGCTATTTCCAATCAAATTAGCAAGCTAGCTCAGCCAAACACTCAGCAACAAGTGGCTCCAGTGCAACAACTCCAGAGTTTTTGTGAGGTTTGTGGTCAAGATCATGCTACAGAGGTTTGCTCTTCTAATCCAGAGTCAGTTTATTACGTGGGTAATCAAAACAGGCTGCAGGGTCAAAATCAGTTTGGTAATGCTTATTATCAAGGCAATACGAGAGCCCCAAATAATTACCACCCACTTCCAGCCCCACCACAGAAGGTTACCAATTCAGTTGAAGATATGCTAAAGTAGATAATGGCGGGCCAACAGAGAATGATAGCTGACACTGCAGCCCATGCACAGGCCATACAAGATCTTGCCAATGCTCAAAAGAACCTGGAGTTGGGGTAGTTGGTGGGAGAAATAAGTACTATTAAAAAGGGGCATGAGCAATGTCTTGCAGTGACTTTAATTGAAGGTGGAGAGCTGATGGCCAAGTCCGAGGAGAGAGCTGAAATAGAAAAATTTGAAAAAGTGGAGAAGGTAAGGAAGAAAGAAGAGAGAAAGGAGGCACCTCTGCCGCCTCCACCATTCCCGCAGAGACTTATACCATCGAAGGAATTGGCCCAGTATAAAAAATTTGTGAGTATGTTGAAAGAGCTTCACGTTAACATTCCTTTGACTGATGTGATGATGCCATCCTTTGTGAAGTTCTTAAAAGAGATTTTAGTCAAGAAGAAAAAGCCTCATGAGATAGATACAATTGAGTTAGTTGAGGAGTGCAGCACAATCTTGAGCAAGCTACCTCCATAACTTCAAGATTCTGGGAGGTTTACTATTCCTTGCACCATTGGAGGGCATAATATCACTGGTGCATTGTGTGATCTGTGTGCGAGCATAAATCTCATGCCTCTATCTGTTTGCAAAAGGTTAGGGCTAGGAGCAATCAAGCCCTCTTCAGTTACTCTTAAGATGGCGGATGGATCACTCACTCACCATGATGGTAAGTTGGAGGATGTGTTGCATAAAGTTGGTAAGTTTACATCTCTGCTGATTTTGTAGTCCTAGATTATGAAGAGGACCGAGAAGCTCCAATCATTTTGGGGAGACCATTCTTAGTCACCTCGAAGGCTCTGATTGACATGGAGCTAGGAGAGATGACTGTTAGAGCGTATGGAGAAAAGGTTACTTTCAAGGTTTATAATGGGAAGGAGCACATAACTAAGGTTGAAGAGTGCTTTATGATCGAATGTGTCAAACAAGAACATGGAAGTAAACCAAATGACGTGTGTGAGTAGAATGTGGAACAAGATAGCAATGGCACATCACATGTGAAATTGAAGAGGGGTTCTCTAAAAGAAAGGAAGAAAGCAAAGGTTCGTCGTAAGAAGAGAAGACATAAATGCTGGAAGTGAGCTGAAAGTGTCGTCCTGCCACGACGTTAACTAAGGCGCTGCTCGGGAGGCATCCCGAGTTTGTACTTGTATTATTTTATTTATAATGTCACGTAGTTTTTGTTTTTCTTTGGATTGCAGGTTTATGTAATATCGCATTTAAGTGTGGGGTGTGCTCACCCCTGCCTAATATTGATGACCTGTTGGGGAAGTCTGAGTACCTCATACTATACGGAAGCGTGGAGGATGCTAGCACCAAGGGCTAGAACCTTCAGGGAAGTTCCTTTACCTCTTGTACTTTATTTTTTAGTCGCACTGAGGACATTGCTTAGTTTTAAGTGTGGGGTGGGGAACTCCCCTTTATTTTTGAGGTTAGGGATGCATGTACCGTTAGGATTTTTTCTTTGTCACTTGACTTTACTTTTATTTATTTCTTGCTTTAATATATGAAAAAAAAATTAGAAAATTAATGAAAAAATTGCAAAAAGATTTTCTTTTTAGTCTTTGTTAGTGGTACATGTCATCCACCACGTGGTTTTTCTTATGACCTCGGTTCTTTTCCACGGGTAGGCCTTTGAACCAGGTAGTTTTTTATTTTTAGGATTAGAGTAGTTAGTTATAGGGGGCCCTAGACGAAAGGAATAGGTGGAATGCTAGGTGCCTTTGATTTGTTTGATACCGGTGGACTTGAACTTGTTGCATGTGCTATTAGTGGTGTCCTTTGGTTTTAAATTGTGATGCATGCCTAGAAAAAATGGAATGACCCCCTTGAGATGCTTGAGTCCACTCACTTGATTTTGTTGTGAACCTTTGTGCATTAGTGCTTAATTTTTTACAAGTTGCACTCTATTTGCTTGATTGAGAGTGTGATGGAGCCATTTTGTGTGAACTGTGTGCAATGTGTGTTGTGAGGCATATTCAATTGTGTTGTTTGCATATTGGTGTCTAGAACTTGCCCCGTGTGTGCGCAAAGCGAAATCCTAGGTTTGCTATAGTCGGAAAATGATACAGGCCTTCTTGGATAAGCCTTTGACCTTGATTTGCCTACCCTTATATACACCTTGGACTTGATTGTGGTGATACCTTTGACCCTTTGTTGGCACCCACACCGCAAGCCTACCCACTTGTTCTAAATTACTTTCTTTTGACCCTTTACTCCTTAAGCACTTTAATTGATTATTTTATATTATTTTGGATTTGTGGTTGAAATATTGGGAAGTTTTTGAGTGGAACTAATAAGGGGAATATTTGATAAAATTGTGAAGTAGTTGAATGAGAATTGGCAAGGGTTGGAAAGAATTGAAAAGAAAAAAAAATTGGAAAAAGATATAAAGAGAAAAGAAAAGAATCTGAAATGACCTCGGTTAGTCGTTTCGGGAGTTAGGACTCCGATGGCATGCCGATAATAAAAAAAAACTTCGTAATGTCCATTAGGAACTGTCTGTAAAATTTGAGTTAAATCAGACCTCGTTTGGTAGGCATCGGAAGAAGGTTTCAGTTTTTATTGTCGATAAATACAAAAAAGATATTTTCGAGCTCGGTTTTGGTGAACGAGCTCCGATTCAAAATCCGAAAGCGCCGTTTGGTTCGTATGATTATTTGTGACTTTTGTGCTTTTTTGAAAGTGAATTTCGAGGTTGTTCGACTAGCTTCCGCTAAAATGCCGAAAGTTAAATAATTTGACCTTTCACATCTATTCACTACTACAAGTATGTAACATATCGTTGCTTAATGCTTCTACGTACTTCATATAAAATTCGAGGGCGAATGTTCCTAACGCGGGAAGATTGTTACACCCCGTATGTCCAAAGTGACATATATCATTCAAATGACATGTTAAGAATGATTTAAGTGAGTTTAAAGTCATAATATACCATATAATATGTTTATATATTGAATATAAAGTTTGGGAAAAATCAGATTTAAGTTGCGGAAAAACCGACTAAGGAATTGTCTTGTAACAGAGCCTTTTCAGCAATTAATTTTCTGTATTATATGAGGTCTTTTGGGAACATATCATATACCAAATTGAAGGTCTTGGAGCGTAACTTCCAAAACTTTTGACGGTTTGTTCATACAATATCTGGATTAGAAGATATGAGCATCAGAAGTCAGGCCAGAAAAAGAGACATAAACGCAAAAGAGGACTAAGACTAAAATATTTCAAGTATAAAGGAAAACATGTCTTCCTTTTCGTTATTTCCAGAAAATACACTTTTATGATTTTGAAGGAAGGACGCCAATCATAACTCAAAATTGAAGACAGATTGCGTCAAAACGCTCTACACGATTAAGGTAACGTTATGCTACCTTCAATTTCGTCTATAGCTTGAGTTTTAGAATTACTTCATGGCAAAGTAAAGTCCCCAAATTCTGAATTATAGCTTGTTTAAGCTTTTGAAGGTTTTGAATTCAAGGGAAAGAAGGTTTAGAAGCAAGAAGCATCAAATGTATGTAAGAGTAAACCTTTCTTTTGGCAAGGCATGTATCTTTTAGCTTTTGAAGCTTTTCTTAGTTGTCAACTTAGTGTTTCTTGTGAGAAACTTGTATGGTATCAAGGAAACCTTGTATATACTTAATTTGGTACTAAATCTAAGGTTAAAGATGTCCGAATCAGCAAGACAAAACATTTCAAAATCTGGAAAATCGTTTTGATCTTTGAACAGCTGTTAGTATAGTGATCATAACTCATTGTAAAAAATTGATATTTAGATGCTTTAAGATTCTCTGGAACCCTAAGACATATATCTACCACTTCTATGAAGACCATAAAGTCTATAGCTTTTTCTACATACTGACAATTAGATTGCAAGGCAGAACAGTGGTGCTGTTTAGACATTCTATCTGCAGATTTGTTATGTCATCCGATCATCTCATTTTGTTATCCATTTAAGTTGTTTATGATATCATTTTATTCGGCTACCCATTCCGGTGTATATTTTAGCACTGGTGCTGTTTTTGCTGACCCTCCATTTTAAGGGAAACTCTGCCGAAAGTTTTATAGAAATTCAAAGAGTTCGACAAATTCTGAGTACTAGGTTGTGTCTATAATTCTATCCAGAGTTTTCTGTTCATTCCTTTGAGTCCATAACTATTGTTGCCACATGTGTTATGCCTCATACACGCTTATACTTATATTATTATGTGTGATTTGGAGTCCCCCATAGAGGCTGGACATTGGACACACAGTCCGGTCGCGTGGGTATCAGGTTTCTAACCAGATTGCCCTAAGATGTGAGGAACGAAGCCTTTAGCCTAAATTGATATATGTTTTTTGCTTATTGAATAGAGTGGGATCGTTTGGCAAGGAAACCAAAGGATAAAGAGTTTGTTGATTAGCCGTACTAACTTTTAGAAGAGGTAAGTGTTTATATCCAATTCTTTGGAGGCACCTGGCCACGTGGATTTTCTACCACGTGATCCTTGCGTGTGTAGCTGCCGATAGGCGTACTCATTACGCCTAATTTATATTTTATATTACATGTTATGTCCTGTTATTAGTATTGCATGGAGGATCTGAGCATTGTACTCTTGCTCTGAGTTGACATAGACTTCCCGGCAGTCGATGAGAGTCCCCCGCCGGTGAAGGACTACCATTGCATCATACTGAGGGTAGCAGGATTCCGCCCTCGGAGCAGGAGGATTCCGCTTCATTGCATCATATTGAGGGTAGGAGGATTCCTCCCTCGGAGCAGGAGGATTCAGCTCCATTGCATTATATTGAGGGTAGGAGGATTCCGCCCTCGGAGCAGGAGGATTCCGCTCCATTGCATTATATTGAGGGTAGGAGGATTCCGCCCTTGGAGAAGGAGGATTCCGGTCCATTGCATTATATTGACGGTAGGAGGATTTCGCCCTCAGAGCAGGAGGATTCCGCTCCATTGCATCATATTGAAGGTAGGAGGATTCCCCCTCGGAGCAGGAGGATTCTGCTCCATTCATTTGGAACATGTGACCTTTTGCATCATAGTTCATTTCATTTCATCTCAATTCATACCATTGTGTAGACTTGCAGTACATGACTACCGTTCTGCTTATATGTGCATTGCTTATTTGTTGATATGTTTCTGGCTCGCATCCCTGGTTGAGTTTATAGTTTCTTATGTGTTTCTGTTTATTATCTGGCTCTGCCTTTTTATAATTTAAATAAGAGGAATTTGGTTTATCTGTTTCTTCTCCCTGGCTTGCTATCCTATTTTTTGAGGTGGCTAGTCTTCCCCACTTATTGAAGAATTTTGACTCACCCTTGTTTGTTGTTTTTTTCTTTTCTTTCTATTTCGTTTCAGCAGGTTCGCTCCAGGATTGAGTTCGCCACGTTGTGAAGGAGCGAAGACGACTTCAGCTGTCAGGGTGAGCCAGCTTTTATTCTGGATGGCCACCAGTTTATTGTTCATTATTTCAGTTGCACTTTGCTCCCTTCAGTAGGTATCTGTCTTCTTTTGTACTCTTAGATGTCTAGTCTGGATAGCCCTAAACCTAGTATGTTGGTAGTCAGCTGTAATTTCTTTTGTACAGCCTAGAGGTATCAGTATGTCTGTGTTTTTTTTAAAGTCCTGTCCTTATTTATGAATTGTTATATTTATTTTCCTAATTTAATTGGTAAGGGTTCGCCCGACGGGTCTAGGGGAGGATGTCGGGTGCTCGCACGGCCTAACCAGATTTCGGGTCGTGTCAGTTGGTATCAGAGCCTAATTTAGAGTCTATCCAGACTAAGAAAGTGTCTAGTGGAGTCTCGTTGATGGGTATGTAGACGTCCATACTTATCTACGAGGGGCTATAATGGCATTTAGGAAGTTTCACTTCCTTCTTTTCTGATCGTGCGTCGGTCTAGGATGCAAAAGTGTTTTTGTTAATTCCTTCATGGTAATTGTGAACCCTCGTGCGACAAATTAGCAAATGGTATGAGTTCAAGACGAAGCAGTCTAGCGTGGGGCTAGCACTGACGAAGCCCAGAGAGTTTTTTTTATCGTGCTGACGTCCTAGTTACGGAGGCCCCAGTTGTACGAGCTCGCGATGGGTAAGGGATCAGGGCCTTGTGTTTCCCTTGGCTCTCTACGATGCTTTTACGAAAATATTAGCAACGAAGATACCACAACAACCTATTGTTCGCTAGGCAGCTTATCAGGTTGCCTTAGATGCAGATGTTCGGACTTAGAGAGTTCTTGTTCCAGTTCCAGTTCCTGATGTTGCCCCAGTAAATTACGTTCCAGAGGCAGCAAGTGTTGCGCCACTAATTATTCTGGTTGGTTAGCTAGCCAAAGTAATAGCTCGGTCCGAGTGTCCGAAGATGCTGTATTATTTTATCTAGTTGAACCTTCCGATATTCTCAAGCCATGCATCTGATAATCCCTGTATAAGTTTTTTTTTAAAATAAAATGATGTTAGCGTATCCTTCAGGCTCTTGATTATATCGAGCGGCATGGTGTTGATTATTCTTCTTTCCATTTTCAGGGGTCCAGCCTTGAATTGGTGGGCCTCTCTTTCTTATTAGCTAACTTGGTTCGATTTTTCTTCTAGATTCGTGGAAAAATTGCTTTCGAGTAGCGAACGAGATGAAAAGTGTTGCTAGTTCGAGTAGATTGGATAGGGTAGCCTGTTGGTTTCAGAATATGAGATTGAATTCTATAGAATGGAGGAATATGCATTAGAACTAGTACATGAGCCTTTCGAGAGATTTAAAGATTTATTGGTGACCTTACTCCTTCCTTGAGATCCCAGATGGCTCGAAAAATTGAGGTTGGGACTTCATTTGATGTCGTTGTTGATATTGCTAAAAGGTATTAGGCATACCATAAGTTAGAGCGGGAAGAGTTAGAGCGAGAGAGTGAGAAATCCCACGGCCCTGGTGGGCACCATACCTCGTTTGAAGGTAACAGTTATGATTATTTTGGAAGGTCACCTGCCAGGTTATCTCAGCTGGTAGAGCATAATTTTCAAAATACGCTAGTAGTTCATTAAGATAGACCCAGTTTTTCTCATTATAGTGTATCAACAATCTGTCCAGCTTCCATTTTCACTGGAAAGGTGTTATCAGTGTCGTGGGCCAGTCATTTTTGGGTGGAGTTCTTCCTTAGTCCGACAAGTAGGCAGTCGTCCTTTCTTTCATCATCAGGCACCTGCACTGTTGCAGGGAATTTCATTTAGACCTCAATCAGCAAAAGAAATTCCACCATCGAATAGAGGTTGAGAGTGAGGTGGCAGTGGTTCTTCAGAAAGTGATTGTCAGGTAGTGGCTCAACTCAGGTGCAGGGGCAGTTAAATGAACTGCCAGTCTGGCAGGATGCTGAGGTATCCGATGTAGTACACCCAAGTATTTCTAGCTCACTTATATGTGTGTAAGCTTTGATTTTTCCGATCGATTTGGAAATGATTGTCTTATCATATTTCCATAGTTTCCTGGGATGGCGTTTCTATTAAGAATCTGTTGCGGTAGAGGGGTGAGCTTCTTGTATGATTTATTCCTGGCATTTATGATGACCCTACTAGTTTATCTGGTTTAAATGCGAGAGAGTTGTGATTGAGTATTGGTATTTTTTGCTTGGAATTTTGTTATGCCTCATTCTGTTATAATGTCACGTCAGTCTACCTCTCTTTGGAACTCAGTGTCTGTAGGATGATGGGATTATTATTTGTCCCCATCAGAAAATGTCATTATTTCTTCCGGTGTAAAGTGGTTAATAAGTAATACTCGATCTATGTGTCTCCTCTTGGTTCGAGACGCTAGTAGAGTCATGTTATTCTACAAGTTTGTCTCGGTATAAAAGGATTTTCTGGTAAATTTTCAGAGTTTCCTTTTTATAGGAAGGTTAAATTGACATAGATTTTGTTCCATAAAGCTCATTCAATGTCTATATCTTTAATTGCGATTCTTCGGTTAGCCTGACTCATAAATAGTCTAGCTTTGGTAGCCAAATAAATAAGAAGAAGAGATTCCTATAGCTCTAATTATTTCTATCCTCAGTCTGTTTCTATCTCTTCTTTGTTCGGCACTGGTAAGCTTAGGCGGTCAGTACCCTCTTGTGATGTTCCCTGTGTTGAGCCAGAGTGCGTGTCAAGGTTTGTTTTTCAAGGCTACTAAGGGTAATGAGAGGCGTCATTTGACCTTTGATTTGATCCATCAGGCAGTGGTGCTTATAGAAAATGTATGAAGTTGTGAACTCGAGAGTTGCAGCTGTTTGGCAACTCGAGAGAGTAATTTGGTAGCTCAGGTCTGAGCCGCGTTCTCTACTCAGCTAAGTCTTCCTTAATCCATCAGGTTGTGCGAGGATGACTATTTCTATTCAAATTATTTGTATGAGTTTACGCTCTAAGTGGAGGAGTCTTCCTCTAATTAATGCCGAATCATAATATTAAATCTCTATGGCGTTGCTGAAACGTAAGCTAATTCTTTGTTTCATCGGCCTGCTTTATATCGAAAGTATATCGACAAGGTGATTCGTTGGTGGAAAATATAGAAATCTTCTCCCATGATCGAGAAAGGGTCAGCTTGGTCCGAATAATTTGGGCAATTATGTTACCATATTATCCAGATATGTTTTATTCCAAGAGTTCGGAGTTCGTCTTATAATTCTGATTCTGCAATCATGAGATAATGCCCGTGGAATAGCTTATGAAGGTCGTGAAAGTTGTTTTATTATCCGTGCGAAATTTTCTTAAAACTTAGGCTCGTTCGAGGACGAACGAGAGTTTAAGTGGAGGAGAATGAAACGACCTCGGTTAGTCGTTTCAGAAGTTAGGACTCCGATTGGCGTGCCGATAATTAAAAAAAAAAACTTCGTAATGTCCATTAGGACCTGTCTGTAAAATTTGAGCTAAATCAGACATCGTTTGGTAAGCATCGAAAGAAGGTTTTAGTTTTTATTGTCGATAAATACAAAAAAGAGATTTTTGACCTCGGTTTTGGTGAATTGAGCTCCGATTCAAAATCCGAAAGCGCCGTTAGGTTCGTATGTTTATTTGTGACTTTTGTGCTTTTTCGAATGTGAATTTCGAGGTTGTTCGGCTAGCTTCCGCTAATATGCCGAAAGTTAAATAGTTTGACATTCCACATCTCTTCACTACTACAAGTATGTAACAGATCGTTGCTTAATGCTTCTACGTACTTCATTTAACATTCGAGGACGAATGTTCCTAATAGGGGAAGATTGTTACACCCCGTATGTCCAAAGTGACGTATATCATTCAAATGACATGTTAAGAATGAGTTAAGTGAGTTTAAAGTGATAATATTACCATATAAGATGTTTATATATTGAATATAAAGTTTGGGAAAAATTGGATTGAAGTTGCGGAAAAACCGACTAAGGAATTGCCTTGTAATGGAGCCTTTTCAGCAATTAATTTCGTGTATTATACGAGGTCTTTTGGGGACACATCATACACCACATTGAAGGTCTTGGAGTGTAGTTTCCAAAACGGTTTGTTCATGCAATATCTGAATAAGAAGATATGAGCATCAGAAATCAGGCCAGAAAAAGGGACGTAAACGCAAAAGAGGACTAAAACTGAAATATTTCAAGTATAAAAGGAAAACATGTCTTCCCTTTCGTTATTTACAGAACAAACACGATAGAAACAGTGCTTCAATGAAGGGTTAAGCCACTTTAATGATTTTGAAGGAAGGACGCCAATCCTGACTCGAAATTGAAGACAGATTGCGTCAAAACGCTCTATACGATTAAGATAACGTTATGCCACCTTCAATTTCGTCTATAGCTTGAGTTTTAGAATTACTTCATGGCAAAGTAAAGTACCCAAATTCTCAATTATAGTTTTTTTAAGCTTTAGAAGGTGTTGAATTCAAGGGAAACAAGGTTTAGAAGCAAGAAACATCAAATGTATGTAAGAGTAAACCTTCATTTTGGCAAGGCATGTATCTTTTAGCTTTTGAAGCTTTTCTTAGTTCTAAACTTAGTTTTTCTTGTGAGAAACTTGTATTGTATCAAGGAAACCTTGTACATACTTGATTTGGTACTAAAATCCATGGTGAAAGACGTCCGAATCAGCAAGAGAAATCATTTCAAAATCTGGAAAATCGTTATGATCTTTGAACAACTGTTAGTATATTGATCATAACTCCTTGTACAAAATTGATATTTAGATTCTTTAAGATTCTCTGGAACCCTAAGACATATATCTACCACTTCGATGAAGACCATAAAGTCTATAGCTTTTTCTACATACTAACAATTAGATCGCAAGGCAGAACAGTGGTGCTGTTTAGACATTCTATCTGCAGATTTGTTATGTCATCCGATCATCTCATTTTGTTATCCATTTAAGTTGCTTAAGTTATAGTTTTATTCGGATACCCACTATTTTTGCCGACCCTCCAGTTTTAGGGGAAACTCTGCCGAAAGTTTTATAGAAATTCAAAGAGTTGGACAAATTCTGAGTTCTAGGTTGTGTCTATGATTCTATCCAGAGTTTTCTGCTCATTCCTATGAGTCCATAACTATTGTTGCCACATGTGTTATGCCTGAAACACGCTTATACTTATATTGTTATGTGTGATTAGGAGTCTCCCATAGAGGCTGGACATTTGACACACAGTCCGGTCGCGTGGGTATCAGGTTTCTAACCGGATTGCCCTAAGATGTGAGGAACGAAGCCTTTAACCTAAATTGTATATTTTTTTTTTGCTTATTGAATAGAGTTGGATCGTTTGGCAAGGAAACCAAAGGATAAAGCGGTTGTTGATTAGCCGTACTAACTTTTAGAAGAGGTAAGTGTTTATATCCATTTCTTTGGAGGCACCTGGCCTCGTGGATTTTCTACCACGTGATCCTTACGTGTATAGCTGCCGATAGGCATACTCATTACGCCTTAGCTTTAAATTTACATTTTATATTACATGTTATGTCCTGTTATTAGTATTACATTGAGGATCTGAGCATTGTACTCTATCTCTGAGTTGACATAAACTTCCCGGCAGTCGATGAGAGTCCCACGCCGGTGAAGGGCTACCATTGCATCATATTGAGGGTAGGAGGATTCCGCTCCATTGCATCATATTGAGGGTGGGAGGATTCCGCCCTCGAAGCAGGAGGATTCCGCTCCATTGTATTATATTGAGGGTAGGAGGATTCCGCCCGTGGAGCAGGGGTATTCCGCTCCATTGCATCATATTGAGGGTAGGAGGATTCGGCCCTCGGAGCAGGAGGATTCCGCTCCGTTGCATCATATTAAGGGTAGGAGGATTCCGCCCTCGGAGCAGGAGGATTCCGCTCCATTGCATTATATTGACAGTAGGAGGATTTCGCCCTCAGAGCAGGAGGATTCCGCTCCATTGCATCATATTGAGGGTAGGAGGATTCCCCCCCTCGGAGCAGGAGGATTCCGCTCCATTCATTTGGAACATGTGACCTTTTGCATCATATTTCATTTCATTTCATCTCAATTCATACCATTGTGTAGACTTGCAGTACATGACTACCGTTCTGTTTATATGTGCATTGCTTCTTTGTTGATATGTTTCTGGCTCGCATCCCTGGTTGAGTTTATAGTTTCTTACGTGTTTCTGTTTATTATCTGGCTCTGCCTTTTTATAATTTAAATAAGAGGAATTTGGTTTATCTGTTTCTTCTCCCTGGCTTGATATCCTATTTTTTGAGGTGGCTAGTCTGCCCCACTTATTGAGTCCTTTTGACTCACCCATGTTTGTTGTTTGTTTCTTTTCTATCTATTTCGTTTCAGCAGGTTCGCTCCAGGATTGAGTTCGCCACGTTGTGAAGGAGCGAAGACGACTTCAGATGTCAGGGTGAGCCAGCTTTTATTCTGGATGGCCACCAGTTTATTGTTCATTATTTCAGTTGTATTTTGCTCCCTTCAGGACGTATCTGTCTTCTTTTGTACTCTTAGATATCTAGTCTGGATAGCCCTAAACCTTGTATATTGGTAGTCAGCTGTAATTTATTTTGTACAGCTTAGAGGTATCAGTATGTCTGTGTTTTTTTTAAAATCTTGTCCTTATTTATGAATTGTTATATTTTTTTACTAATTTAATTGGTAAGGGTTCGCCCGACGGGTCTAGGGGAGGAAAACGGGTGCTCGCACGGCCTAACCGAATTTCGGGTCGTGTCAGCTGGTATCAGAGCCTAATTTAGAGTCTATCCAGACTAAGAAAGTGTCTAGTAGAGTCTCGTTGATGGGTATGTAGACGTCCATACTTATCAACAAGGGGCTATCATGGTATTTAGAAAGTTTCACTTCCTTCTTTTCTGATCGTGTGTTGGTCTAGGATGCAAAAGTATTTTTGTTAATTCCTTCATGGTAATTGTGAACCCTCGTGCGACAAATTAGCAAACGGTATGAGTTCAAGACGAAGCAGTCTAGCGTGGGGCTAGCACTGACGAAGCCCAGAGAGTTTTTTTTATCGTGCCGACGGCCTAGTTACGGAGGCCCCAGTTGTACGAGCTCGCTATGGGTAAGGGAGCAGGGCCTTATGGTTCCCTTGGCTCTCTACGATGCTTTTACGAAAATATTAGCAACGAAGATACCACAACAACCTATTATTCGCTAAGCAGCTTATCAGGTTGCCACAGATGCAGATGTTCGGACTTAGAGAGTTCTTGTTCCAATTCTAGTTCTTGATGTTTCCCCAGTAAATTACGTTCCAGAGGCAGCATGTGTTGCGCCACTAATTATTCTGGTTGGTTAGCTAGCCAAAGTAATAGCTCGGTCCGAGTGTCCGAAGATGGTGTATTATTTTATCTAGTTGAACCTTCCGATATTCTCAAGCCATGCATCTGATAATCCCTGTATAAGTTTTTTTTAAAAATAAAATGATGTTAGCGTATCCTTCAGGCTCTTGATTATATCGAGTGGCATGGTGTTGATTATTCTTCTTTCCATTTTCAGAGGTCCAGCCTTGAATTGGTGGGCCTCTCTCTCTTATTAGCTAACTTGGTTCGATTTTTCTTCTAGATTCGTGGAAAAATTGCTTTCGAGTAGCGAACGAGATGAAAAGTGTTGCTAGTTCGAGTAGATTGGACAGGGTAGCCTGTTGGTTTCAGAATATGAGATTAAATTCTATAGAATGGCGGAATATGCATTAGAACTAGTCCATGAGCCTTTCGAGAGATTTAAAGATTTATTGGTGACCTTACTCCTTCCTTGATATCCCAGATGGCTCGAAAAATTGAGGTTGGGACTTCATTTGATGTCGTTGTTGATATTGCTCAAAGGTATTAGGCATACCATAAGTTAGAGCGGGAAGAGTTAGAGCGAGAGAGTGAGAAATCCCGCGGCCCTGGTGGGCACCATACCTCGTTTGAAGGTAAGAGTTTTGATTATTTTGGAAGGTCACCTGCCAGGTTATCTCAGCTGGTAGAGCATAATTTTCAAAATACGCTAGTAGTTCATTGAGATAGACCCAATTTTTCTCTTTATAGTGTATCAACAATCTGTCCAGCTTCTATTTTCACTGGAAAGGTGTTATCAGTGTCGTGGGCCTGTCATTTTTTGGGTGGAGTTCTTCCTTAGTCCGACAAGTAGGCAGTCGTCCTTTCTCTCGTCATCAGGCATATGCACCGTTGCACGGAATTTCATTTAGATCTCAATTAGCAAAAGAAATTCCACCATCCAATAGAGGTTGAGAGTGTGGTGGCAGTGGTTCTTCAGAAAGTGATTGTCAGGTAGTGGCTCAACTCAGCTGCAGGGGCAGTTAAATGAACTGCCAGTCCGGCAGGATGCTGAGGTATCCGATGTAATACACCCAAGTATTTCTAGCTCTCTTATATGTGTGTAAGCTTTGATTTTTCCGATCGATTTGGAAATGATTGTCTTATCATATTTCCATAGTTTCCTGGGATGGCATTTCTATTAAGAATCTGTTGCGGTAGTGGGGTGAGCTTCTTGTATGCTTTATTCCTGGCATTTATGATGACCCTACTAGTTTATCTGGTTTAAATGAGAGAGATTTGTGAGTGAGTATCGGTATTGTTTGCTTTGAATTTTGTTATGCCTCATTCTGTTATAATGTCACGTCAGTCTACCTCTCTTTGGAACTCAGTGTCTATAGGATGACAGGATTCTTATTTGTCACCATCAGAAAGTGTCATTATTTCTTCCGGTGTAAAGTGGTTAATAAGTAATACTCGATCTATGTGTCTCCTCTTGGTTCGAGACGCTAGTAGAGTCATGTTATTCTACAAGTTTGTCTTAGTATAAAAGGATTTTCTGGTAAATTGTCGGAGTTTCCTTTTTATAGGAAGATTAAATTGACATAGATTTTGTTCCATAAAGCTCATTCAATGTCTATTTCTTTAATTGCGATTCTTCGGTTAGCCTGACTCATAAATAGTCTAGCTTTGGTAGCCAAACAAATAAGAAGAAGAGATTCCTATAGCTCTAATTATTTCTATCCTCAGTCTGTTTCTATCTCTTCTTTGTTCGGCACTGGTAAGCTTAGGCGGTCAGTAGCCTCTTGTGATGTTCCCTGTGTTGAGCCAGAGTGCGTGTCAAGGTTTGTTTTTCAAGGCTACTAAGGGTAATGAGAGGCGTCATTTGACCTTTGATTTGATCCATCAGGCAGTGGTGCTTATAGAAAATGTATAGAGTTGTGAACTCGAGAGTTGCAGCTGTTTGGCAACTCGAGAGAGTAATTTGGTAGCTCAGGTCTGAGCCGCGTTCTCTACTCAGCTAAGTCTTCCTTAATCCATCAGGTTGTGCGAGGATGACTATTTCTATACAAATTATTTGTATGTGTTTATGCTCTAAGTGGAGGAGTCTTCCTCCAATTAATGCCGAATCATAATATTAAATCTTTAAGTCGTTGCTGAAGCGTAAGCTAATTCTTTGTTTCATCGACCTGCTCTATATCGAAAGTATATCGACTAGGTGATTCGTTGGTGGAAAATATAGAAATCTTCTCCCATGATCGAGAAAGGGTCAGCTTGGTCCGAATAAGTTGGGCAATGATGTTACCATGTTATCCAGATATGTTTTATTCCAAGAGTTCGGAGTTCGTGTTATAATTCTGATTCTGCAATCATGAGATAATGTCCGTGGAATAGCTTATGAAGGTCGTGAAAGTTGTTTTGTTATCCGTGCGGAATTTTCTTTAAACTTAGGCTCGTTCGAGGACGAACGAGAATTTAAGTGGAGGAGAATGAAATGACCTCGGTTAGTCATTTCGGAAGTCAGGACTCCGATTGGCGTGCCGATAATGAAACAAAAACTTCGTAATGTCCATTAGGACCTGTCTGTAAAATTTGAGCTAAATCAGACATCGTTTGGTAAGCATCGGAAGAAGGTTTCAGTTTTTATTGTCGATAAATATAAAAAAGAGATTTTCGACCTCGGTTTTGGTGAACGAGCTCCGATTCAAAATTCGAAAGCACCGTTAGGTTCGTATGATTATTTGTGACTTTTGTGCTTTTTCCAAAGTGAATTTCGAGGCTGTTCGGCTAGCTTCCGCTAATATGCCGAAAGTTAAATAATTTGACCTTTCACATCTCTTCACTACTACAATTATGTAAGAGATCGTTGCTTAATGCTTCTACGTACTTATTTTAACATTCGAGGACGAATGTTCCTAATAGGGGAAGATTGTTACACCCCGTATGTCCAAAGTGACGTATATCATTCAAATGATATGTTAAGAATGATTTAAGTGAGTTTAAAGTCATAATATTACCATATAAGATGTTTATATATTGAATATAAAGTTTGGGAAAAATACGAGAGAAGTTGCGGAAAACCCGATTAAGGAATTGCCTTGTAACGGAGCCTTTTCAGCAATTAATTTCGTGTATTATATGAGGTCTTTTGGGGACACATCTGTCATGACCCAACTTAGGGCCGCGACGGATGACCAACACTAAGTGTCGATCATCACTAATCCTACTGATAATATGCTAACCATTATAACTGATAAACAGAATAAGCATAAACCTAGCTGATAAAGAGTATGCAATGCAAATAGCTGACAAGGCTAACATAAGCTGACATACATAACATACTGACTGCACCACACAGGGACATATCTACAGGCCTCTAAGAGTGATGAACTGAACATACAAAGGACAAGATAAGGCCCCGCCATACCTAAGCTGGCTGATTGTACACATACCAAAAGATAAGTAACTCCGGGAGTAAGTGGAGTGACTCCAGTAGCTGATAGATGGCCTACTAACGTGGTCCAAGCATTGATCTATCTGCACCTGCGCGGCATGAAACGCAGTGCCCCAGAAAAGGGCGTGAGTACGATATGTACCAAGTATGTAAGGCATGAGCATATAATATATCATAGCTGAATGAAACTGTAAGGCTGGAATATAAATATGTAAATATGAGCTGGAGCATAGCAATATAGCTGGAAATCTGAAGAACGTACTAAACATGATCTGAATATAAACTGAAGTCTAGCTGAATCTGGAACTGAAGACTGAGCTGAACTATACTGATAAATAACTGTAATATGACTGATAGCTGGTTACTAAAAACTGGAACTGATAACTGTCAACTGATACTGACGCTAAGAACTGGTGGCTGATAACTGAGAACTGATAACTGATAACTGGTACCGAGCTAAAACTGAACTGTTATCTGAACTGGTACCTGTCTGGTGTTATGGGCTATATCCCCCCAAATCAGGTAACTGAACATCTGAACTAGTACATGTCTGGCGTTATGGGCTGTATCCCCCCAAATCAGGTGACTGAAAACCGGAACTAGCCTCATGTATAATCATGCAGTGCATATTGTGGCTATATACGCATATATAACAAACCTGGCGGGTGTTATGGGCTATATCCCCCCAGCCAGTAATATCTAGTCTCTCTGGTCAGAGTGTGTGAATGACACCCGGTCGCACTAGATGTTTCAACTCCCGCCTGAACCAGAGGGGCTGTATCCCCCAGATGGGTAGTATCACACGCGACCGGACTGTGTGTCCAATGTCCAGCCTCTATGGGGGACTCCAAATCACACATAACATGATCACAATATAAGCATAAGCATGTATGAGGCATAACACATGTGGCAACAATATATATGGACTCAAAGGAATGATAAGAAAACTCTGGATGGAATTATAGACATAACCTGAAACTTAGAATTTGTCTAACTCTTGGACTTTTATAAAAATTTCGGCAGAGTTTCCTCTGAAACTGGATGATCCGCAAAAACAGAACCAGTACTATACTATACACGAGAATGGATACCCGGATAACCTGATAACATAAACATGTTAAACGGATAACAAGATGAGACAACTGGATGACATAACTCATCTGCAAATAGAATGTCTGGACAGCAACACTGTCCTGACTTGCAACCTAATTTTCAGAGTGTAGATCAAAGATATAGACTTCATGGTCTGCATGAAAGATGTAGATATATGTCTTAGGATTCTGGGAATTCTTAAATCATCTTAATATCAATTTTGTATAAGGAGTTATGATCAATATACTAACAACTGTCAAAAGTTCAAAACAATTTTCCAAATTTTGAAACGTTTTGCCTTTCTGATTTGGACGTCTTTCACCTTGGATTTTAGTACCAAATTAAGTATATACAAGGTTTCCTTGGTACCATACAAGTTCTCACAAGAAAAACTAAGTTTAAAACTAATAAAAGCTTCAAAATCTAAAAGATACATGCCTTGCCAAAAGAAAGGTTTAGCCTTACATACCTTTGATGTTTCTAGCTTCTAAACTTCGTTTCCTTTGAATTCCACACCTTCTAAAGCTTAAACAAGCTATAAAATAGAACTTAGATACTTTACTTAGCTATGAAGTAATTGTAAAACTCAAACTATAGACGAAATTGAAGGTAGCATAATGTTACCCTAATCGCGTAGAGCGTTTTGACGCAATCCATCTTCCGTTTCGTGTCAAAATTGATGTTCTATCTTCAAAATCATAAAAAAATGGATTCAAACTGAAAAAGCTCTGTTTATATCATGGTTTTACTGGAAATGTCGAGAGAGAGAGAGAGAGATTTCTCTTTTATAATAAAAACATTTCATTTCTAGCCCTCTTTTGCGCTTATGTCCCTTTTTCTGGTCTGAATTCTGATGCTCATATCTTTTTATCTATAAGTTATATGAGCAAACCATTAAAAGTGTTGGAAACTACACTCCAAGACCTTCAAATTGGTATATGATATGTCCCCAAAAGACTTCATATAACACATGAAATTAGTTGCTGAAAAAGCTCCGTTACAAGGAAATTCCTTAGTCGGTTTTTCCGCAACTTAAATCTGATTTTTTCCAAACTTTATATTCAACATATAAACATCATATATGGTCATATTATTACTTTAAACTCACTTAGATCATTCTTAACATGATATTATAATTTTATACGTCAATTTAGACGTACGGGGTGTAACAACATCATACACCAAATTGAAGGTCTTGGAGCGTAGTTTCCAAAACGGTTTGTTCATACAATATCTGGATAAGAAGATATGAGCATCAGAAATCAGGCCAGAAAAAGGGACATAAACGCAAAAGCGGACTAAAACTGAAATATTTCAAGTATAAAAGGAAAACATGTCTTCCTTTTCGTTATTTACAGAAAATACATGATAGAAATAGTGCTTCAATGAAGGGTTAAGCCACTTTTATGATTTTGAAGGAAGGACGCCAATCGTAACTCGAAATTGAAGACAGATTGTGTCAAAACGCTCTACGCGATTAAGGTAACGTTATGCTACCTTCAATTTCGTCTATAGCTTGAGTTTTAGAATTACTTCATGGCAAAGTAAAGTACCCAAATTCTGAATTATAGCTTTTTTAAGCTTTAGAAGGTGTTGAATTCAAGGGAAAAAAGGTTTAGAAGCAAGAAACATTAAATGTATGTAAGAGTAAACATTTCTTTTGGCAAGGCATGTATCTTTTAGCTTTTGAAGCTTTTCTTAGTTCTAAACTTAGTTTTTCTTGTGTGAAACTTGTATGGTATCAAGTAAACCTTGTACATACTTAATTTGGTACTAAAATCCAAGGTGAAAGACGTCCGAATCAGCAAGACAAAACATTTCAAAATCTGATAAATAATTTTGATCTTTGAACAACTGTTAGTATATTGATCATAACTCCTTGTACAAAATTGATATTTAGATGCTTTAAGATTATCTGGAACCCTAAGACATATATCTACAACTTCTATGAAGATCACCAAGACTATAACTTTATCTACATACTGACAATTAGATCGCAAGGCAGAACAATGGTGCAGTTTAGACATTCTATCTGCATATTTGTTATGTCATCCGATCATCTCATTTTGTTATCCATTTAAGTTGTTTATGTTATTATTTTATTCGGATACCCATTCCCGTGTATATTTTAGCAATGGTGCTGTTTTTGCTGACCCTCCAGTTTTAGGGGAAACTCTGCCGAAATTTTTATAGAAATTCAAAGAGTTGGACAAATTCTGAGTTCTAGGTTGTGTCTATAATTCTATCCAGAGTTTTCTGCTCATTCCTTTGAGTCCATATCTATTGTTGCCACATGTGTTATGCCTCATAGACGCTTATACTTATATTGTTATGTGTGATATGGAGTCCCCCATAGAGGCTGGACATTGGACACACAGACTGGTCGAGTGGGTATCAGGTTTCTAACCGGATTGTGCTAAGATGTGAGGAATGAAGCCATTAGCCTAAATTGATATTTTTTTTCCTTATTGATAGAGTGGGATCGTTTGGCAAGGAAACCAAAGGATAAAGCTGTTGTTGATTAGTAGTACTAACTTTTAGAAGAGGTAAGTGTTTATATCCATTTCTTTGGAGGCCCCTGGCCTCGTGTATTTTCTACCACGTGATCCTTACGTGTGTAGCAGCCGATAGGCGTAATCATTACGCCTTAGATTTAAATTTACATTTTATATTACATGTTATGTCATGTTGTTAGTATTGCATTGAGGATCTGAGCATTGTACTCTGGCTCTGAGTTGACATATACTTCTCGGCAGTCGATGAGAGTCCCACGCCGGTGAAGGGCTACCATTGCATCATATTGAGGGTAGGAGGTTTTCGCCCTCGGAGCAGGAGGATTCCGCTCCATTGCATCATATTGAGGGTAGGAGGATTCCGCCCTCGGAGCAGGAGGATTCCGCTCCATTGTATTATATTGAGGGTAGGAGGATTCCGCCCTCGGAGCAGGAGTATTCCGATCCATTGCATCATATTAACGGTAGGAGGATTCCGCCCTCGGAGAAGGAGGATTCCGCTCCATTGCATCATATTGAGGTAGGAGGATTCCGCCCTCGGAGCAGGAGGATTCCGCTCCGTTGCATTATATTGACGGTAGGAGGATTCTGCCCTCAGAGTAGGAGGATTCTGCTCCGTTGCATCATATTGAGAGTAGGAGGATTCTGCCCTCGGAGCAGGAGGATTCCGCTCCATTGCATTATATTGAGGGTAGGAGGATTCCGCCCTCGGAGCAGGAGGATTCCGCTCCATTGCATTATATTGACGGTAGGAGGATTTCGCCCTCAGAGCAGGAGGATTCCGCTCCATTGCATCATATTGAGGGTAGGAGGATTCCCCCCTCGGAGCAGGAGGATTCCGCTCCATTCATTTGGAACATGTGAACTTTTGCATCATATTTCATTTCATTTCATCTCAATTCATACCATTGTGTAGACTTGCAGTACATGACTACCGTTCTGCTTATATGTGCATTGCTTATTTGTTGATATTTTTCTGGCTCGCATCCCTGGTTGAGTTTATAGTTTCTTACGTGTTTTTGTTTATTATCTGGCTCTGCCTTTTTATTATTTAAATAAGAGGAATTTGGTTTATCTGTTTCTTCTCCCTGGCTTGCTATCCTATTTTTTGAGGTGGCTAGTCTGCCCCACTTATTGAGTCCTTTTGACTCACCCTTGTTTGTTGTTTGTTTCTTTTCTATCTATTTCGTTTCAGCAGGTTCGCTCTAGGATTGAGTTCGCCACGTTGTGAAGGAGCGAAGACGACTTCAGCTGTCAGGGTGAGCCAGCTTTTATTCTGGATGGCCACCAGTTTATTGTTCATTATTTCAGTTGTATTTTGCTCCCTTCAGGACGTATCTGTCTTCTTTTGTACTCTTAGATGTCTAGTCTGGATAGCCCTAAACCTTGTATGTTGGTAGTCAGCTGTAATTTATTTTGTACAGCTTAGAGGTATCAGTATGTCTATGTTTTTTTTAAAGTTTGTCCTTATTTATGAATTGTTATATTTTTTTCCTAATTTAATTGGTAAGGGTTCGCCCGACGGGTTTAGGGGAGGATGTCGGGTGCTCGCACGGCCTAACCAGATTTCGGGTCGTGTCTAAATATCCATCCTTGCTAATGTTGTGCTTAAAAGAAAAAAATTGCTACGTGTTGAAAAAGGTGTGTGTGAAAGTTGTCGATTGGGTGGCTTTGATGAGACTTATGCTTAATTTGTATTGTGATGTATTAAAGTGCATAGGGAGGTAGTCACTATTACCCATATGTATCCTACCAGCCCCTTAGCCTACATTACATCCTTTTTAAAGTCCTAGTTAATCCCGATTGGAGTGCACTTACATTAGCTGAGTCCTACACTACGGGCAAGCCTATGGTACATCGTGTGTGACATGTGATATTTTCATGAGAGTGAGTGAATTCTTTCTATGCTATTGTCCCCGTTCTATTCTTGATATTCATTGTTGTGTGTGATATTTGGAGGACACTCTCTTGCTTCATTTTGGTGAGGGCACATGGTTTGCATGGGGTAGGTGAAGTTGCGGCTTCTTGGTTGAGTAGATAGGTGTGACTTTGTGGGAGCATGGTTGCAATGAGTTGAGATTGTGCATTTGAGTTGTCTTGGGGTAGTTGTTCTCATGTTTTGATGTTTGATAAATTATTGGCATGTTTAATGGACCCATAGTAGTCATGTATGCATTTGTTCAATGGTCGGTATTAACCACAGTCATAGGCAAACCTGTTCTACCTAGGTTGGGAAAGTTATTTGTGATTGCTCGAGGGCGAGCAAAGGTTCAACTGTGAGGTGGTGATGTTTGGCATTTAACTCCTATAATTCCTTAATATTTCCTCACGTTTAGATACTTTATTCGCGCGTTTTCTAGTTAATGGATGTAATTTTGCACTGATTCTATGTCGTATGATTGTAGGTTGTTATGAAGTGCAATTGGAGCTTTAAAGAGCATGATCGAGCAAGAAAAGATTGAATTTGGATTGAGGATTGAGGATTGGGGATTGGATCGAGCACACGAAGGCATGGCGCGACGCGAACTGCGGACGAAGGAAGCAGGAAAATTGCCTAGCGCCCTAGGTGGCGCGGCGCGCCAGTGAAAGCGCCCAACTGTCCTGCGCATTTTGTGGCGCGGGGCGGCGCCAGGGCGTGCGAGATTTGACGGGTTCTGCCTTCGTGAGCGCGTTCCGAGGCGCGGGGCGCCGGCTATAGCGCCCCTGGAGCGGGTTTTTAAGTCCTATTTCGTCTAGGCGTAGGCGTAACTAATTGCTAGGCTTTTGTAAACACTATAAATACCCTTTTACTTAGTTTTTGAAAAAGGTTCAGACTTTGGAGCAATTGTTGAGTACCATACTTCATTGAACAAGGGTTTAATTCCTATTCTTTCATCTATTAATTATTTCATCATTATTTCATCAATTCATTGTCTTGTGATTATGAATATGCGTGGTAAATCTTTCGTTCTAGGGTTAGAGCGTTTCATGAAGGTTGATGTTTGAAGATTGAATTCCATATATTGAATCCTATAACGGGCTATATTTATTCTTTCTTGATTTCACTTGTTTAATTATTAGGGCCCAATAATTATGAATTATCTATGGTTCTTAGATTGAACTCGAAAGAGGGAATTTATGAATGCAATAAGAAAGAGTAGGGCTAGATTGTTAACCTGGGCATCGGGGAACCAATTTGTGAGTAGGATAAACATATACTTGCTCGCCTAGCTTAACTAATCACAGAATTCGTTAATGCGTGCACATGATTCAACCCATAGCCATATAGGGATTGGAGTAGCCTGCATAGACCGTGAAGAATCGAAAGGTTTTTATGGGTACATTTAATCTGTTAGTTAGTAGTCCGGGATTCGAGGAGTGGAATCAATTGGAAAACTCAACTGGATTGGTCGTAGCTCTGACCCTGGACCGTCTCATTAATATTGTTTACAACCAAATTTTGATCCATTGTTTGACTGAATTTACACCATTTAAATTATTGTTCTTTAGTTAATAAAACTCTCACCATTGAAAAAGATCCCTGGATAGTTAGTTAGAAATTGTTTGTTAAGTGTCAGTATGAATAGTCCTCGTGGGAACGATACTCTACTTATCATTTTATTACTTGTCGACCACGTATACTTGCGTGTGCGTTTGGGAGCAACACTTGCTAATGCATAAACAACGCCCAACAGAGCGTACACCTGTCTTTAAAAGACAGACACCCAGAAAAATTACCCAAACAATGCTGCATGGCTTCACTACAAGTAACTACGCAAGTACGCATAAAATACTGATGAACATATGTTTTCATTAATATCAAAGGCCCGTAGGCTTATAAACAATCAAGTTCTTTTGAATAAAATATTGTTCATTACAAGTATTCATGAGAAGCTAAAAAGTCTCAAAAGACTAATAAATTGCAAGATCTTATGAAATTAGCACGGCTGGAGACTCTTTATCTAGATTGTAGCTCTTGCATGGAAGTCTCTCTCGATACACAGAAGGCGACATTACCAACATAATATCCCAAACAACAACATCTTGATGATGTTGTGCCACGAGCGTTGGAAAATCAGTCCAACAGACGAATCCCACAGCAGAACGGTGGAAGAAGCAGCGTGTAAGCTGACAGTTTCATTTGGAATCACATGGACCAACATGGAACCACCAGTGGCTGCGGGAATGCCATGTTCCCACTCTGCTCCTAACGATTGAAAGCTGATGCAACCTCAATACCGTAAACAAGGGTAGAGCTATATAACCACCCTGAATGCCAAGGTTTTGGAGAAATTTGTTACATATCAACCACCAGGAGAAGGAGTGACACGACCCGATTTTTCAGCTAGGCCGTGCGGGCACCCGACATCCTCCCCTAGACCCATCGGGCGAACCCTAACCAACCGAATTAGGAAAATAAATATAAATCCAACTCATAAATAAGAACAAGATATAAAAAAAAAGCATAGACATACTGATACCTCTAAGCTGTACAAAAGAAATTACAGCAAACTACCCAATATACTAGGTTTAGAGCTATCCAGACTAGACATCTAAGAGTACAAAAGAATACATACGCCTCCTGAAGGGAACAAAATACAACTGAAATAATAAACATAAAACTGGTGGCCATCCGGAATAAAAGCTGGCTCACCCTAACAGCTGAAGTCGCTTTCGCTCCTTAACAACGTAGTGAACTCAATCCTGGAGCGAACCTGCCGAAACGAAATAAATGGACAAGAAACAAACAACAAATAAGGGTGAGTCAAAAGGACTCAATAAGTGGGGCAGACTAGCCACCTCAAAGAATAGGATAGGTAGCAATGGAGAAAAGAAATAGATAAACCAAATTCCTCTTATTTAAATTATAAAAAGGCAGAGCCAGATAATAACTGGAAACACGTAAGGAATCATAAACTCATTAAAAACCAGGAACATAAGATATCCAGAACATATAGGTATCCCAAACATATCAACGATAAAAAATACATCCTATTGTGTTGTGCAACCCGATCCATATATTCATACTGTCGTGGTGTGCAACTCGATCCATATATTTATACTGTTGCGGTGTGCAACCCATACTATATAACTAAAGCATATAAACCAATTAAGGACACTAAATAGCCAGAAACATATAGACAAACTGAAATATGTCCAATACATGGTATACATTCCGCATACACAAAACACATCACAATAGTCACACACTAGTCAGTATGCGGTGCAATGAGATGAGATGAATGCGGTATGATGCAATGCAGTCATATGTGCCTGATACCTTCACCAGCTTGGGACTCTCATCGATTACCGGGAAGTATATGCAATAATGACCCTTCACTGGCTCAGGACTCTCATCGATTACCAAAAAGTATATGCAATAATGACCCTTCACCGGTGGGGGACTCTCATCGCCAACCGGGAAGTATATGCAATAATAACCCTTCACCGGTGCGGTACTCTCATCGCCAACCGGGAAGTATATGCAATAATAACCCTTCACCGGCTCGAGACTCTCATCGACTACTGGGAAGTATATACAATAATGACCTTTCACCGGTGCGGGACTCTCATCGCCAACTGAGAAGCATATGCAATAATGACCGTTCACCAGCTCGGGACTCTTATCGATTACCGGGAAGTATATGCAATGCTCAAAATTAGAGTGCAATGCTCATATGCTCAATGCAATACCAACAACATGGCATAGCATAAAATATACAATGTAAATTCAAAGTTAAGGCGTAATGAATACGTCTATCGGCAGCTACACATGTAAGAAACACGTGGTAGATCATCCATGAGGCCAAGGGCCTCCAAAGAAATGGATACAAACACTTACCTTTTTACAAAATTAGCACAACTACTCAACAACTGCTTTGTCCTTGGGATTCATTGCCACACGATCCCACTTTGTTCATTAAGCAGAAAAATATATAACATAAGGCTAAAGGTTTCTTTCCTTACGTCCTAGGGCAATCCAGTTAGGAACCCGATACCCTATTCGTATATGCAATACGCAGGAAAGACCTATGTACAGGGTTTAAGGTCACATAACCAAACCCTAAATAAATTACATTTATATGTTGCCCATAACTCACTGAGTATGAATATATAATTAATTTCATTATCGGAATCTAATTGACCCTTTAAACTATCAGTTGAACTTATTAAAACGATGTCGATAATCCCAATTTTTACCATTAAAATATATTCATACACACGTAATAAATTCAAATAATGCATTAAGATCATTACCTGAATGTTTCATGGTAAAAATTCTACTTTTTTCCTGCTCCTTTTCCTTTCTTTTCTCATTTTCTTGTATTTTTCTTTTTTTTACTGCTCGTCTTTCTCGTTTCTGTTCATTCCGTTGTTTCTATTCTCATTTCCCCAATGTAGCAGTAGCTAATGCTATGGATTATATATAATCCTTAGCCAACCGACTACAACATTTCCTTTTTTTGTTTTGAAAATTCGCTACAACGACTAAAATTAAAATAAAATCCTACAAAATTCAAAATAATTCCAAATTTCTCAAGTAAGTTATACAAAATATATGTAACACACTTGCTAAGGCGGATATCAAATCGGCCTCCCGAAACTCAATATGAAATTAAATGAAAAAATACAAATTATAACTTTCAGTATTTTAGCGGAAACTAGCCGAACAACCTCAAAATTCACTTTCGAAAGTTTACAAAAGTCACAATAATCATACAAACCTAACGGCACTTTCGGATTTCGAATCGGAGTTCATTCGCTAAAATCGAGCTCGAAAATCTCTTTTTAATATTTATCGACAATAAAAGCTGAAATCTTCTTCCGATACCTACCATAAGGTCTGATTTAGTTCAAATTTTATAGACAGGTTCTAATGGACCTCACGAAGATTTTAAAGTTATCGGCACGCCAATCAGAGTCCTAACTTCTGAAACGACTGACCGAGGTCGTTTCAAGGAGAGAACACTATCGTGAAGACTCTGTTGCGTCCACTGGTGCTTTGTCTGGACGATTCGTCCTACGAAGCCAAACGATGAGAAGAAGCAGAAGTCTTGCTTGGCAGGCATTCTCCTACTGAGGAGCTCCATAAGACAAGAGGGATATCTGTAACGACCCTCAAATAGTCGTTACGGGATCCGGGACCTCAATTTGCGCGTTGACAGTCCCAAAAGCTCCGTTAGGTCATTTATGACCCGTCTGTGAAATCTGAGTCGAAACGGAGTCCGTTTGATAGGTTTTCGAGAAAAGGATCCGTTTATGAAATTCCGGAAAGGAATTTGGGGTTTCGATAGGTCGTTTTGAGTAAACGAACCCCGATGGAAAATCCGAGCGCACCGTTAGCTCCGTCTCGTCATTTATGATATGTAGCAACCTTCAAATTTGAAAACGGACCTCGTTTGATAGGACTTTTGATAAAGTCCCCGTTTCGGAAGTTTAAAAGAGTTAAAAGAGGTTTCCGAGCTCGATTTGAGCAAATGAGCTCCGATGAGAGATCCGAAAGTTCCGTTAGGTTCGTATAGTCATTTTTGACTTGTAGCAACTTTCGAAATTGGATTCCGAGGTCGTTTGGTTAAATTTCGCTATTTTGGCGAAAGTCGAAAATTGAACCTTTGCCGTGGGACCCACTTTTTGAGTTCTGGAGGTCCGAATTGAGTTCCGTCTTGACGAGCATGTCACCCAAGTATTTTATGGCTTGTGTGCGAAATTTGGGATCATTCCGAGCTTCGTAGGGTCCCATTTTTCCCCTAAAACAGTAGAAATTCTGGTGCGACTTTTCTGTTCTGTTTTGGCGCAAACAGCCGGATAAAACCTGATTTTCCGGCCAATCCGTAAGGAATTAGGAAAAACTCAAAACATGAAAGTTGTAGCCCTTTGAGTTTTGGTTCTAATGGCGCCAGTTTAAGGTCATTTGGACATTCCTATCAAAAGTTATGATTTTTTTCAAAAGAAGCTGTCACAGAGGCAAAAACTGCTATAAAAAGGCCATTTCGGTTCATAACTAATATAAATCATTTGGTGAGCTCTTGAGGCGATTTTTGGGTATTTCTTGAAGACCCAATCATACTTACACTTAAGGTAAGCCCTTTCAATCCATCTTTATGTTGATTAACACAAGAATCAAAGGGTTGATTCTTGGAAATGGGTTAGAATCCTAGATTCTTAAGAATTGGGGAAAGACATCGAGCAAGGCTCGCATGTGGAATCTAAGTGTACTTTTGGACTCACGGGAGCGTGAGGAGTCCGGAAAAGTACATTTTGTAAATTTAGGGCTCGGCCCTACCCGGGGGATTTTGGTAATTTTTACCCTAGGATGCCTATAGGCTTAAATAGCTATAATTGAGCACTCATATGTGCTATATCTTGTCTTAATAGACCTAGTGGAGAGTCCTTCGCGGACAAGGCGTGCGGGAAAGGAGATTCTTCCCGGCATTTGATCCCGAATTTTGAGGTAAGTGAGACTTGACCTCTATTGTGCTTGTGGACTCTTCCTTCATGCTAGTATACTTCATGTACGCATATATATACCTAACAATGGTTAGGATTAATGATGTGAATTACTTGCTATTATTGTTTGTTATAAATAGCGAGATTGTGACTCGACCGAGGTATGTGCCGGTCTAAACGCTACGTCGAGGTAGCTTAAATTTATATCGTAGTAACGCTTGCTACGCCATGCTTAGATAGAAAGAACTTGGGACATGGCCGAGGATGTTGCCGGCATGTCATGATAAATGTCTTGCCGAGGATTTTGCCGGCTTTTGTATGATATTGGTACTTGATTTGTTCACGTGCCGGGTTGGGTAGTGCTGTCTATACGTAACCTTGGGTTGGACGACATGGGAGTAGGGATTGTACCCCCAAACTGTGGTGGGGTTAACCTTCGCCTTACGTTCCGCTAGCATAACCAACCTGGGTTACGGTGACTGTGAAATATTATCGTTATTAATATTTCTGTTATTATTTCTGTTATTGTTATTAATGTCGTGGATATTAATACTGTTAGAGGGACACTTGACAGGGGGTGTGGTGTCGCCTATACTATGAGATGTGTCACACTTGACAGGGGGTGTGGTGTGGACACTTGATCTTTGAGATGTGACACACTTGACAGGGGGTGTGGTGTGGTCACTTGATTTATCGAGATACGACGCACTTGACAGGGGGTGTGGTGCGATCGTAGACAGATTTGAGATGAGCCAACGACTACGGGTCGTTGGTCTACTTATTCATGATTGTGATAGTGACTTCGGGTCACAGTATATGGTTGATACTTAGTAGTGGTGTTGCTAGTCCATCGTAGGTCTAGGTTAGTCGGCACGGGAGTAGAGTTTGGACCTCCAAACCGCCGCTGAGTTTACCTATGCCTTACGTTGGATGGGCATAATCCTTGAGACTTCTGGTTACTACTTGTGTGTATGGAATATGTTACATCTATTTATGATTTCACTACTTTATTGTATGATTACTATAGTATGTTGTTGCTTATGATGCATGTAGCGACTTGTCCCGCAAGGGTACCTTAGCGGGCCTGTCGGTGATCTTACTGGGCTTCGGCTCATAACTTACTCTGCTACGTGCGCAGGTCCTTCATCCAGTCAGCAGCCGGACGTTAGCGGTTCCCGAGGCTTCTGAGACTTTTGATTGAGGTGAGCCGACCACACAGACCTTGGTGGCATACCGCCGGAGTCACTTAGAGATAGGACTCAGATTTCTTTGATGTATATTCATACTTTATTGAGTCACTCTTAGAATGCTCCAATTCTTTTGTGGATATATTGTTTTGGACTTCACCCTTTTATATTTATATATCCATTTATGATCTTTTCACATTATTTTTCTTTTTCGCATCTTGTTTCATTGGTTCGCCTAGGCAAATATTGTTTAGGTGCCATCACGAGCCCTTGGAAATTGGGTCGTGACAGTTTGGTATCAGAGCCCTAGGTTCTAATTCGAGTCCTAGGAGTCTTGGAGCAGTGTCTGAGTAGAGTCTTGCTTATGGGTATGTTGTCGACCATACTTATGAGCGAGAGGCTACAAGGGCATGTTAGGAAATGTTTTCCCTTCGTTTCATCTCTATTCGTGCTGAGTAGCTTATATAGGTGCTGACCCTTTTTCGTGTATTGTATCAGATGGTGAGGACGCGGGCATCCTCAGCCAGGAGGGCTGCATCTTCTACACCCGCGTCTGCGGGAGAGCCATCAGCACCTACGCAGCCGCCAGCTGCTAAGAAGACTCGGGCAGGTCGCCCGTCAGCCACTAGGCAGGACACAGCTATCCCTGCGGTGTCCGCAGCTACTCTGTCAGCATCTATTCCCCCTGTGCCTGCTGTTGTGGCAGGCACCGTTGTGATCTCTTCAGAGGAGTATATGAGACTGATGGCCTTGTCTAGCCATCAGGTCCCTGTCAGAGATGATGTTGCAGCTCCTGTTTCGGCTCCTCAGCCGACCACACCTGTTATGAGCACGCCTACTTCTGAGGCTGCTCCTGATCATATTGCCCAGCCTTCTGCTTCTGCTCCTCAGGCAGGTCCTGTTATTTCTACTCCTCCTATGGGCACTGAGGAGGTTGCCAAGAGGATAGAGTTATTCATGAAGCTTCAGCCTCCAGAGTTCGACGGTACCTCAGCTACATGTACTGCCCAGAGGTACATTCAGAAGTGTGAGAAGATTTTGACAGTTCTTGGTACTAGAGACACCTTAGGGGTGCAGTGTGCTTCTTTCAGATTATCGGGAGATGCGGAGACATGGTGGGTCTCCATGATGTGGCAGAGGTCTAGTGACCTCCCTCCTTTGTCTTGGGCTGAGTTCGTGTCTATGTTCATGAGCAGGTTCGTGCCCCAGAGTCAGCACGATGCTCAGAGGCGCGAGTTTGAGGGGTTGAGGCAGGGAAACCTGTCTGTTTCAGAGTATGACACCAGGTTCTTGTGGTTGTCTCAGTTTGCGCCGGCTATGGTGGCTCAGGAGAGGGACAAGGTCCTCCGGTTTGTTGAGGGTCCTCATCCCCGCTTGCAGGTAGCTGTTGCCCCTGATATGGGCAACAAGTCATATTTTGAGATAGTTGATGTGGCGCGGCGGATGGAGGATATCTTCGCCAGGGCTGACGCGGAGAGGGCGGCCAAGAGATCGCGTCAGTCTGGTGGGTATAGTGGATCCGCTCAGAGGGGTCAGGGTCATCAGGGCCGTTCTCAGTCTAGGCCCTAGGCTGCTGCTTTGCCTGCCCAGGATTTTTCTTCAGAGACCCCGAGGCCTCAGTCATCCCATAGGCGGGGTGGCTCTTCGCAGTCTGGTCCGCCGCAGTGCGGGAGGTGCCATCAGAGGCATCATGGGAGGTGTTTGTCTGGAGGTGGTCATGGCAGAGGTGGTAGAGGCGGTAGAGGAGGTAGAGGTGATGGATGTTTTGAGTGTGGGTCTCCAGAGCACTATGTCAGGAGTTGCCCTTATGTTTCATCAGGTCGCCAGGGATCCGCAGCTATGGTACCATCTGGTCCTCAGGCCGCTAGGCCCGTTTCTCAGATTCCTCTTAGACAGCAGTCTCAGAGAGCTCCGGGTTCAGGAGGCTCGGCGCAGGTCTATGCTATGACTCGTCAGGATGCTGAGGCATCCAATGATGTCATCACAGGTATTATTTCTGTCTGTGGCCGCGATGCTTATGCTCTTATTGATCCGGGGTCTACCTATTCGTATGTGTCGCCGGGATTTGCCCCTTGCTTGGGCAGGGATCTGGTCTTCTTAGATGATCCCTTTATGGTTGCCACCCCTGTCGGGTCTTCTATATGTGTAGATAGGGGTTATCGGCAGTGTATGATCTCCATCTGTGGTGTAGAGTCCTTAGTGGACCTGATGCTGCTCGATATGTCTGATTTCGATGTCATTATGGACATGGATTGGCTGGCTTCCTGTCATGCGACTTTGGATTGCCATGCCAAGTCCGTGACGATCGGGGCAGAGGGTGAGTCTCGGGTTGTATGGAGAGGTTCCAGGCCTTCTCCGAAGAGTAGGATCATTTCTTTCTTGGAGGCGCAGAGGATGATATCTAGTGGGTGCGAGGGATATATTGCTTCAGTTCGGGATGTCCGGGCAGAGGAGTTATCCCTTGATAGAGTTCCGGTTGTTTGTGAGTATCCGGATGTGTTTCCTGATGATTTGCCGGGTTTGCCGCCTATGCGGGAGATAGAGTTTTGCATTGACCTATTGCTAGGCACTCAGCCTAAATCTATTCCCCCGTATCGTATGGCTCCTGTTGAGTTGAGGGAGCTGAAGGAGCAGATTCAGGATTTGCTCGATAAGGGCTTCATTAGGCCCAGTGTGTCTCCATGGGGTGCCCCGGTATTATTTGTGAAGAAGAAGGATGGCTCTATGCGGATGTGTATTGATTACCGGCAGCTGAATAAGGTTACTATCAAGAATAGGTATCCTTTGCCGCGTATTGATGATTTGTTTGATCAGCTTCAGGGTGCTACCTTCTTCTCGAAGATTGATTTGAGGTCGGGGTATCATCAGTTGAGGATTCGGTCCGAGGACGTTTCCAAGACTGCTTTTCGTACCCGATATGGCCACTATGAGTTTCTGGTGATGTCTTTCGGGCTTACGAATGCCCCAGCTGCTTTCATGGATCTGATGAACCGAGTGTTCAAGGCCTACCTTGACTCCTTCGTCATTGTGTTTATCGATGATATCTTGGTTTATTCGAGGAGCAGGGAGGAGCATGAGCAGCATTTGAGAGTTGTTCTTCAGACTCTGAGGGATCAGCAGTTGTATGCCAAATTCTCCAAGTGTGAATTTTGGCTCAGTTCTGTATCTTTCCTAGGTCACGTGGTGACCAAGGATGGGGTGTGTGTTGATCCGAAGAAGATAGAGGCCGTTCAGAGTTGGCCTAGGCCTACTTCTCCTACAGAGATTCGGAGTTTCTTAGGCTTGGCAGGTTATTATCGGCGGTTCGTCAAGGGGTTTTCTTCTATTTCAGCACCTCTGACGAAGTTGACCCAGAAGAATGTTCCTTTCCTGTGGTCCGATGCCTGTGAGTCTAGCTTTCAGAAGCTTAAGACTCTGTTGACTTCAGCGCCAGTGTTGGCCTTGCCTAGTGGATCCGGGTGATTCACCGTATATTGTGATGCTTCGGGTGTTGGCCTGGGTAGCGTTCTGATGCAGAAGGGTAAGGTGATAGTTTATGCCTCGAGACAGCTGAAGGTCCATGAGAAGAATTATCCTGTCCATGATTTGGAGCTGTTAGCTATCGTGTTTGCACTAAAGTTGTGGAGGCACTATCTTTATGGCGAGCCATGTGAGATATTCACCGATCATAAGAGTCTCCAGTACTTGTTCACTCAGAAGGACTTGAACGGGAGACAGCGCCGCTGGTTAGAGCTGCTGAAGGATTATGATCTTTCTATCCGGTATCATCCCGGAAAGGCTAATGTTGTAGCCGATGCCTTGAGTAGGAAGTCCATGGGTAGCCTCGCCTATCTTGATGCTGATATGAGGCCGTTGGCCCCGTGAGTTGCAGGCTTTGTCCATTAGTGGGGTTCGGTTTGATGATTCTGTTCCAGGCCGGGTGCTTGCATATGTGGGGTCTCAGTCGTCTTTAGCTTCCCAGATTCGGGAAAGGCAGTTCGAGGATCCTTATCTGAGAGATCTCCGGGACAGGGTCCTGAGTGGGGGAGTGTCCTCGTTCGTGATTGGTGATGATGGTGCTTTGCGGCTTAACGGCCGGGTATGTGTTCCAGCAATTGTGGAGCTGAGGCAGATGATTTTGGCAGAGGCTCACAGTTGGAGATATTCCATTCATCCGGGTACTGCGAAGATGTATCATGATCTTCGAGAGCTGTATTGGTGGAAAGGGATGAAGAGGGATGTTGCTGATTATGTATCTCGGTGTTTGAATTGCCAGCAGGTGAAGTATGAGCACCGGAGGCCAGCTGGGGTGACCCAGTCTATGCCCATTCCCGAGTAGAAGTGGGAGCAGATCACTATGGATTTCGTAGTTGGTTTGCCGCTGACCGTGGGTAAGCATGATTCGGTGTGGGTAGTAGTTGATCGACTGACGAAGTCGGCTCACTTCATTCCAGTGAGGACTACTTATACCTCGGAGCGTCTGGCTCGTATCTTCATTGAGCAGATTGTGAGATTGCATGGTGCTCCTGTTTCTATCATTTCTGACCGAGGTGCTCAGTTCACAGCTCAGTTTTGGAGATCTTTTCAGAGAGAGCTGGGTACTCGGGTCGATCTCAGCACTGCATTTCACCCGCAGACTGATGGCCAGTCTGAGCGGACCATTCAGATCCTCGAGGATATGTTGAGGGCGTGTGCTATTGATTTTGGAGGCCATTGGGATAGCCATTTGCCGCTAGCAGAGTTTGCGTATAATAATAGCTATCAGGCTTCTATCCAGATGGCTCCGTTTGAGGCATTGTATGGTCGGAGATGTCGCTCGCCTATCGGTTGGTTCGAGTCTGGTGAGGTCCAGGTGTTGGGGCCCGATTTGGTGCAGCAGACCTTAGATAAGGTCCGAGTTATTCAGGATCGACTCCGCACGGCTCAGAGCCGGCAGATATCGTATGCAGATCGGAGGCGGAGAGATCTTGAGTTCATGGTTGGGGACCGGGTATTCCTCAGAGTGTCGCCCATGAAGGGTGTTATGAGATTTGGGAAGAAAGGCAAGCTCAGTCCTAGGTTCATTGGGCCTTTTGAGATATTGGAGCGCGTTGGCGCCGTTGCTTATAGACTGGCTTTGCCTCCCTCTCTGTCTGTTCATCCGGTGTTCCATGTGTCCATGCTCCGGAAGTATGTTCACGATCTGTCTCATGTGATCGATATGGCTTCCGTGGAGGTAGATGGCGACTTAGCTTATTCGGAGGAGCCTATTGCTATTATGGCTAGAGAGGTCCGTAAGATGAGATCGAAGGTGATCCCGCTTGTGAGAGTTCAGTGGGGGCATCACTCCATTGCCGAGGCCACTTGGGAGCTTGAGTCCGAGATACGTGAGAGGCATCCGCGCTTGTTCGATGATTCAGGTATGAAATCCTTGTATTTTCTAAGCCTGAATTTGCATTTTTAAGTTTTATTGATTTCGGGTGGTACCGAGGGGTCCTCAAAATCCGTGCCAGCTCCGTGGCTAGTGTGTGGATCCTACCTTAGACTTAGGCTCGTCCGAGGACGGCCGAGAGTCTAAGTGGGGGAGAATGTAACGACCCTCAAATAGTCGTTACGGGATCTGGGACCTCGATTTGCGCGTTGACAGTCCCAAAAGCTCTGTTAGGTCATTTATGACCCGTCTGTGAAATCTGAGTCGAAACGGAGTCCGTTTGATAGGTTTTCAAGAAAAGGATCCGTTTATGAAATTCCGGAAAGGAATTTGGGGTTTCGATAGGTCGTTTTGAGTAAACGAACCCCGATGGAAAATCCGAGCGCACCGTTAGCTCCGTCTCGTCATTTATGATATGTAGCAACCTTCAAATTTGAAAACGGACCTCGTTTGATTGGACTTTTGATAAAGTCCCCGTTTCGGAAGTTTAAAAGAGTTAAAAGAGGTTTCCGAGCTCGATTTGAGTAAATGAGCTCCGATGAGAGATCCGAAACTTCCGTTAGGTTCGTATAGTCATTTGTGACTTGTAGCAACTTTCGGAATTGGATTCCGAGGTCGTTTGGTTAAATTTCGCTATTTTGGCGAAAGTCGAAAATTGAACCTTTGCCGTGGGACCCACTTTTTGAGTTCTGGAGGTCCGAATTGAGTTCCGTCTTGACGAGCATGTCACCCAAGTATTTTATGGCTTGTGTGCAAAATTTGGGATCATTCCGAGCTTCGTAGGGTCCCATTTTGCCCCTAAAACAGTAGAAAATCTGGTGCGACTTTTCTGTTCTGTTTTGGCGCAAACAGCCGGATAAAAGCTGATTTTCCGGCCAATCCGTAAGGAATTAGGAAAAACTCAAAACATGAAAGTTGTAGCCCTTTGAGTTGTGGTTCTCATGACACTGGTTTCATGTCATTTGGACATTCCTATCAGAAGTTATGAGTTTTTCAAAAGAAGCTGTCACAGAAGCAAAAACTGCTATAAAAAGGCCATTTCGGGCCATTTCGGTTCATAACTTATAAAAATCATTTGGTGAGCTCTTGAGGCGATTTTTGGGTATTTCTTGAAGACCCAATCATACTTACACTTAAGGTAAGCCCTTTCAATCCATCTTTATGTTGATTAACACAAGAATCAAAGGGTTGATTCTTGGAAATGGGTTAGAACCCTAGATTCTTAAGAATTGGGGAAAGACATAGAGCAAGGCTCGCATGTGGAATCTAAGTGTACTTTTGGACTCACGGGAGCGTGGGGAGTTCGGAAAAGTACATTTTGTAAATTTAGGGCTCGGCCCTACCCGGGGGCATTTTGGTAATTTTTACCCTAGGATGCCTATAGGCTTAAATAGCTATAATTGAGCACTCATATGTGCTATATCTTGTCTTAATAGACCTAGTGGAGAGTCCTTCGCGGACAAGGCGAGCGGGAAAGGAGATTCTTCCCTGCATTTGAGCCCGAATTTCGAGGTAAGTGAGACTTGACCTCTATTATGCTTGTGGAATCTTCCTTCATGCTAGTATGCTTCATGTACGCATATATATACCTAACAATGGTTAGTATTAATGATGTGAATTACTTGCTATTATTGTTTGTTATAAATAGCGAGATTGTGACTCGACCGAGGTATGTGCCGGTCTAAACGCTACGTCGAGGTAGCTTAAATTTATATCGTAGTAACTCTTGCTACGCCATGCTTAGATAGCAAGAACTTGGGACATGGCCGAGGATGTTGCAGGCATGTCATGATAAATGTCTTGCCGAGGATTTTGCCGGCTTTTGTATGATATTGGTACTTGATTTGTTCACGTGCCGGGTTGGGTAGTGCTGTCTATACGTAACCTTGGGTTGGACGACATGGGAGTAGGGATTGTACCCCCAAACTGTGGTTGGGTTAACCTTCGCCTTATGTTCAGCTAGCATAACCAACCTGGGTTACGGTGACTGTGAAATATTATCGTTATTAATATTTCTGTTATTATTTCTGTTATTGTTATTAATGTCGTGGATATTAATACTGTTAGAGGGACACTTGACAGGGGGTGTGGTGTCGCCTATACTATGATATGTGTCACACTTGACAGGGGGTGTGGTGTGGACACTTGATCTTTGAGATGTGACACACTTGACAGGGGGTGTGGTGTGGTCACTTGATTTATTGAGATACGACGCACTTGACAGGGGGTGTGGTGCGATCGTAGACAGATTTAAGATGAGCCAACGACTATGGGTCGTTGGTCTACTTATTCATGATTGTGATAGTGACTTCGGGTCACGGTATATGGTTGATACTTAGTAGTGGTGTTGCTAGTCCATCGTAGGTCTAGGTTAGTCGGCACGGGAGTAGAGATTGGACCTCCAAACCGCCGCTGAGTTGACCTATGCCTTACGTTGGATGGGCATAATCCTTGAGACTTCTGGTTACTACTTGTGTGTATGGAATGTGTTACATCTATTTGTGATTTCACTACTTTATTGTATGATTACTATAGTATGTTGTTTCTTATGATGCATGTAGCGACTTGTCCCGCAAGGGTACCTTAGCGGGCCTTTCGGTGATCTTACTGGGCTTCGGCTCATAACTTACTCTGCTACGTGCGCAGGTCCTTCATCCAGTCAGCAGCCCGGACGTTAGCGGTTCCCGAGGCTTCTGAGACTTTTGATTGAGGTGAGCCGACCACACAGACCGTGGTGGCATACCACCGGAGTCACTTAGAGATAGGACTCAGATTTCTTTGATGTATATTCATACTTTATTGAGTCACTCTTAGAATGCTCCAATTCTTTTTTGGATATATTCTTTTGGACTTCACCCTTTTATATTTATATATCCATTTATGATCTTTTCACATTATTGTTCTTTTCCGCATCTTGTTTCATTGGTTCGCCTAGGCAAATGTTGTTTAGGTGCCATCACGAGCCCTTGAAAATTGGGTCGTGACAATATCACAGCGCCCGATGCGTTAGAAAATGAGTGCATCGTAATCAGTGCACATGCAATAAAGATGAAATTTTGAAGAACACCATTCCGATCCTGATCAAACTTCATGACTTGGGGGAATCTGATCATTCTTTAATGGATAAGGGAAGGAAGAAAAAAAACTGTGGGAATTTCTTCATGGACAGTTTTCCCAAATGCCATCCATTCTGAATGAAGAAGTTTTTCTACGAGTACCAAACCAGGATCAAAGGCAAACATTTCTAACTAAAAGAGATTATTCTTTCATAATGAATTTTTGAGAGAGATAATATGTTTTCTAAATAAGCTTGTGGCCTTCACCCGTCATGAAGCCCTTATTTATTGGTGGAATGAGATAAGGATGGAACATGAAACGGTTTATGTAATTATGGCCTGGGGATACGGAACGATTTGGCGCAGTAACAGGTGTCTATGGGAAAGGTACATGGAAACGATAGCAGCTAATCGAGTGAAGACACATGGGATTCTAGCGGAAATCAAGCGTTGGTCTCGGTCAAGGGGACTGCGACTTTAAAGGAGTCAGTGAGATATCTGTTCACGTTACTTTTGCATACCTTTTTCACTTCCTGACTGCTTATGTCAAGACTCAGCAAGTGGGGGGGGATTGACTGTGTGGGTAAAAATACGCCATCTGTGATTACGGGGATGTGAGTCCAGCTAGCGAGACTAAGCTTAGCTTACCAGTCATAAAGCACAGAGGATACACTCCTGCTACTCGAGCCCTATCCTCTCAGCCGGTACGGGCCATAGGATGCAAGGTATACTTCCCACTGTCTTAGGGTTTACAGTCTCCTACTTAGAGTTTAGTATATATCACCACTTTGAATATACATTCCCACGGTCGTATTAGTCTTTTTATTTTATAAAAATTAGCACTGGGTAAATCTTAGCTATAAATACCCCTCCTTATATTGTATTGTACAATCAAACGATTCACACAGAATTCAGCTATTCTCAAGTAATACAATTATTTCCGTACTTGCTTATTTATTTTTCTCTTAAGAATTATCTTTATGCCTAAAATTGGTTGTATAGGTTAAAAAATTAAATTTATGAAAGGGTCACAAGAAATATAGTAATTATATAGGAAAGCAAGTAAAAAACTGAACGAAAAGTAAATAGCAAGAAAGTAATAATCTTATTCCTTCAAAATAGCCGGATCCTGTATAACTCGCTTGATTGTACAATAAAATGTCAGGAGGGGTATTGATAGCTATGATTTATCTAGTCCTAATTATGGTAAAATACAAAGAATAATAAGGTCGTGCGCCTGTTTAATCATGGCGGCTGTATATAAAAAATCCTAACTTTGAGACTTTTAACGCTACAGCAGCAGGATGTTTATATCATGGCCCATACCGGCTAAGCGGTCGTGGATTGAGGAGCACGCATGTATCCTCTGCGCCTGGTGACTTATAAGCTAAGTCTAGCCCTGCTTGCTAGACCTATATCCCCGTAATCGTAGGTGGCGTATTTTTGCCCACACAGTCAGTCCTCACTTGCTGAGCGCTGGCATAAGTAGTTAGGAAGTGAAAGAGGTATGTGTAAAGGATGTCAAAAGATATCTCACTGACTCCTTAAAACTCGCAGTCTCTTTGACCGATACAGATGCTTGATTTCTTCAGGAATCCCACGCGTCTTCATCAGATTGGCTGTTGTCGATTCTATTTATCTTTTCTATAAAAGCCTTTTATTGCGCCGAATCATTTCATATCTACAGGCCATAACTGCATTGACCATTTTATGCTCCATCCTTATCCCATCTTGCCTATAAATAGGGGTTTCATGCTAGATTATAGTCACAAATTTCTGCAGAAAATACATTGTCTCTCAAAACTTTCTCATGAAAGGATTATCGTTTATCTTCGAAAATGTTTGCCTTTGATCCTGGTATGATATTTCAGGAGAAACTTTTTACTCGGGATGGATGGTGTTTGAGAAAGTTGAGTACAAAGATACTTCCATAGTTACCCTTCTTTTCTCCTTCACCCATTACAGGATGAGCGATGTCCCCCGCGTCATAAAGTGTAATCAGCGTGGACAACTTTTAGGGCAAGGCCCGTGCCCCTAAGGGGATGCCTTTATCCTGTTGTATGTAACGAGGCGATTTTGCATTTAAGCTAGAACGTATATGCTTGTCCACTGGAATGGTTAACTCTTCAATTCCATGATGCGGGCGGGCATCCCCACCGAAATTGTGGTGCAAGTATTGAATTGACGATCTCAACTTACGAATAATGCATGGTGGCTTAATTAGAAGTGATCTGGCTATACCCGAGTAGTTTACTCAACTTTTGTAATGAAAACTGAGTGTAGTACTTCGAGTTAAGTTGTGCCGGGAAAGCTGTGACTTTGACCCCTATGAGCTGAGGCCCGTAATCGAACGTAATTTCTGCTGCAATGCCGAAATGGCACATGCTGTTCTTCCAGATGAACTGTATCACCTCATATTCTTGGACTCGAGAGAAAGCTGCTGCTTCAACCCATTTAGTGAAGCAGTCCGTCATGATGAGCAAAAAATTTGACACCCCGGTTGCTTTGGGCATTGGTCCTACGATAACCATCCCCTATTTCATGAAAGGCCATGGGGCGATTGCAGAATGCAAAAGCTCCACTGGCTGATGAAGCACATGGGAGAATCTTCGATTTATGTCATAGGCTCTGACGAACTTGCTCACGTCGTCCTCCTTTCGGGGCCAGAAATAGCCCGCCCTGAATATCTTCTGAGATAAGTACCTTCCGCCAAAATAGTTTTTGCACTGCCCTTCGTGGATTTCTCTTAACATATAATCAACTTGTGATGGTCCCAAACACTTAGAAAAAGGACCACTGAATATACAGCGCTACAATTCTCCATTGATTAAGCAATACCGGCCTACTTGCACTCTCAAGCTCCTACTTTCTTTTTCTATCGTCAAGCAGTATCCCTTTGTTCAGATATTTGATGATTGGCGTGACCATTCCCAAATGAGTCCTGTGATATTAACTTTATGGCACTCTACGTCGGTATAAGTTAATTCAATTATGGTTCCTGGGCTATCTACATTCATATTTGCAGTGGCCGCTAGACTTGCTAGGGCATTAGCCTTTGAGTTTTTTTCTCTTGGTACTTGATCGACCTTCCACTTTTGAAAATTTTTTAAACTCTTCTAAACCTTAGTTAAGTACTCCTTCATACGAGCATCATTGTCGGCGAAGGCCCCGTTTATACGGTTGACCACCAGCTGAGAGTCGCTAAGGAGACTGATCTCCCTGGCCCTCAATATGTAAGCTAATTCAAGTGCTTGAATTACTGCTTCATATTCTGCTTCATTGTTGGTGATTGGCGGACAGCTGATGGCCTTCGGAAGGTCCTCTTGGTTGGGGATTTTATCACGAAACCAAGGCTCGCTCCCTTGACATTTGAGGATCCATCGGTGTGGATCACCTATTTTCCAGGGGTAACACCTTCCATCATCTTGCACTCAACTTTCGCTTTTGGCATCAGATCGCTACAGAAGTCAGCAACAAAGTCTGCGAGGACTTATGACTTGATGGTTATACGCGGCTGATGATGTCGTACTCTCCTATTTTTATGACCCATTTTGCTAGCCTCCCTGATAGTTCGGGTTTGTGCAAATAATCCGTAGCGGTAAGAAGGAGACCACGATGACCGTGTGACTCTGAAAATATGGTCGTAGCTTCCTTGCTGCCATTACTAGTGCGAGTGCAAGCTTTTCCAAATGCTGGTAGCGTGTCTTAGCGTCCATGAGGGATTTGCTGACATAGTAGATGGGAGACTACACTCCTTCGTTGACATAGTAGATGGGAGACTAGACTCCTTTCTCCTCTCGTACAAGTACTGCGCTAACAGTAACTCAAACACCGCCAGATATAACAGCAATGGCTCTCCCTCACGTGGCTTGATCAAGAGTAGGGGATTCGAAAGATACTACTTCAGATCTCGGAGCGCTTGGCTGCATTGCTCCGTCCACTCAAAATTTTTATTCTTCTTCATGACGTTAAAGAACTTGAGACATCTTTCTGAAGATCGGTAGATGAGCCGGCTGATTGGGGTTATCCGTTTGTTGAACTTTTTTACCTTGACCTCACTCTTCAGCGACTCCAGTATGGCCTCGATTGCTTTTGTCTTGGCGGGGTTCACTTCTATCCCACCGTTAGAGAGGATGAACCCAAGAAACATCCCTCATGATATGCCAAAGGAGCACTTCTCAGATTTGAGCTTCATACCATATTTGTCCAAGATTTCGAATGCTATTTCCAAATGTCTGGCGTGATCTTTGGCAAACTCTAACTTGACCAACATGTCGTCAATATAAACCTCCATAGTTTTTCCAATCTAGTCTTTGAACATCAGGTTTACCAATCTCTGCTAAGTTGCTCCTGCTTTCTTTAGACCAAAAGGCATCACTTGGTAGCAATTAAGTCCCTCCGTCCGTGATGAAACAGGTTTTCTCTTGATAATTCGGATTCATGAGGATCTGATTGTACCCCGAGTATGCATTAAGGAAATTGAGAGCTTTGTGGCCTGTTGTTGAATCGATGAGTAGATCGATGTTGGGCAGTGGAAAAAAGTCCTTAGGGCATTCTTTATTCATGTCTATAAAGTCGATACACATTCTCTATTTACTGTTCTTCTTTGGGAACTACGGTGTTTGACAACCAGTCGGGGTGTTTGACCTCGGGAACAGATCCGTTGTTTAACTGTTTCTCGGGGGATTGGCATGGCAGGACCCTAAATTTTTTTTTTAATGGAAAAAGGCTCAAGTTTTAATTGTGTAGTATAGGGTCCTCTAATCCTAAATGGTATTAAAATATTCTAACTACCTAACTATCTCACCCCAAAGTTTTTTATGTTACATAATAGTCCATGTATAAAAGCTAGTTTTTTGCCAAATTTTGCCATTATACCTAGATCTACCCGCTGCTTCTTCCCTCTCTCCTCTCCCCCATTTTCCCTCCACTTTTCCCCATTCCATTCCCGCTTAAAATTCTGCCATAGTTGCACTACTAAGCTTCTTTTCCTTAATCGAAATAATCTCGTCCTTCATACTATTTACTGAATATCCTTTCTAGTTTTATGCAATACAAGATGAGACCACCCACGTTTGGATGATACATCATTTCGTTAAATTTTCCAAAGTTGGTCGTTTCTTATCCATTAAAAGGGAAATCTTGTTTCTCTAATTGTAATCGTATCAATTCAGTCATCTTCTGTAAGTGTACTAACCTTAGAACATGTTTTTAGCTATTTTTTGTTGATTCGAGGTTGTTACAGATTCAGTTCCTCCGAACATCCTGCCGGAAACTCCAAACATCATTTTAACGTTCCTATGGTCGTAACTGTAATTCCAAACATATTGCTAGCATTTTACACGCCATATGTAAATATGGAATTTTCACAGATGATGTTTGGAACATCCTACTAGGATGTTGGAGCGTTCTGTTAGCAGTTTGGAACATCTTGCATTAACCAATAAAAAACTGTAATGTTATATTCATAACATCTGTATACGATGTTCCAAATGAGAAACATTACGGTTTGGAACATCTTGCATTAAGCAATGAAAAACTCTAACGTGATATTTAGAATGTCAGTATACGCTGTTCCAAACGAGCAACATTAAGGTTTGGAACGTATTATATAAATATTATCCATTTGATACTAATAGTTGGTCATTCCAATTTATTGCAGGTGACCATCGATGGGTAAGGTTATATTAGGGGTTAATTATCAAGGTAAATGGATGGAGCGTTCAAATTGTTATGCTTGGGTTCCGAAGGTTAAAGAGTTAAGACCCATTCTTGTGCCCAGAGATGTTACATACGATGTTCTACTTAACAAAATCATCAGAAGTTGCGGGATAAGAGACAATCCGAGGGCCATTTGCATTACTTACATGCTGAGTGTTGCCACAAATCAAAAGACTCCTCCAGTTACAATAAGAAATGATGATGATGTACGCCTTTATATGGCTGATGTAGATCGTAATGGTGCTAGGCCCACTCTAAGGGTAATTGTCGTTTCTACAACATAGAAATGTGTTGGTTCTAATGACCAAGAAATGCCAAATAGTGTAGGGCATGATTTTAGTCATCGATTGGATGACATACATGAAGAAGTAAAAGAAGACAAAGGAGGAGGGGTAGAAGAAGACAGAGGAGGCGTAGATGTAGATGAAGAAGAAGATGAGGAAGCAGAAGAAAAATATGTAGAGGAAGATCCTGCCATGTATACCCCTGTATTTCCAACACAAAGCAGCGAGCTGATATTTCAATTCGTCGATCGCACAGGTTTTGAAAAAGGTATGACTTTCGCAAATAAGAAAGAACTGGTCACCCAACTGAAGGTTGTAGTAGTTAAACATTGTTTTAATTACAAAGCATTGAAGAATACTGCAAAGACTTTTAACGCTAGATATTTAGATGTAAAATGCAAATGGTGTATAAGGGCAATGAGTTATAAAATTAATGATAGGCTCTACATTTGTGTTTACAATAACTTGCACACATGCGGTGTCCAACATCATTCCAGTCATAATTCACACGCCTCTACCCAGATAATCGGTGAGTTCATGAAAGGTAAATATTTAATGGAAAAAGGTCCCACAAAAGCTGTCAGGGAGTCCCTTAACGATTTGGGTTGTAAGGTTAGCTATTGGAAGTGTCTTATGGGCTGTCAATTTGCCAAGGCTTTGACACGGGGAACACATGAGAAAGGTATTGAAATTCTTGATGCTTATGCTTATATGGTTAGGAGTAAGAATCCAGGATCCAAGACAGATTTGAGGCTTTCTAGCACATGGAAGTATTTGTATTTTTTCTCTATTATGGAGCGTGGATTTGGGGATTAACTTATGTGAGAAAAGTCCTAGCCGTTGACGGTACACATTTTTCTGGCGGGTATGGAGGGGTATTTTTGTCTACTGTTGCTCAGGATGCAATGAGTCACGTATTCCCTGTTGCTTTTTATGTTGTACACAAAGAGTTTGACTCCTTATATGAGTATTTTTTCGAACAATTACGCATCATAGTTTGAGATAGTCAAGAGTTGTGCATTTTTTTGGATAAACATCCGAGCATATCAAAGATGACCACCCATGAGTTTCCTTCTACACACTATGGAGTTTGCATGTGGCACCTTGGTGAAAACATCCGATCAAAGTTTTAGTTTGGAATCAGTCTTCATAAATATTACACTGCAGCAAAGGCATATACAGCAGAGGAGTTCACTTATGCTTCCCTCTGTTCCAAACATCTCACAAGGTGTTTCGAACATATCATTGATGTGCAAAACATTTTGTAGGAACATTTACTTTTTTACAGATGTTCCTCACTTCTTCTTGTCGTTCTGAACTTGTGCTTAATGTTAGGAACATCATGAATGTTCCGCAGTTCTTATTCCTATATCTGCACTTGTGCTTTATGTTAGGAACATCTTTGGATTATTATATTATTTATTATTTTTAATAGGTTTGAAGTTATGACATCAAACATAGCTTAGTCCATTAATTCCATGTTGAGGAGTAAAAAGAATACCCCTTTTCTACCCTCTTGAAAGATATAGGTAGGAAATTTGCAGAAAAATTCCACACTAGGGCAATGAAATTAATCAACCACCCAAATTTATGCATCCTAGACGTTGAAATAAAAATAAGGAAGAAAAAAGAAGTGGGAGATAAGCGAGTTGTCAACAGAAAGGGAACTTATGGTTTCGAAATCATTAGTCCAGGGTTTGAGGCAGAAGTTGATCTATATAAGAGGACATGTATGTGTAGGGAGTTTGATCTTGATGAGTTACCTTGTGTACATGCTATGGTGGCAATTAGGGGGTTGCATGGTGATGAATATGGAAGTACAGTGTATGAATACACTTCTGGATATTATACAACACAAGCATACATCCTTACTTATGCAGATCCTGTCAATGCAGTACCTCCTGAAAAATCATGGGTCGCCCCTGCTGAAGAGATACTTTATCCAGTGCCTTCCCCTCCCCCCCAAAGCCGAACAATAGTGGAATGAGAAGGGTTAACCGGATTTGATGTATTGGGGAACGTCTTCCAAAGAGGAAAAATAAATGTGGCAACTGCAAGAGATATGGTCACAAAAGAACCATATGAACCGTTGGTCGTCGTCGAACTAAAGCTACAAGTCAGTCTACAAATTGAATTTTGTGGATTGGACGAAGCTTCGTCCTCGTTGTAATGTTTTAACAATTTTGTTTATTTGGATTTCTATTTGAATTGTATAATGGACTTTTCGTCCTACTTGTATCATTTATATTGTGTACATACTTGCTTTAGTACAGTTTTAATTTATGTTATGCACATATTCGCTTTACTGTATTTTTAAGTTATGTTGTGCACATATATGCTTTTGTTCACAACACATCAACAATTGTTTAGGATATTACAGTGTGATGTTCCGAACGATGTCATGGCATGTGAAGTCCATGTGAAAGCTTGTGAGGTCCTTCTTTTTCCATGTGCAAGCATGAGGGAGCCTGTGATAACCTTATTCGTTCGGAACATCGGTAAAGGCACTATAATATAATAAAATATTAATATTCGTTCACAATTCATAGTCGTAGTATTTACCAAGTACTACCTTTGAAAAGATGTTCGGAACATCTCGTCAAGGATATTATATTATACTTGTATATGTGACGTTATGAACAAGCCATTCAAAATTTGCACTACACAAATGGCTACAATGAACAGTTGCTCAAATACCAATACACCAAACGGCTAAAATACAAGTTGTTGCAACAGTCACGTCAAAACACATTCACACTTGTAAATATGCATCCCTTCATTTGCTTCGGCTACTGAAAAGGCACCACAAATGAAAAGCCACTACAAACCATCTATAAATACCCCCTTGATGAACTAAATTTACAATTCATAGTCGTAGCATTTACTAAGTATTACCTTCATTTTCTACATCAACGAAGAACAAGTTGAGGTACTCAATTTTTCCATATTTTCTAAGTATTTTTTTGTGGTTTTATGTGTATGAGTGTGTGTGTATATATATAAAGTTTTTCCTAAAACAATATCTAAATCTAATCAGTTTATATTTCCTTTAACATAACTCCACTTTGATGCTTTTTTTTAAACAACTTGCATGCAGATGGCCAATGATGCATTGAAAGATCCATGGAATAAGTATCACCGAGTCCGACACCCTCCAAACAACGCGGTTCCTGCTAGACTGCTAGACGTGCACTTTGAAGGCGTTGACAATAAGGAGGTTGCAGATAATAGTGAGAGGGCCATTAAAAAACTTGAGACAAAACTTGAACAGATGCAATTGCAGTGAGACCGGATTGAGAGGCTTTTGGAAAATCACTTCGGTGGAGGTGTTGCTGGCAAAAATAATAACAAAGATGCTATTATATATTAATTGTTTAAGTAGTTGTAATGTTTATCAAGATGCTATTGTTATCTCTGTTCCAATAGTATTATTATGAAGGTATTTAATTATTATTATTAAATTGTATCTCAAAATCATCATATTTGCTTACAGTTCGCAACACATCAACTGTCGTTTAGGATATTACAATACGATGTTCCAAACGACCTCTTGTTCTAATCCTCCATTTCAGGAAAAGTTAATAAAATCTTACAATTAGTTCGGAACATAAACAATGTGTTCCAACACTAAAGTATATGTTCGGAATGGCACCGGTATGTTCCAGGGATAAATGAATGTTATTATCACTATACATGGCCAAATTTCTCGATTAGAGTGAGAAATGATGATCATTATCACTAGAAATGACCAATTCTACTTCCTAGAGTGAGAAATGATGATGATAATCACTAGAAATGTCCTACTATACTTGTAAAAGTGACAAATGATGATCATTTTCGCTTAAAAAGACCAATTATAGTTATTAGAGTGAGAAATGAAGATCAGTATGACTAGAAATGACCCACTATAGTTGTAAGAGTGACAAGTTGTAATCATTATCAATAGAAATGACCAACTATACTTGTAAGAGTGACAAGTGATGATCATCTTCATACGGTTGTTTCAAACAAATTATTGATGTTTGTCACATTATAATTGTCGTTCGGAGAGCGGTTTTTTATTGTTGGTATCTTCATCGTATCGTTTCCAATTAGAGAAGTTAAAGTGAGAAGTGATGATCATTTTCACTAGAAATGACCCACGATATTTTTTACAGTGAAAAATTGCGATGATAATCACTATAAATGACCCATTATACTTGTTAGAAAGACAAATGATGATCCATCCATCATAGGGTTGTTTCGAACATCCTATTGACGTTTATCACATTTAATGAGTCATTCCAAGCACGGTCTTTAATTGTTTCTATGTTCATCGTATTGTTTCACAATTAGAGTAGTTAGAGTGATAAATTATAATTATAATATCACAATAAGTGACCAATTATAGTTGTAAGAGTGATAAATTCATCAACTTTAACCACAAAAGACCACTTAGAGTAGTTCGACTGAGAATTGATGATCATTATCACTAGAAATGACCAATTATACTTGTAAGAGTGACAAGTGATGATCATTATCACTAGAAATGACCAATTATACTTGTTAGAGTGACAAATGATGATCATTATTGAAAAAACTTCGGTCAGTCGTTTCGGAAGTTAGGACTCCGATTGGTGTGCTGAAAATATTAAAATCTTCGTAAGGTACAATGGGACTTATCTATACAATTTGAGCTAAATCAGACCTCGTTTGGTACGTATCGGAAGAAGATTTCATTTTTTATTGTCGATAAATATTAAAAACAATTTTTTGAGCTCAGTTTTGGCGAACGAACTCCAATTCGAAATACGAAAGCGCCTTAGGTTCGTATGATTATTTTTGACTTTTGTGATTTTTCGAAAGTGAATTTCGATGTTGTTTGGCTAATTTCCACTAAAATGCCGACAGTTTTATATTTGGCCTTTTCAATTTAATTTGTATTTTGAGTTTCTGGAATCCGATTTGGGATCCGCCTTAGCGAGCACATCACATAAATTTGGCATAACTTGTATGCAAAAGTTGAAATTATTTGCATATCATAAGGTACCGTTTTAATTTTCGTTAAGAATAGAAAATAAAATAAAAGAAAAGAAAAGAGGAAAAGACAAGAGAAAGAAATAAGGCGGAGGTCCTAAAAGCTAAGGACGAGCTAGTAGTAGTATATAGAAACAGAAGCTTGAACAATATGAAACAGAAAGAAAGAAAATGAGAAAAGAGCGAGAAAAAGATAGAATTTTCATCTCGAAAAATTCATGTAATGATCTTAATGCAATATTTGAGTTTATTACGTGTGTTTGAACATATTTTGATGGTAAAAATTGGGATATTAGACATCGCTTTTATAAGTCAACTGATAGTTTAAAAGGTCAATTGGACCCCGATAATGGAATTTATTATACATTCATACTCAGTGAGTTATGGGCAACATATAAATGTGATTTATTTAGGGTTTGGTTATGTGACCTTAATCCCTGTACATAGGCCTGGCCTGCGAGTTGCGTATGCGAATCGGGTATCAGGTCCTAACTGGATTTCCCTAAGACGTAAGGAATGAAGCCTTTAGCCTTATGTGATATATTTTTCTGCTTATTGCGCACAGTGGGATCGTTTGGCAATGAATTCAAAGGACAAAGCGGTTGTTGAGTAACTGTGCTAACTTTATAACGAGGTAAGTGTTTATATCCATTTCTTTGAAGTCACCTAGCCTCGTGGATTTTCTACCACGTGTTCCTTACGTGTGTAGTTGCCGATAGGCGTACTCATTATGCCTTAGCTTTCGATTTACATTGTATATTATATGTTATGTCCTGTTGTTGGTATTGTATTGAGGATCTGAGCATTGTACTCTGGTTGTGAGTTGGCATCTACTTCCCAGCTGTCGATGAGAGTCCCGCGCCGGTGAAGGGTTATTATTGCATTCATATGAATTATATGTCATTCATATGCATTACATTGCATATCATATCGGGAGCAGGAGGATTCCGCTCTATTGCATTATATTGAGGGTAGGAGGATTCCGCCCTAGGAGCAGGAGGATTTCGCTCCATTGCATTATATTGAGGGATAGGAGGATTCCACCCTAGGAGCAGGAGGATTCCACTCCATTGCATCATACAGAGGGCAGGAGGATTCTGCCCTAGGAGCATGAGGATTCCGCTCCATTCCTTTGGCATATGTGACCCTTTGCATCATATTTCATTTCATTTCATCTCATTTCATTTCATGCCATTGTGTAGAGTTATGGTACATAATTACTGTTCTGGTTATACGTGCATTGTTTATTTATTGATATGTTTCCGGCTGGTATTCCTGGTTGAGTTTATGGTTTCGTACGTGTTTCTGGTTATTATCTGGCTCTACCTTTTTATTATTTAAATAAGAGGAATTTGGTTTATCTGTTTCTTCTCCCTGGCTAGCTATCATATCCTTTGAGGTGGTTAGTCCGCCCCACTTACTGAGTCCTTTTGACTCACCCTTGTTTGTTTTTTATTTCTTGTCTATCAATTTCGTTTCGGCATGTTCGCTTCAGGATTGAGTTCGCCACGTTGGGAAGGAGCGAAGACGACTTCAGCTGTCAGGGTGAGCAAGCTTTTATTCCGGATAGCCACCAGTTTATTGTTTATTATTTCAGTTGCATTTTGCTCCCTTCAGAAGGCATCTGTCTTCTTTTGTACTCTTAGATGTCTAGTCTGGATAGCCCTAAATCTAGTACGTTGGGTAGTCAGCTGTAATTTCTTTTGTACAACTTAGAGGTATCAGTATGTCTGTGCTTCTTTTTCTAAGTCTTGTTCTTATTTATGAATTGAATTATATTTATTTTCCTAATTTAATTGGTAAGGGTTCGCCCGACGGGTCTAAGGGAGGATGTCGGGTGCCCGGCCTAACCTGATTTCGGTTCGTGTCAGTTGGTATCAGAGCCCGGTTTAGAATCTATCCAGACTACGACAGTGTCTAGTAGAGTCTCGCTGATGGGTACGTAGAAGTTCGTACGTATATACGAGAGGCTATGATGGAATTTAGGAAGTTTCACTTCCTTCATTTCTGATCGTGCGTCGGTCTAGGATTCAAAAGTATTTCGTTAATTCCTTCGTGGTAATTGTGAACCCTCGTGCGACAAATCAGCAAACGGTATGAGTTCAAGACGAAGGAGTCTAGCCTGGGCTAGCACTGACAAAGCCCCGAGAGTTTTGATCATGCTGACGATCTAGTTACGGAGGTCCCAGCCGTACGAGCTTGTGATGGGCAAGGGAGCAGGTGCTTGTGGTTCCCTTGTCTCTCTACGATGCTTTTATGAGAATCTTAGTGACGCAAATACTGCAAAAAACCTATTATTTGCTAGGCAGCTTATCAGGTTGCCGCAGATGCAGATGTTCGGTCGCAGGGAGCTCCTATTCCAGTTCTTAATATTGTCGCAGTAAAGTATGTTCCGAAGGCAGCATGTGTTGTGCCTCTAGTTATTCTGGCTGGTTAGCTAGGCCGAGTAATGGCTCGGTCCAAGTATCTGAAAAGGCTGCATTATTTTACCCAATTGAACCTTCCGATATACAATGATGCCAGCGTATCCTTCAGGCTCTTGATTATATCGAGAGGTATGGTGTTGATTATTCTGCTTTCCAGTTTCAAGGTCCAGCCCTGGATTGGTGGACCGCTCTCTTATTAGCTAACTTTGTTCGGTTTATTTTCTAGATTCATGGAAACGTTCCTTTCGAGTAGCGAGCGAGATGAAAAGTGTCGCCAGTTGGAGTGGATTGGACAGGGTAGCCTGTCGGTTAGCCTGTTGGTGTTTCAGATTATGAGATTGAATTCTTTAGGATGGCTGGATATGCAGTAGAACTAGTCCTTAAACCTTCCGAAAATGTTCAAATATTTATTGGTGACCTTTCTCCTTCCTTGAGATCCCAGATGGCTCGAGAAATTGAGGTTGGGACTTAATTTTATGTCGTTGTTTATATAGCTCAAAGGTATTAGGCGTACCATAAGTTAGAGGGGGAAGAGTTAGAGCGAAAGAGCAAGAGATCCCGTGGCTCGAGTAGGTAACCATGGTACCTCGTTTGGAGGTAAGAGTTTTGATTATTTTGGGAGGTCACCTTCCAAGTTATCTCAGCTTGTGTCATGCGATTCTTAGAGTGCGCCAGTAGTTCGTGAATATCATACCCAGTTTTTCTCTTTGTAGCTATCAACAATCTATCCAGCTTCCATTTTCACCGTAAAGGTATTATCATTGCCGCGAGCCTGTCATCTTTGGTGGAGTTCTGCCTTACTCAGGCAAGTAGGCAGTCATCCTTTCTCTTGTCATCGAGCACTTGCACTGTCGCAGGCGATTTCATTTAGATCTAATCAGCAAAAGAAATTTCACCATCCAATAGAGTTTGAGAGTGTGGTGGTAGTGGTTCTGAGATATCCGATATAATAGACCCTGAAATTTCTTCTTCTCTTAAGTGTGAGTAAGATTTGATTCTTTCGATCAATCTGGCAATGGGGTGTCCTATCATATTTCCATGGTTTCCTTAGATGTTGTTTCTATTAAAAATCGGTTGCGGTAGAGGGGTGAGCTTCTGGTATGATCTATTCCAGGCATTGGTGAGACCCTACTAATTTATTTGGTCTAAATGTGAGAGATTTGGGAGTGAGTGTCGGTATTGTCTTCTTTGCATCTTGTTGTGCCACCTTCTATTATTATGTCAAATTAGTTTACCCCTCTTCTCGCAATTCCGTGTTGGTTGGATGATGGGATTCTAGTTCATCACCATCAGAGAGTGTCATTGTTTCTTCCGGTCTAAAGTGGTTAGTAATTAATACTCGATCTATGTGTCTACTCTTGGTTCAAGACGCTAGTAGATTCATGTTATTCTAAAAGTTTGTCTCGGTATAAAAGGTTTTTCCGGTAAATTATCAGAGTTTCCTTCTTATAGGAGGTTAAATTGACATAGATGTTGTTCCATAAAGGTTATTTAATGTCTATCTCTTCAATTGCGATTCTTTTGTTAGCCTGATTTGGAAGTAGTGTAGCTCTGGGAGCCAAGAAAATAAAAAGATGAATTTCCTGAAGGTCTAATTATTTTTATCCTCAGTCCATTTGCATCTCTTCTTTGTTCGGCACTGGTGAGCTTAGGCGGTCAGTTGCCTATTGTGATAATCCCTGTGTTGAGCCAGAGTGCGTGCCAAGGTAGTTGGGTAAGCACATTGTTGTTTTCAAGATCACTAAGGGTAATGAGAGGTGCATTTGACCTTTGATTTGATCCATCAGGCGGTGGTGCTTATAGAAAATGTATGGAGTTGTGACTCGAGAGTTGCAGTTGTTTGGAAACTCAAAAAGGTAGTTGGTAGCTTAGGTCTGCCTACGTTCAGCTTTTAGTTAAATCTTCTTTAATCCAGCAGACTATGCGAGGATTTCTATTCCTATTCAAATTAGTTGTATGAGTTTACGCTTTAAGTGGAGGATTCTTCCTCCAAAATACTGAATGGTAATACTAAATCTCTAAGGAGTTGATACCACTTTTGTCACGACCCAACCTAGGGCCACGACAGAAACCTACAATGAGTGTCGATCATTGCTTAACCCACTAATAATCTATTCGTGATAGAGATAAGCTCGCAACCTGATCATATATACGTACCTATCTGCTGAATATATAAAGTCTGGAAAGATGACACGACTTTAACTTGCTGGCAATTAGAACACTCAGCCACAATTTCTGCTATATCACACTTCATTTCGTCCCACCAATAAATCTACTTAAGATCATGGTACATCGTAGTCGAACCTAGATAAACATTGTATTTGGAATAATGTGCCTCTATCATAATCTGTCCACGTAAATCTGCAACATCAGGGACACAAAGTCTATCTTTATATATGAGAACACCGTCAGTATTAACCCTGTATGGTGACTCCAGTTTTCTTCTGGCTATCTGTCTGTATTCAACTAGAACTGGATCCTCATACTGACGTTGTTTTACTTCATGAAAATTTAGAGTTAAAGGTCTAGTGCAACTTGTCGTCCATCCATCATTGGCATATTTCCTTCACACCTTAACTCTTTGAGAAGTTACTTAGCGTTATAAGTGCACATGTAATCAACTTTGTTGCAGGTATTCTGCTTCAGCTCATGGTCTAACCACATGTCTCGTTTGTTTTTACTTTTTCAAGTCATAATATTTCCAATTCAAAGATAATACCCTGAAGTAGATGTTCAGTCTGAAGATCATTACTTGTCTGCATCATACTATCCAGTAGTATTTGCATGATCCTTATCCTTATATGATAGACCCTGTTCAGATGAACCTTTGACATACATTAGGATATGAGTAACCACATTCCCACAAGGAGCTTGCGGAGCAACAGTAACATCAACTGAGATGTTGCATAGTGCGTTGGTAAAAATAATGTAGCTTGCATAAAATCATCAATAGTGTGTAGTTACAAGGTACTTCAAAAGTGTCACGACCCAACCTAGGGCAGCGACGGATAAACCTATTAATAATCTATGAATTATAGAGATGAGCTGGCAACCTGGTTATAAATACATACATATTTACTGAAAAAATAAAGTCTGGAAAGATGACAAGGCTATCCCACGATAATATATATAACATACTGACTGCACCACACAGGGACATATCTACAGGCCTCTAAGAGTGTTGAACTGAATATACAAAGGACAGGACAAGGCCCCGGCATACCTACTCGACATCTGTACAACATACCAAAAGTAGTATTCTCCGGAAGAGACGGAGTGACTCCAACAACTGGTAGATAGCCTACTAATGTGGCTCAGGGTCTGCTCTCTCTGTACCTGCGCGACATGAAACGCAGCGCCCCAAAAAAAGGGCGTGAGTACGATATGTACAAAGTATGTAAGGCCTGAGCATATAATAAATCATAGCTGGATGAAACTGTAAGGCTGGAATATAAATGTGTAAACATGAGCTGAACCATAGCAATGTAGCAGGAAATATGAAGACGTACTAAACATGGTCTGAATATAACCTGAAGTCTAGCTGAATCTGAAATTGAAGACTGAGCTGAACTATACTGATAAATGATTGTAATATGACTGGTAACTGGTAACTAGAAGCTAGAACCGATAGCTGTCAACTAATACTGACACTAAGAAGTGGTGGCTGATAATTGAGAACTGATAACTGGTACTGAGCTAAAACTGAACTGTTATCTGAACCGGTACCTGCTTGGTGTTATAGGCTATATCCCCCCAAATAAGGTAACTGAACATCTGAACTAGCCTCCAATATAATCATGCCGCGCATACTGTGGCTATATACGCGTACATAACAAACTTGGTTGGTGTTATGGGCTATATCCCACCCAGCCAGTAATATCTAGTCTCTCTAGTCAGAGTGTGTGAATGACACCCGGTCACACTAGGTGTTTCAACTCCCACCTGAACCAGAGGGGCTGTATCCCCCAGACAGGTAGTATCACACGCGACCGGACTGTGTGTCCAATGTCCAACTTCTATGGGGGACTCCAAATCACACATAACATGATCACAATATAAGCATAAGCATGTATGAGGCATAACACATGTGGCAACAATAGATATGGACTCAAGGAATGATAAGAAAACTCTTGATAGAATTATAGACACAACCTAGAACTAAAAATTGTCAAACTCTTTGAATTTCTATAAAAATTTCGGCAAAGTTTCCCCTGAAACTGGACGATCCGAAAAAATAGAACCAGCACTATATTATACAGGGGAATGGATACCCAAATAAATTGATAACATAAACATGTTAAACGGATAACAAAATGAGACAACTGGATGACATAACAAATCTGCAGATAGAATGTCTGGACAGCACCACTGTCCTGACGTTCACCCTAAGTTTCAGAGTGTAGATCAAAGTTATAGACTTCATAGTCTTCATGAAAGTTTTAGATATATGGCTTAGGGTTCTGGGGATTATTAAAGAATCTAAATATCAATCTTTTACAAAGATTTATGATCAATATACTAACAGCTATCCAAATATCAATACAATTTTCCAGATTTTGAAACGTTTTGGCTTGCTGTTTTGGACGTCTTTCCCCTTGGATTTTAGTACCAAATTAAGTATATACAAGGTTTACTTAGTACCATACAACTTTATTAGAAGAAATACTAAGATTAGAACTAAGAAAAGCTTCAAAAGCTAAAAGATACATGCCTTGCCAAAAGAAAGATTTAGTCTTACATACCTTTGATGTTTCTAGCTTCTAAACTTTGTTTCCTTTGAATTCCACACATTCTAAAGCTTAAAAACGCTATAACATAGAATTTAGGTACTTTACTTAGCCATGAAGTAATTCTAAAACTCAAACTACAGACGAAATTGAAGGTAGCATCACATTACCTTAATCGCGTAGAGCGTTTCGACGCAATCTGTCTTCAATTTCGAGTTAAGATTGATGTTGTTTCTTCAAAATCATAAAAATCTGCTTCAAACTAAAGAATCAACTGTTTCTATCGTGGTGTTTCTGAAAGAATGTCGAGAAAGAGAAGTATTTCTCTTTTATAATGAAAACATTTCATTTCTAGCCCTCTTTTGCGCTTATGTCCCTTTTTCTGGTCTGACTTCTGATACTCATATCTTTTTATCCAGACATTGTATGAACAAACCGTCAAAAATTTTGGAAACTTCACTCCAAGACCTTCAATTTGGTATATCATATGCCCCTAAAAGAACTTATATACACACAGAATTAATTGCTGAAAAAGCTCCGTTACAAGGCAAATCCTTAGTCGGTTTTTCCGCAACTTAAATATGATTTTTCCCAACCTTTATATTCAACATATAAAAGTCATATATGGTCCTATTATGACTTTAAGATCACTTAAATCATTCTTAACATGTCATTAGAATTATATACCTCTCTTTGGACATACGAGGTGTAACAATCTTCCCCCCTTAGGAACATTTGTCCTCAAATGTGAAATGAAGTATGTAAAAGCATCAAAAAAGGATCTGATATATACCTGAAGTAGTGAAGAGATGTGGATACTTGTCTCTCATATCATTCTCAGCTTCCCAAGTTATTTCCTCTACGTTATTGCTTCGCCATAGCACCTTAACTGAAGGAATGTCTTTCGTCCTTAGTCGACGAATCTGCCTATCTAAAATTGCAATTGGCACCTCTTCATAAGTTAATTGCTCCGTGATCTATTCATCATCTACTGGTACAACTCTAGAAGGATCTCCAACAAAGTTTCTAAGCATAGAAACATGGAATGCTGGATGTACCTCCTGAAGGTCTGCTGGAAGGTCTAATTCGTAGGCTACACGCCCAACTCGCCTGATAACCTGATATGGACCAATAAATATAGGGCTAAGCTTCCCATTCTTTCCAAATCTCATAACGCCTTTCATAGGTGATACTTTTAGGAATACCCAATCGCCAATCTGATATTCTAAATCTCGACGCCGATTATCTGCATAGGACTTCTGTCTGCTCTGCGCTGCTAATAGTCTTTCCTTGATCAACTTGACTTTATCAACGGCTTGTTGGATTAAATCTGGACCTACCAATTGAGACTCGCCAACCTCGAACCAACCTGCATTTGCTCCCATACAAAGCTTCATATGGTGCCATCTGTATGCTGGAATGATAGCTATTATTATATGCAAACTCTATCAATGGTAGATGATCACTCCAACTACCTCCAAAATCTAACACGCAAGCTCTAAGCATATCTTCTAATGTCTGAATGGTTCTCTCAGCCTGTCCGTCTGTCTGTGGATGAAATGTTGTACTCAGATTCACCCGTGTCCCTAAACCTGTCTGGAATGATCGCCAAAAATTTGTTGTAAACTGTGCGCCCCTGTCTGAAATGATAGATACTGGAATACCATGTAGGCGCACTATCTCTCTGATATAAAGTCTTGCATAATCCTCCGCTGTATATGTAGTTCTAACAGGCAAGAAATGAGCTGATTTAGTAAGCCTGACAACTATAACCCAAATAGAGTCATACTTGCTCCGCGTACGGGGCAAGCCTGTAATGAAGTCTATATTCACTGCTTCCCATTCCATGATGGAATCTCGATTTCCTGTAACAAGCCACTAGGTTTTTTATGCTCAAGCTTAACCTGCTGGCAGTTAGGACACTGAGCCACAAATTCTGCTATGTCATGCTTCATTCCATCCCACAGTAAATCTGCTTAAGGTCATGATACATCTTAGTCGAACCTGGATGAACAGTGTACCTGGAATAGTGTGCCTCAATCATAATCTGTCCACGTAAATCTGCAACATCAGGAACACAAAGTCTATCTTTATACATGAGAACCCCATCACTAGTAACCCTGTAAAGTGACTCCGGTTTTCTTCTGGCTATTTGTCTGTATTCAACTAGAACTGGACCCTCATACTGACGTTGTTTTACTTCTATAACTAGGCAAGTAGTGGATGCTTTCTGAACTGTAACTCCTGCGTCATCTGAATCCATTAATCTGACTCCCATGCTGGCCAACTAGTGAAGTGTATGAACTAACTCTCTTTTTTGTGGCTGTAAATAAGATAGACTACCTATAGACTTACGACTAAGGGCATCAGCAACAACATTCACTTTACCCGAATTATAAACAATGTCCACGTCCTAGTCCTTCAGCAACTCTAGCCACCGCCTCTGTCGTAGGTTTAGCTCCTTTTGCTTAAATATGTACTGGAGGCTCTTATGGATTGTATAAATATCAACATGAACTCCGTATAAATATTGTCTCCAAATCTTTAATGCATGAATTACTCTTCCGTGCTTCATCAAAACACAACCAAGACCAATTCGAGAAGCGTCACAGTAAATGACATAGTCCTCAGATCCCTCTAGAAGTGTAAGTACTGGAGTTGTTATCAACCTATTCTTTAGTTCTTGGAAGCTGTGCTCGCAAGAATCAGACCACTCAAATTTAGCTGTTTTCTGTGTCAATTTGGTCAATGGAGCTGCAATGGAGGAAAAACCCTCTACGAACCTTCTGTAATAACCTGCCAAACCCAGAAAACTACGTACTTCAGTTGGCGTTGTAGGTCTGGGCCAATTCTGCACAGCCTCAATCTTCTGGCCATCTACTTTAATTCCTTTTGCTGAAACTATATGGCCAACAAATGCCACTGAATCTAACTAGACTTCACACTTTGAGAACTTAGCAAATAATTGTTGGTCCCGAAGAGTACCCAATAGTGTGCGCAGGTGCTCCGCATGCTCTGATTCAGACTTTGAATAGATAAGAATATCATCAATAAATATAATCACAAATAAATCTAGATAAGGCCTGAATACGCTGTTCATCAGATCCATAAATACTGTAGGGGCATTAGTGAGTCCAAACGACATCACTAAAAACTCATAATGGCCATACCTAGTCTTGAATGCAGTCTTAGGTATATCAGATTTTCTAACTCTAACCTGATGGTAGCCTGATCGCAAATCTATCTTCGAGAAGCACTTGGCACCCTGGAGTTGGTCGAACAAGTCATCAATCCTGGGCAGAGGATATTTATTCTTGATTGTGACTTTATTTAGTTGTCTGTAATCTATGCACAAGCGTAGAGAACCGTCTTTCTTTTTCACAAACAATACCGGGGCTCCCCACGGGGAAATGCTAGGTCTGATAAGACCTTTATCCACCAAATCCTTCAGTTGTTCCTTAAGTTCTTTCAGTTCTGCCGGTGCCATCCTATAGGGAGGAATGGATATGGGCTGCATAGCTCGTACTATATCAATAGGAAAATCAATCTCTCGCTCTGGAGGAAGACCAGGTAACTCATCTGGAAACACATCAGGGAACTCATTCACTACCGGAACTGACTCAAGAGTCGATGTCTCCTTCTTTGAGTCTCGAACATGAACAATATGATATAAGCAGCCTTTTGCGATTAGCTTCCTTGCCTTAAGGTAAGAAATAAACAGACACTTTGGCGATGCAGAAACACCCTGCCACTCCATAGCTAATTCTCCTAGAAAGTGAAACTGGACTGTCTTCGCTCTACAATCAACGTTAGCATAACAAGAGGACAACCAATCCATACCGAGAATAACATCGAAATCAACTATTTCTAGCTCAATTAAGTCAGCTGTAGTGCTACAATCTCCCATCATTACCGTGCAACCTCTATAAACACGCCTAGCTACTATAGAATCACCAACGGGAGTGACTACCTCGAAAGGTCTAATAGCCTCTGGCACTATTTTGAATTTAATGGCAACAAAGGGAGTAACATATGATAATGCAGAACCCGGATCTATCAACACATACACATCGAGATAATTTATCGACAAAATATTTCTGACCACGTCTAGTGAAGCCTCTTGGTCCTGTCGACCAATAAGAGAATAGGTGCGGTTCTTAGTACCGCCTACTACAGGAGCTACACTTCGACCTCTACCAAGACCTGCTACTGCTTGAGGAACTTCCCCTGAGGGCGCGCTGGTGCTGAGGAAGCTACTACTGATCTAGCTGGCTGGGCTGCACCACTACCACCCCTAGTCGGGCAATCTCTCATGAAATGGCCTGCCTCGCGACAAATATAACAATTATCATCTCCTAACTGACATGGACCCAAGTGGCGTTTACCACAATCTGAACATCTGGGATATGTCTAACTAGCCGGTATCGAAGTACCACGGCGCTGAAATCCTAAAGTCTGTGATGCTTGACTAGCTCTGGACTGAGGAGGTCTATCAGATCTCAGGCCACGAGACTGTGTAGGTATACTAGCTGGTGGTTGTCTATCACTCTGCTGTCTACTCACTCCAGATGTCTCTCCAAACGAACCAGAAAATCTGCCCCTTTTGTGTAACACTCTATCCCTGTCGGCTCTCTCTCTCTGCTTCCTCTCCTCAAGTGATAAAGCAAATGCCTGAATGCGTGATATGTTCATACCTGACTGCATAGCAACCGTCATACACTCGTTCACCAGGTGTGGAACAAGTCCCACTACATACCTGTGAATTCTATCCTCCATACTTGCTACCACAGTGGGGGCAAACCTTGCTAAAGAATTAAAGCGATAATTATACTCTTCTACACTCAAACTTCCCTGTCTCAAGGTCAGGAACTGATCCGCACGTGCTCTTTGTGTCTCTATGGGCATATACTGATGAAGGAAGGCATCTGAGAATTCCTTCCAAGTCGTCGGAGTAGCATCTGCCCCTCTAGATAGCTCCCATGTCTGATACCACCCTGCTGCTAGGTCATGCAATCTGAATGCAGCCAACTCAACTGACTCTGTCTTTTACGCATGCATGACCCTCAACACCCTGGCTATCCTCACAAGAAAATCCTGAGGGTCCTCTCATGTACGGGATCCAGTAAAGACTGGCGGCTCTAGTCAGATAAAATCCCTGATCCTGGATCCAGTATCTCCTTGGGCATCTGCACTATGCTGTCTAGTCTGAGCAACTACAATACTGGTCAATAATCTGATGGCATCCCTCACTTCCTGCCCCTGACTATCAGGCTGAGGAGCTGGAGGTATGGCAGCTGTAGTACCTCTAATATCGCCCTGAACTTAAGGGATCTGTGAGGCCTCAGATGGAGCCTCAGGTCTGGACTCCTCACTCTCATCCACCTCAGGTGGAACTCTACTATTACCCTGGCCGACAATAGCCTTGCCCTTCTGGGCAGCTGTCAGTTTCTTCGGCAGCATCGCAGTATTCAAAACATTATGGTTAGAAGGCTGAATTCTAAAATTATAGCCCTATCGCACGATCTAGAGAAGAAAGAAAAACAACTGTCCTGAAAGTGCCTTGTTGCCTCCTGTTCAAAAGTATGGCGCGCAACATACTCTTGAACAAGACTATACTAGACACGGCCTGCAGACACTCTAAGACTGAACTGCTCTGATACCACTTTTGTCACGACCCAACCTAGGGCCACGACGGATGTCGGTTATCGCTAAACCTATTAATAATCTATGAATTATAGAGATGAGCTGGCAAACTGGTTATAAATACATACATATTTACTGAAAAAATAAAGTCTGGAAAGATGACAAGGCTATCACACAATAATATATATAACATACAGACTGCACCATACAGGGATATATCTACAGACCTTTAAGAGTGCTGAACTAAATATACAAAGGACATGACAAGGCCCCGCCATACCTACTCGACATATGTACAACATACCAAAAGTAGTATACTCCGGAAGAGATGGAGTGACTCCAACAGCTGGTAGATAGCCTACTAACGTGGCTCAGGGTCTGCTATCTTTGTACCTGCGCGGCATGAAACGTAGCACCCCAAAAAAAGGGCGTGAGTACGATATGTACAAAGTATGTAACGCTTGAGCATATAATAAATCATAGCTGGATGAAAGTGTAAGGCTGGAATATAAATATGTAAACATGAGCTGAAGCATAGCAGTGTAGCAGGAAATCTAAAAACGTACTAAACATGGTCTGAATATAACTTGAAGACTAGCAGAATCTGAAACTGAAGACTGAGCTGAACTATACTAATAAATGACTGTAATATGACTGGTAACTATAACTAGAAACTAGAACCGATAGCTGTCAACTGATACTGACACTAAGAACTGGTGGTTGATAACTGAGAACTGGTACTAAGCTGAAACTCAACTATTATTTGAAGTGGTACCTGCCTAGTGTTATGGGCTATATCCCCCCAAATCAGGTAACTGATCATCTGAACTAGCCTCACATATAATCATGCAGTGCATACTGTGGCTATATACACATATATAGCAAACCTGGTGGGTGTTATGGGCTATATCCCCGCCCCCCAGCCAGTAATATCTAGGCTCTCTGGTCAGAGTGTGTGAATGACACCCGGTCACACTAGGTGTTTCAACTCCCGCCTGAACCAGAGGAGCTGTATCCCCCAGACGGGTGGTATCACACGCGATCGGACTTTGTGTCCAATGTCCAGCCTCTATGGGGGACTCCAAATCACACGTAATATGATCACAATATAAGCATAAGAATGTATGAGGTATAACACATGTGGAAACAATAGATATGGACTCAAGGAATGATATGAAAACTCTTGATAGAATTATAGATACAACCTATAACTCAGAATTGTCAAACTCTTTGAATTTCTACAAAAAATTTGGCAGAGTGGCGCTGAAACTGGATGATATGCAAAAACAGAACCAGCATTATACTATACTAATGGATACCCGGATAAACTGATAACATAAACATGTTAAACAGATAACAAGATGAGACAACTGGATGACATAACAAATCCGCAGATAGAATGTTTGGACAGCACCACTGTCCTGAATTTCAACATAATTTTCAGAGTGTAGATCAAAGTTATAGACTTCATAGTCTCATGAAAGTTTTAGATATACGTCTTAGGGTTCTGGGGATTCTTAAAGAATCTAAATATCAATTTTTTACAAGGAGTTATGATCAATATACTAACAACTGTCCAAAGATCAAAACAATTTTCAAGATTTTGAAACGTTTTGTCTTGCTGATTTGGACGTCTTCCACCTAGGATTTTAGTACCAAATTAAGTATATACAAGGTTTCCTTGGTACCATACAATTTTCTCTGAAGAAATACTAAGTTTATAACTAAGAAAAGCTTCAAAAGCTAAAAGATACATGCCCTGCCAAAAGAAAGGTTTAGTCTTACATACCTTTGATGTTTCTGGCTTCTAAACTTTGTTTCCTTTGAATTCCACACCTTCTAAAGCTTAAACAAGTTATAACATAGAATTTAGGTACATTACTTAGCCATGAAGTAATTCTAAAATTCAAACTACAGACGAAATTGAAGGTAGCATAACATTACCTTAATATGTCTTCAATTTCGAGTTAAGATATATGTTGTTTCTTCAAAATCATAAAAATTTACTTCAAACTAAAGAATGAACTGTTTCTATCATGGTGTTTTTGAAAAAATGTCGAGAAAGAGAAGTATTTCTCTTTTTTAATGAAAACATTTCATTTCTAGCCCTCTTCTGCGCTTATGTCCTTTTTTCTGGTCTGTTTTCTAATGCTCACATCTTTTTATCCAGACATTGTATGAACAAACCGTCAAAATTTTTGGAAACTACACTCTAAGACCTTAAATTTGGTATATCATATTCCCCTAAAAGAACTTATATAACACACAGAATTAATTACTAAAAAAGCTCCGTTACAAGGCAAATCCTTAGTCCGCAACTTAAATCTGATTTTTCCCAACCTTTATATTCAACATATAAAAGTCATATATGGTCCAATTATGACTTTAAGATCACTTAAAACATTCTTAACATATCATTAGAATGATATACCTCACTTTGGACATACGAGGTGTAACAAAAAGCTCCCCCTATTGCACCAAGCGTGAGCTAATTCTTAGCTCCATCGACCTGTTCTATATTGAAAAGTATATCGAAGAGGTGATTATCGGCTAAATCATGTTAACCCATTCAAAGTTACGTGTATCTTTGCTTCGAAAATGTAGAGCTCCCCTCTCGTGATCGAGGAAGGATCAGCTTAGCCAGAGTAAGCTGGGAAATGGCATTATGATATTATCCAGATATGTTTATTTCCAAGAGTTCATTGTGCGAGTTATAATTCTGATTTTACAATCATGAGATAATGTCCATGCAGTGGTTGGTGAAGGTCATTCAAGTTCTTTTATTATCTGTGTAAACTTTTCTTTAAACTTGGGCCCGTTCGAGGACGAACGAGAGTATAAGTGGAGGAGAATCAAACGACTTCTGTCAAACGTTGAGGATCTGAGCATTGTACTCTGGCTGTGAGTTGGCATCGACTTCCCAGCTGTTGATGAGAGTCCCGCGTCGGTGAAGGGTTATTATTGCATTCGTATGCATTATATGTCATTCATATGCATTACATTGCATATCATATCGGGAGTAGCAGGATTCCGCTCTATTGCATTATATTGAGGTTAGGAGGATTCCACCCTAGGAGCAGGAGGATTCTGCTCCATTGCATTATATTGAGGGTAGAAGGATTCCACCCTAGGAGAAGGAGGATTCCGCTCCATTGCATCACACTGAGGGCATGAGGATTCCGCCCTAGGAGCATGAGGATTCCGCTCCATTCATTTGGCATATGTGACCCCTTGCATCATATTGCATTTCATTTCATCTCATTTCATTTCATGCCATTGTGTAGACTTATGGTACATAATTACTGTTCTACTTATACGTGCATTGTTTATTTGTTGATATGTTTCCGGCTCGTATTCCTGGTTGACTTTATGGTTTCGTACGTGTTTCCAGTTATTATCTGGCTCTACCTTTTTATAATTTAAATAAGGGGAATTTGGTTTATCTATTTTTTCTCCCTGGCTAGCGATCATATCCTTTGAGGTGGCTAGTCCGCCCCACTTACTGAGTCCTTTTGACTCACCCTTGTTTGTTGTTTGTTTCTTGTCTATCTATTTCGTTTCGGCAGGTTTGCTCCAGGATTGAGTTCGCCACGTTGGGAAGGAGCAAAGATGGCTTCAGCTGTCAGGGTGAGCCAGCTTTTATTCCGGTTGGCAACCAGTTTATTGTTTATTATTTCAGTTGCATTTTGCTCCCTTCAGGAGGTATCTGTCTTCTTTTGTACTCTTAGATGTCTAGTCTGGATAGCCCTAAACCTAGTATGTTGGGTAGTCAGCTGTAATTTCTTTTGTACAGCTTAGAGGTATCAGTATGTCTGTGCTTCTTTTTCTAAGTCTTGTTCTTATTTATGAATTGAATTATATTTATTTTCCTAAATTAGTTGATAAGGGTTCGCTCGACGGGTCTAAGGGAGGATGTCGGGTGCCCGCACGGCCTAACCGGATTTTGGGTCGTGTCGGTTGGTATCAGAGCCCGGTTTAGAATCTATCCAGACTAAGACCGTGTCTAGTAGAGTCTCGCTAATATGTACGTAGACGTCCGTACTTATCTAGGAGAGGCTATTATGGCATTTAGGAATTTTCGCTTCCTTCATTTCTGATCGTGCGTCGGTCTAGGATTCAAAAGTATTTTCGTTAATTCGTTAATTCCTTCATGGTAATTGTGAACCCTCGTGCGACAAATCAACAAATGGCATGAGTTCAAGGCTACTCAAGATGGAACAATTTCAACACCTAACAAAAACAAGCGAGATAAGTCATGCTATTTAGTCAGCACTCAGAGTCAGAAACCTGAGCTGAAGAGTCATTAACAAGACTAACTATCAGTCCAATACATAACTCACACCAAAGCTCTCTAAGGAAGTTCAACTTACATGCAAAGGACTAAATATGATAGTATCAAACAATTCACAGAGAAACCTTCACCACTTAGCTACTTCCTATTTCCTTTTTTCTTTTTTTTAATTCTAAATTTTAATAAGTTTTTTTTCATTTTTGTTTAAAAACGCCTGGCTCAAAATAAAAGGCATCCTCGGGAAAGAACCGTGGCTTGAAGAAAACCCAAGGATTATGTCACTAATCTAAAAATTTTAAATAAACGCAGTAAAAATAATATTACAAGTCATGATACCCCACCCCACACTTAAAATAGTGCATGATCTCCACTGCACAAATACAGTAATAATGAACAAGAGTGGGTATCAAGAAATCTTCCTCAAACTGCAGAGTCTGGAGGTGCTGCAGACCGGTCTGAACCCACGGTCTGAACAGTGGAGGGATCTAACAATATAGTGCCAGCTGCATCCATAGCATCGATCAGCGTCCCCTCCATGGTAGTATCAGTAGCCGGAGCTGGCTCCGTAGCAGTGCCATCAGTAGCACTCAAATCCACAACCTCGTGATCGGACTCTGCCTCAGTCTGGACGCCAATGGAACCCGTCACTTTGGTACTCTCAATAGAAGCAAATATCTCCGCCAGTCTACTCAACATCAGGGTATCTCGAGCCGCCTGCTCCTGTCTCAGCTGGGTCAGCTCGGCCTGTTGCCCCTCTCTCAGCTTGGCCAACTCAGCCTCAAATGCCTCAAGTTGCTCTGACGTAGATCTCTTATCCTCTTTCGCCGCAACAGGGTAATGCACCAATGTAATGTTATGCGCATTGGGTACCTCTAGAAAATCATCACCCGTATAGAAGGGGACCCCGTGCTTCCTCATCAGAGCCGTCAAAGTGTGCACAAACTACAACTTTGAAGTCTTCCTTTTCCGAGTACGCACCATCTGCTCATACATGAGCTCTCCCAAGTTCAACACTATCCCAGTCATCAAAGCATAAATGAGAAGCACTCTTTCTCGAAGGATATTTGTCTGATGATCTACTTGTATTATTCAGTTGGACACCCAGTTTAACCAAGATCTACTCTCCCTAGACATGAACTTCTTTGGCAAGGTGGCATATTTTCTCTTAGTGTTGTGCAACCATGCAGGCTTTGAGGAATCACTATCATCAGTAACAGCTGGTGAGTCACAAAATACATGAATGACATTCTCAATGTCTGGATCTTCGAGCATCTTCTTGTAATCATCCATTGTCACTTCATTAGCTCTGTAATATGTATTAATGGCTCTGGCAGAGATATCAACCTCAACCTCTCTAATCCGCACTATGCTGCTCCTTGGATCCTCCCAGTTAGCATATAATGACTTTTACAAACTTTCGAAAGTGAATTTGATATTGTTCGGCTAGTTTCCGCTAAAATGCCGAAAGTTAAATAATTTGACTTTTATTCTATTTAATTTGCATATTGAGTTTATGGAGCCCAATTTGAGATCCGTCTTTGCGGGTATGTTATATATATTTTGTATAACTTATATGCAAAAGTTGAAATTATTTCGAATATCGTAGGATATCGTTTTAATTTGTTTCACGAAAAGAAAAGAAAATAAAAGAAAATGAAAAAGGAAAAGACAAAAAATTGAAAGATAAGAGGCGGTGGACTTTTAGTCCACCCTTTCTATAAGTAAGCTGAAACATAGAAACATAAACGAATAGAAACATGAAATGAAAAACGCAGAAGGAGAACAAGACATAACGCGGGGAAAAATGCCAGAAAATGAGAAAAATGCCGGAGAAAAGATAGAATTTTCACCCTGAAACATTCAGGTAATGACCCTATATATTATTTGAGTTCATTACGTGTGTTTGAATATATTCTAACGGTAAAACTTGGAATATTAGACATCGTTTTTATAAGTTCAATTAATAGTTTAAAGGGTCAATTGGACCTCGATAATGAAATTAATTATATATTCATACTCAGTGAGTTATGAGCAACATATAAATGTAATTTATTTAGAGTTTGGTTATGTGACCTTAAACCCTGTAAATAGGCCTGGCCGGCGTATTGCGTATGAGAATAGGGTATCAGGCTCCTAACTGGATTGCCCTAAGATTTGAGGAATGAAGCCTTTATCCTAATTTGATATATTTTTGTGCTCATTGAACACAGTGGGATCGTTTCGCAATGAATCCAAAAGAATAAAGCGGTTGTTGGGCAGCAATGTTAACTTTGGAACTGGGTAAGTGATTATATCCATTTCTTTGGAGGCATTTGACCTCGTGGATTTTCTACCACGTGTTCTTTACGTGTGGAGCTGCCGATAGGCGTACTTATTAAGCCCTAGCTTTGAATTTACGTCATATATTATATGTTATGCCCTGTTGTTGGTATTGCATTGAGCATATGAGTTGCACTCTGGTTTTGAGCATTGCATATACTTCCCAGTTGGCGATGAGAGTCCCGAGCCGGTGAAGGGTCATCATTGCATATACTTCTCGGTAATCGATGAGAGTCCCAAGCTGGTGAAGGATCATTAATGCATATACTCCCGGTTGGCGATGAGAGTCTCGCACCAATGAAGGGTCATTATTACATATACTTCCCGGTAATCGATGAGAGTCCCGAGCCGGTGAAGGGTCATTATTGCATATACTTCCTGGTTGGCGATGAGAGTCCCGCACCAGTGAAGCATCATTATTGCATATACTTTCCGGTAATCGATGAGAGTCCCGAGCCGGTGAAGGATCATCATTGTATATACTTCCCGGTAATCGATGAGAGTCCCGAGCCGGTGAAGGGTCATTATTGCATATATCTCCTGGTAGACGATGAGAGTTCCGCGCTGGAGATAGGTATCAGGAATATGTGACTGCATTGCATCGTACCTCATTCATCCTATCTCATTGCACCGTATACTAACTATTGTGTGTATTGTGTTGTGTCTTATGTATGCGGTATGTATACTATGTCGTGGACATATCTCAGTTTGCCTTTATATTTCTGGCTCGTATTCTGGGTTGCGGGGATCAGGTTGCACGCCGCAACGGTATAAATATATGGATCGGGTGGCACATTGCAACTGTATAAATATATGGATCGGGTTGCACGCCGTGATAGCATGAGATATATGGATCGGGTTGCACACCGCAACAGGATGTATTTCGGATTGTTGTTATGTTCGGGATACCTATATATTCTGGTTGTCTTACATTCCTGGTTGTTGACTAGTTTGTGATTCCATACGTGTTTCTAGTTATTATCCGGCTCTGGCTTTTCATAATTTAAATAAGAGGAATTTGGTTTATCTGTTTCTTTTCTCCCTGGCTAGCTATCCTATTCTTTGAGGTGGCTAGTCTGCCCCACTTATTGAGTCCTTTTGACTCACCCTTGTTTGTTGTTTGTTTCTTGTCTATCTATTTTGTTTTGGCAGGTTCACTCCATGATTGAGTTCGCCACGTTGTGAAGGAGCGAAGACGACTTCAGCTGTCAGGGCGAGCCAGCTTTTATTTTAGATGGCCACCAGTTTATTGGTTATTATTTCAGTTGCATTTTGCTCCCTTCAGGAGGTATCTGTCTTCTTTGTACTCTTAGATGTCTAGTCTGGATAGCTCTAAACCTAGTATGTGGGTAGTCAGCTGTAATATTTATTTTTTTTACAGCTTAGAGGTATCATTATGTTTGCACTTTTTCTATGTCTTGCTTTTATTTATAAATTGAATTATATTTATTTTCATAATTTAATCGATAAGGCTTCACCCGATAGGTCTAGGGAAGGATGTCGGGTGCCCGCACGGTCTAACCGGATTTCGGGTCGTGTTAATTGGTATCAGAGCCCGGTTTAGAGTCTATCCAGACTAAGACAGTGTCTAGTAGAGTCTCGCTGATGGGTACGTAGACGTCCATACTTATCTACGAGAGGCTATGATGGCATTTAGGAAGTTTCACTTCTTTCTTTTCTGATCGTACGTCGGTATAGGATGCAAAAATATTTTCCGTTAATTCCTTCATAGAAATGGTGGACCCTTGTGCGAAAAATCAGCAAAGGGTTATAATTCACTGGCGAAGCAGTCTAGTAAGAGGCCAGCGTTGGTCAAGCCCCGAAAGTTTTTGATCATTTTGATGATCTAGTTACGGAGGTCCCAGCTGTACGAGCTTGCGATGGGCTAGGGAGCAGGGCCTTGTGGTTCCCTTGGCTCTCTACGATGCTTTATAAGAGTCTTCGTGACGCAGATACCGCAAAAACCTATTATTCACTAGGCAGCTTAACAGGTTGCCGCAGATGCATATGTTCGGTCTCAGGGAGCTCCTATTCCAGTTCTTAATATTGCCCCAGTAAAATATGTTCCAAATGCAGCATGTGTTGCGCCACCAATTGTTCTGGCTGGTTAGCTAGCCGAGGTAACAGTTCGGTTCGAGTTCCCTAAGAGGATATATTATTTTGCGCGGTTGAATATCCCAATATTCCCAAGCAATGCATTAGATAATCCCTGTGTAAGTTTTTTTAAAATAAAATGATGTCAGCGTATCCTTCTGGCTCTTGATTATATCGAGCGGTATGGTGTTGATTATTCTGCTTTCCAGTTTCAGGGTCCAGCCTTGGATTGCTGGGCTGCTCTCTTATTAGCTAACTTGGTTCGATTTTTCCTCTAGATTCGTGGAAAAGTTCCTTTCGAGTAGCAAGCGAGATGAAAAGTGTTGCCAGTCTGAGTGGATTAGACAGGGTAGCCTGTCGGTTAGCCTGTTGATGTTTCAGAATGTGAGATTGAATTCTATAGAATGGCTGAATATGCGTTAGAACTAATTCATGAGCCTTTCGAGAGATTCAAAGATTTATTGATGACCGTTCTTTTTCCTTGAGATCCCAGATGGCTCGTGAGATTGAGGTCGGGATTTCATCTGATATTGTTGTTGATATTACCCGAAGGTACGAGGCATACCATAAGTTAGAGCGGGAAGAGTTAGAGCGGGAGAGCAAGAGATCCCGTGGCCCTAGTGGGCAACCATGGAACCTCATTTTCAAGATAAGAGTTCTGGTTATTTTAGGAGGTCACCTTCCAGGTTATCTCAGCGTGTGTCATGTGATTCTTAGAGTGCACCAATAGCTCATCAAGATCAGATTCGGTCTTTTCTTTACATCTATCAATAATCTTTCCAGCTTCCATTTTTAGTTGAAAAGGTGTTATCATTGTCGTGAGTCTGGTTATCCTTTTAGGAGTTTTTCCTTATTCCGGCAAGTAGGCTATCGTGCTTTCTCTCGGCCTCAGGTACCTGCACAGTCGCAGGGAATTTTATTTAGATCTCAATCATCCAGAGAAATGCCACCATCCCGTAGAGGTTGAGAGTGTGGTGGCAGTGGTTCTTCAGAAGGTAATTATGAGTGTAGCGGCTTAGTTCAGCCGCAGGGGCAGTTTTATGAATTGCCAGTCTGGCAGGATGCTGAGGCATCCGATGTAGTAGACCCATGTGTTTCGTCTTCCCTTATATGTGAGTAAGATTTGACTCTTCCGATCGATCTGGAGATTGTCTGTCACATCATTTTCCATAGTTTCCTTGAATATTGTTTCTATTAAGAACCAGTTGCGGTAGAGGGGCGAGCTTCTAGTATTATTTATTTCTGGCATTTGTGAGACTTACTAGGTTTAAATGTGAGAGATTGGGAGTGAGTGGCGGTATTTTCTGCTTGACATCTTATTGTGCCACATTCTGTTATTATGTCAAGTCAGTTTACCTCTCTCGTCGGAATTCAATTTTGGTAGGATAATAGGAACCTAATTCGTCAACATCAGAAAGTGTTATCGTTTCTTTCGGCTCAAAGTGATAAGTAAGTAATATGCAACTTATGTGCCTTCCTTTTGTTCAAGATGCTTGTAGACTCATGTTATTCCATGAGCTTGTCTTAATTATAAAAAGGGTTTCTGGTAAATTGTCAGAGTTTCCTTCTTATAGGAAGGTTAATTGACATAGATGTTGTTCCATAAAGCTTATTTAATGTCTATCTCTTCAATTGCGATTCTTTGGTTAGCATGACTCGGAAGTAGTGTAGATCTGGGAGCCAAACAAATAAAAAGATGACCTTCCTGAAGCTCTAATCATTTCTATCCTCATTCCATTGCCATCCTTTCTTTGTTCCGCACTGGTGAGCTTAAGCGGTCAGTAACCTATTGTGATGTTCCCTTTGTTGAACCCGAGTGTGTGCCAAGGTAGCCGGGTAAGCACATTTTCATTTTTCAAGGTTACTAAGGGTAATGAGAGGCGTCATCTGACCTTTGATCTGATCCATCAGGCGGTGGTGCTTATAAAAAATGTATGGAGTTGTGACTCGAGAGTTGTAGTTGTTTGGCAACTCGAAAGTGTAATTTGGTAGCTCAGGTCGGATCCGCATTCTGTTTTAGCTAAGTCTTTCTTAATCCAGCAGGTTGTGCGAGGATGATTATTCCTGTTCAAACAGTTGCATGAGTTTGTGCTTTAAGTAGAGGAGTCTTCCTCCAAATACTGAATGGTAATACTAAATCTCTAAGGCGTTGATACCACTTTTGTCACGACCCAACCTAGTGCCACGACAGAAGCCTACAACGAGTGTAGATCATTGCTAAACCTTCTAATAATCTATTAATGATAGAGATAACCTTGCAACCTGATCATATATATGTACCTATCTACTAAAAGCATAAAGTCTGGAAAGATGACACGACTTCAACTTGCTGGCAATTAGAACACTGACCCACAAATTCTGCTATGTCATACTTCATTCCATCCCACCAATAAATCTGCTTAAGATCATGGTACATCTTAGTCGAACCTGGATGAACAGTGTATTTGGAATAATGTTCCTCTATCATAATCTGAAAACTTAAATCTACAATATCAGGAACACAAAGTCTATCTTTATACATAAGAACACCGTCAGTAGTAAACCTATATGGTGACTCCGGTTTTCTTTTTGCTATCTATCTGTATTTAACTAGAACTGGATCCTCAAACTGACGCTGTTTTACTTCATGAAAATTTAGAGTTAAAGGTCTAGGGCAGCTTGCCGTCCATCCATTATTGGCATATCTCCTTCACACCTCAACCCCTTGAGAAGTTACTTTAGCGTTATAAGTGCTCATGTAATCAACGTTGTTGCTGGTATTCTACCTCAGCTCATGGTCCAATCACATGTCTCTTTTATTTTTACTTTTTCAAGTCATAATATTTCCAATTCAAAGACAATACCCTAAAGTAGATCAGTCTGAAGATCATTACTGGTCTGTATCATACTATCCAGTAGTATTTGCAAGATCCTTATCCTTATATGATAGACCCTGTTCAGATGAACCTTTGACATACATTAGGATATGAGTAACTAGTTTCCCACAAGGAGCTTGCGGAGCAACACTAACATCAACTGAGATGTTGCATAGTGTGTTCGTAAAAATAATATAGCTTGCATCAAATCATCTATAGTGTGTAATGACAAGGTACTTCAAAAGCTCCCCTATTGCATTAAGCGTGAGCTAGTTCTTAGTTCCATAGACTTGTTCTATATCGAAAAGTATATCGATGAGGTAATTCATTGGTGGGATCATGTTAATCCATCCAGAGTTCCGTATATCTTTGTTTCGAAAATATAGAACTCTCTTTTCGTGATCGAGGAAGGATCAGCTTAGTCAGAATAAGCTGTGCAATGATGTTTTAGTCCAAAATTTTGATATGCGTGTTATAATTCTGATCCTACAATCAGGAAATAATGCCCGTGGAGTAGCTCATGAAGGTCGTGCAAGTTCTCTTGTTATCTGCGTGAATCTTGCTGTAGACTTAGTGTTACACCCCGTACGTCTAAATTGACATATATCATTATAATATCATGTTAAGAATGATTTAAGTGAGTTTAAAGTAATAATAAGACCATATATGATGTTTATATGTTGAATATAAAGTTTGGGGAAAATCAGATTTAAGTTGCGGAAAAACCGACTAAGGAATTGCCTTGTAACGGAGCTTTTTCAGCAATTAATTTCATGTGTTATATGAAGTCTTTTGGGGACATATCATATACCAAATTGAAGGTCTTGGATTGTAGTTTCCAACACTTTTAACGGTTTGCTCATATAACTTATAGATAAAAAGATATGAGCGTCAGAAGTCAGACCAGAAAAAGGGACATAAGCGCAAAAGAGGACTAGAAATGAAATGTTTTTATTATAAAAGAGAAATTTCTCTCTCTCTCTCGACATTTCCAGTAAACCCAAGATATAAACAGAGGTTTCTTCAGTTTTAATCCATATTTTTTGATTTTGAAGAAACAACATCAATTTTGACACGAAACGGAAGACGGATTGCGTCAAAACGCTCTACGCGATTAGGGTAACATTATGCTACCTTCAATTTCGTCTATAGTTTGAGTTTTAGAATTACTTCATAGCTAAGTAAAGTATCTAAATTCTATTTTATAGCTTGTTTAAGCTTTAGAAGGTGTGGAATTCAAAGGAACGAAGTTTAGAAGCTAGAAACATCAAAGGTATGTAAGGCTAAACCTTTCTTTTGGCAAGGCATGTATCTTTTAGATTTCGAAGCTTTTATTAGTTTCAAACTTAGTTTTTCTTGTGAGAAACTTGTATGGTACCAAGGAAACCTTGTATATACTTAATTTGGTACTAAAATCCAAGGTGAAAGACGTCCAAATCAGAAAGGCAAAACGTTTCAAAATCTGGAAAATTGTTTTGAACTTTGGACAGTTGTTAGTATATTGATCATAACTCCTTATACAAAATTGATATTAAGATGATTTAAGAATCTCCAGAATCCTAATACATATATCTACAACTTTCATGAAGATCATGAGGTCTATAACTTTTATCTGCACCCTCAAAACTATGATGCAATACAGGACGCTGGTATTGTCTAGAAATTCTGTACATCCGTGGAATTGTTACACCACTCTCATCTTGTTATCTAGTTAATTTGTTTATGTTATCAGTTTATCCGGGTATCCATTCCTGTGTATAATATAGTGCTGGTTCTGTTTTGCGGATCATCCAGTTTCAGTGGAAACTCTGCCGAAATTTTTATAAAAATCAAAGAGTTAGACAAATTCTAAGTTTCAGGTTGTGTCTACAATTCCATCCAGAGTTTTCTTATCATTCCTTTGAGTCCATATATATTGTTGCCACATGTGTTATGCCTCATACATGCTTATGCTTATATTGTGATCATGTTATGTGTGATTTGGAGTCCCCCATAGAGGTTGGACATTGGACACACAGTCCGGTCGCGTGTGATACTACCCGTCTGGGGGATACAGCCCCTCTGGTTCAGGCGGGAGTTGAAACACCTAGTGTGACCGGGTGTCATTCACACACTCTGACCAGAGAGACTAGATATTACTGGCTGGGGGGGATATAGCCCATAACACCCACCAGGTTTGTTATATACGCGTATATAGCCACATTATGCACTGCATGATTATACATGAGGCTAGTTCCAGTTTTCAGTTACCTGATTTGGGGGGATACAGCCCATAACGCCAGACAGGTACTAGTTCAGATGTTCAGTTACCTGATTTGGGGGGATATAGCCCATAACACCAGACAGGTACCAGTTCAGATAACAGTTCAGCTTTAGCTCGGTACCAGTTATCAGTTCTCAGTTATCAGCCACCAGTTCTTAGCGTCAGTATCAGTTGACAGTTATCAGTTCTCAATTATCAGCCACCAGTTCTTAGCGTCAGTATCAGTTGACAGTTATCAGTTCCAGTTTCTAGTAACCAGCTATCAGTCATATTACAGTTCTTTATCAGTATAGTTCAGCTCAGTCTTCAGGTTCGGATTCAGCTAGACTTCAGCTTATATTCATATCATGTTTAGTACGTTCTTCAGATTTCCAGCTATATTGCTATGCTCCAGCTCATGTTTACATATTTATATTCCAGCCTACCGTTTCATTCAGCTATGACATATTATATGCTCATGCCTTACATACTTGGTACATATCGTACTCACGCCCTTTTTTGGGGCGCTGCGTTTCATGCCGCGCAGGTGCAGATAGATCAATGCTTGGACCACGTTAGTAGGCCATCGATCAGCTATTGGAGTGACTCCGCTTACTCCCGGAGTTACTTATCTTTTGGTATGTATACAGTCAGCCAGTTTGGGTATGGCGGGGTCTTGTCCCGTCCTTTGTATATTCAGTTCAGCACTCTTAGAGGCCTGTAGATATGTCCCTGTGTGGTGCAGTCAGTATGTTATGTATGTCAGCTTATGTTAGCCTTGTCAGCTATTTGCATTGCATACTCCTTATCAGCTAGGTTTATGCTTATTCTATTTATCAGTTATAATGGTTAGCAGATTATCAGCAGAATTAATGATGATCGATACTTAGTGTTGGTCATCCGTCGTGACCCTAGGTTGGGTCGTGACAAAAGTGGTATCAGAGCAGTTCAGTCCTAGGGTGTCTACAGGCCGTGTCTAGTAGAGTCTTGTTTAGGAGTATGTTGCGCGCCATACTTTTGAACAGGAGGCTACAAGGCACTTCAGGACAGTTGTCTTTCCTTCTTCTCTAGATCGTGCGATAGAGCCATGATTATAGAATTCAGCCCTCTAACAATAGTAATTTCAGCAAAGCGATGCCGCAAAAGAAACTAACAGCTGCCCAGAAGGGCAAGGTTATTGCCGGTCAGGGTATTAGTGGAGTGCCACCTAAGGTGGATGAGAGTGAGGAGTCCAGACCTGAGGCTCCATCCGAGGCCTCACAGATCCTATCAGTTCAGGGTAATATTAGAGGTACTGCAGCTACTATACCTCCACCTTCTCTACCTGATAGTCAGGGGCAGGAAATGAGGGATGCCATCAGATTATAGACCAGTGTTGTAGTTGCTCAGACTAGACAACACAGTGCAGATGCCCAGGGAGATGTTGGATCCAGGATCAATGATTTTATCAGGCTAGAGCCTACAGTCTTTACTGGATCCCGTACAGGAGAAGACCCTCAGGATTTTCTATTGAGGATAGCCAGAGTGTTGAGGGTTATGCACGTGTCAGACACAGAGTCAGTAGAGTTGGCTGCATTCAGATTGCATGACCTAGCAGCAGGGTGGTATCAGACATGGGAGCTATCTAGAGGGTCAGATGTTACTCCGGCGACTTGGAAGGAATTCTCAGATGCCTTCCTTTATCAGTATATGCCTATAGAGACATAGGGAGCCCGTGCTAATCAGTTCCTAACCTTGAGACAGGGAATTTTGAGTGTAGAAGAGTATAATAATTGCTTTAATTCTTTAGCATGGTTTGCCCCTACGGTGGTAGTGAGTATAGAGGATAGAATTCATAGGTATATATATATAATGGGACTAGCTCCACACCTAGTGAACGAGCGTATGACAGTTGCTATGCAGTCATGTATGAACATAACATTCAGGCATTTGCTTTGTTACTTGAGGAGAGGAAGCAAAAATAGAGAGCCGACAGGGATAAAGTGCTAGACAAGAGGGGCAGATTTTCTGGTTCGTTTGGAGAGACGTCTGGAGCGAGTAGATAGCAGTGTGTTAGACAACCACCAGCTAGTGTACCTACATAGTCTCGTGGCTTTAGATCTGATAGACCTCCTCAGTCCAGATCTAGTCACACATCACTGACTTCAAGATTAAAGTGTCGTGGTACTTCTATACCGGCCAATCAGACATATCCCAGATGTTCAGATTGTGGTAAACGCCACTTGGGTCCATGTCAGTTAGGAGTTGATACTTGTTATATTTGTCGCGAGGCAGGCCATTTCATGAGAGATTGCCCGACTAGGGGTGGTAGTTGTACAGCCCAGCCAGCTAGATCAGCAGTTGCTTGCTCAGCACCAGCACGCCATCAGGGGCATGTTCTTCAGGATGGAACCTGTATAACAGAAAGAATTTAAGGAGCAATTGAAGGATTTGTTAGATAAAGGCCTCATCAGACCCAGCATTTCCCCGTGGGGAGCCTCGATACTATTTGTAAAAAAAGAAAGATGACTCTCTACGCATGTGCATAGATTACAGACAGCTGAATAAAGTCATTATTAAGAATAAATACTCTCTGCCCAGGATTGATGTCGAGTTTGACAAGCTCCAGGGTGCCAAGTGCTTCTCGAATATAGATTTGCGATCAGGCTACCATCAGGTTAGAGTTAGAAAATCAGATATACCTAAGACTGCATTCTGGACTAGGAATGGCCATTATGAGTTTTTAGTGATGTTGTTTGGACTCACTAATGCCTTTGCAGTATTTATGGATCTAATGGACAGCGTATTCAGGCCTTATTTAGATTTATTTGTGATTATATTTATTGATGATATTCTCATCTATTCAAAGTCTGAATCAGAGCATGCAGAGCACCTACGCACAGTATTGGGTACTCATCGGGACCAACAATTATATGCTAAGTTCTCAAAGTGTAAATTCTAGATAGATTCAGTGGCATTTCTTGGCCACATAGTTTCAGCAGAAAGAATTAAAATAGATGACCAGAAGATCTAGGCTGTGAAGAATTGGCCCATGCCTACGACGCCAACTGAAGTACGTAGTTTTCTGGATTTGGCAGGTTATTACAGAAAGTTTATAGAGGGTTTTTCCTCCATTGCAGCTCCACTGACCAAATTGACAAAGAAATCAGCTAAATTTGAGTGTTCTGATTCTTGCGAGCACAGCTTCCAAGAACTAAAGAACAGGTTGATAACAGCTCCAGTACTTACACTTCCAGAGGGGTCTGAGGGCTATGTCATTTACTGTGATGCTTCTCGAATTGGTCTTCGTTGTGTTTGATGCAGCATGGAAGAGTAATTGCTTATGCTTCTAGGCAGCTGAAAGGGCACGATCAGAACTACCTCACCCATGATCTTGAGCTTTCAGCAGTCATTCATGCATTGAAGATTTGAAGACATTATTTTTACGGTGTTCATGTTGATATTTATACGGATCACAAGAGCCTCCAGTATATATTTAAGCAAAAGGAGCTAACCCTATGATAGAGGCGGTGGCTAGAGTTGCTGAAGGACTATGACATGACATTCTTTATCATCCGGGTAAAGCGAACGTTGTTGCTGATTCCCTTAGTCGCAAGCCTATGGGTAGTCTATCTTATTTACAACCAGAGAAAATAAAGTTAGCTCATACACTCTACCAGTTGGCTAGCATGGATGTCAGATTAATAGATTCAGAGGACGCAAGAGTTACAGTTCAGAACGCAACCACTACTTTCCTAGTGACATAAGTAAAGCAGCGCCAGTATGAGGATCCAGTTCTAGTTCAATACAGGTAGATAGCCAGAAGAAAACCAAAATTATTATATAGGTTACTAGTGACGGGGTTCTTATATATAAAGATAGACTTTGTGTTCCTGATGTTGCAGATTTATGTGGACAGATTATGACAGATGCACATTATTCCAGATACACTGTTCATCCTAATTCGACTAAGATTTACCATGATCTTAAGCAGATTTATTGTTGAGACGAAATGAAGCGTGACATAGCAGAATTTGTGGCTCAATGTGCTAACTGCCAGCAGGTTAAAGTCGAGCATAAAAAAAAAAAAAAAAAAAAAAAAAAAAAAAACCTAGTGGCTTGTTATAGGAAGTCGAGATTCCATCATAGAAATGGGAAGCAGTGAATATGGACTTCATTACAGGCTTTTCCCGTATGCGGAGCAGATATAACTCTATTTGGGTTATAGTTGACAGGCTTACTAAATGAGCTCATTTCTTTCCTGTTAGAACTACATATACAGCAGAGGATTATGCCAGACTTTATATCAGAGAGATAGTGCGCCTACATGGTATTCCAGTATTTATTATTTCAGACGGGGGCGCACCAGTTTACAGCTAATTTCTATAGATCGTTCCAGACAGGTTTAGGGACACAGGTGTATCCGAGTACAGTATTTCATCCATAGACAGACAGACAGGCTGAGCGGACCATTCAGACATTAGAAAATATGCTTAGAGCTTACGTGTTAGATTTTAGAGGCAGCTGGAATGGTAACCTACTGTTGATAGAGTTTGCATATAATAATAGCTATCATTCTAACATACAGATGGTGCCATATGAAGCTTTGGATGGGCACAAATGCAGGTTTTCTATATGATGGTTCAAGGTTGGCGAGTCTCAATTGATAGGTCCAGATTTAATCCAACAAGTAATTGATAAAGTCAAGTTGATCAGGGAAATATTATTAGCAGTGCAGAGCAGACAGAAGTCCTATGCAGATAATCGACATTGAGATTTAGAATTTCATATTGGCGATTAGGTATTCCTGAAAGTATCACCTATGAAAGGCGTTATGAGATTTGGAAAGAAGGGAAAGCTTAGCCCTAGATTTATTAGTCCATATCAGATTATCAGGGAAGTTGGGCGTGTAGTCTACGAGTTAGACCTTCAAGCAGACCTTCAGGAGGTACATCCAGTATTCCATGTTTCCATGCTCAAAAAAATGTGTCAGAGATCCTTCTAGAGTTGTACCAGTAGAGGATGTACAGATTACAGAACAGTTGACTAATAAGGAGGTGCCAGTTGCAATTTAAAGAGGCAGATTCGTCGAGTAAGGACGAAAGACATTCCTTTAGTTAAGATGCTATATCAAAGCAATAATATAGAAGAAATAACTTGGGAAGCTGAAAATGACATGAGGGCCAAATATACACATCTCTTCATTACTTCGAGTATGTAACAGATCGTTGCTTAATGCTTCTACATACTTCATTTAACATTAGAGGACGAATGTTCCTAACGGGGGAATATTGTTACACCCCGTACGTCTAAATTGACGTATATCATTATAATATCATGTTAAGAATGATTTAAGTGAGTTTAAAGTAATAATAAGACCATATATGATGTTTATATGTTGAATATAAAGTTTGGGGAAAATCAGATTTAAGTTGCGGAAAAACCGACTAAGGAATTGCCTTGTAACGGACCTTTTTCAGCAATTAATTTCATGTGCTATATGAAGTCTTTTGGGGACATATCATATACCAAATTGAAGGTCTTGGATTGTAGTTTCCAACACTTTTAACGGTTTGCTCATATAACTTATAGATAAAAAGATATGAGCGTCAGAAGTCAGACCAGAAAAAGGGACATAAGCGCAAAAGAGGACTAGAAATGAAATGTTTTTATTATAAAAGAGAAATTTCTCTCTCTCTCTCGACATTTCCAGTAAACCCAAGATATAAACAGAGGTTTCTTCAGTTTTAATCCATATTTTTTGATTTTGAAGAAACAACATCAATTTTGACACGAAACGGAACACGGATTGCGTCAAAACGCTCTACGCGATTAGGGTAACATTATGCTACCTTCAATTTCGTCTATAGTTTGAGTTTTAGAATTACTTCATAGCTAAGTAAAGTATCTAAATTCTATTTTATAGCTTGTTTAAGCTTTAGAAGGTGTGGAATTCAAAGGAACGAAGTTTAGAAGCTAGAAACATCAAAGGTATGTAAGGCTAAACCTTTCTTTTGGCAAAGCATGTATCTTTTAGATTTCGAAGCTTTTATTAGTTTCAAACTTAGTTTTTCTTGTGAGAAACTTGTATGGTACCAAGGAAACCTTGTATATACTTAATTTGGTACTAAAATCCAAGGTGAAAGACGTCCAAATCAGAAAGGCAAAACGTTTCAAAATCTGGAAAATTGTTTTGAACTTTGGACAGTTGTTAGTATATTGATCATAACTCCTTATACAAAATTGATATTAAGATGATTTAAGAATCTCCAGAATCCTAATACATATATCTACAACTTTCATGAAGACCATGAGGTCTATAACTTTTATCTGCACCCTCAAAACTATGATGCAATACAGGACGCTGGTATTGTCTAGAAATTCTGTACATCCGTGGAATTGTTACACCACTCTCATCTTGTTATCTAGTTAATTTGTTTATGTTATCAGTTTATCCGGGTATCCATTCCCGTGTATAATATAGTGCTGGTTCTGTTTTGCGGATCATCCAGTTTCAGTGGAAACTCTGCCGAAATTTTTATAAAAATCAAAGAGTTAGACAAATTCTAAGTTTCAGGTTGTGTCTACAATTCCATCCAGAGTTTTCTTATCATTCCTTTGAGTCCATATATATTGTTGCCACATGTGTTATGCCTCATACATGCTTATGCTTATATTGTGATCATGTTATGTGTGATTTGGAGTCCCCCATAGAGGTTGGACATTGGACACACAGTCCGGTCGCGTGTGATACTACCCGTCTGGGGGATACAGCCCCTCTGGTTCAGGCGGGAGTTGAAACACCTAGTGTGACCGGGTGTCATTCACACACTCTGACCAGAGAGACTAGATATTACTGGCTGGGGGGGATATAGCCCATAACACCCACCAGGTTTGTTATATACGCGTATATAGCCACATTATGCACTGCATGATTATACATGAGGCTAGTTCCAGTTTTCAGTTACCTGATTTGGGGGGATACAGCCCATAACGCCAGACAGGTACTAGTTCAGATGTTCAGTTACCTGATTTGGGGGGATATAGCCCATAACACCAGACAGGTACCAGTTCAGATAACAGTTCAGCTTTAGCTCGGTACCAGTTATCAGTTCTCAGTTATCAGCCACCAGTTCTTAGCGTCAGTATCAGTTGACAGTTATCAGTTCTCAATTATCAGCCACCAGTTCTTAGCGTCAGTATCAGTTGACAGTTATCAGTTCCAGTTTCTAGTAACCAGCTATCAGTCATATTACAGTTCTTTATCAGTATAGTTCAGCTCAGTCTTCAAGTTCGGATTCAGCTAGACTTCAGCTTATATTCATATCATGTTTAGTACGTTCTTCAGATTTCCAGCTATATTGCTATGCTCCAGCTCATGTTTACATATTTATATTCCAGCCTACAGTTTCATTCAGCTATGACATATTATATGCTCATGCCTTACATACTTGGTACATATCGTACTCACGCCCTTTTTTGGGGCGCTGCGTTTCATGCCGCGCAGGTGCAGATAGATCAATGCTTGGACCACGTTAGTAGGCCATCGATCAGCTATTGGAGTCACTCCGCTTACTCCCGGAGTTACTTATCTTTTGGTATGTATACAGTCAGCCAGTTTGGGTATGGCGGGGTCTTGTCCCGTCCTTTGTATATTCAGTTCAGCACTCTTAGAGGCCTGTAGATATGTCCCTGTGTGGTGCAGTCAGTATGTTATGTATGTCAGCTTATGTTAGCCTTGTCAGCTATTTGCATTGCATACTCCTTATCAGCTAGGTTTATGCTTATTCTATTTATCAGTTATAATGGTTAGCAGATTATCAGCAGAATTAATGATGATCGATACTTAGTGTTGGTCATCCGTCGTGACCCTAGGTTGGGTCGTGACACTTAGGCTCGTTCGAGGATGAACGAGATTATAAGTGGAGGAGAATGAAACGACATCGGTCAGTCGTTTCAGAAGTTAGGACTCCGATTGACGTGCCGATAATTTTAAAATATTCGTAAGATCCATCGGGTCTTTTCTATAAAATTTGAGCTAAATCAGACCTCGTTTGGTAGGCATCGGAAGAAGGTTTCAGTTTTTATTGTCGATAAATATTAAAAAGAGATTTTCGAGCTCGATTTTGGCGAATGAGCTCTGATTCGAAATCCGAAAGCGCCGTTAGGTTCGTATGATTATTTATGACTTTTATGAACTTTCGAAAGTAAATTTTGATGTTGTTCGGCTAGTTTCCGCTAAAATGCCGAAAGTTAAATAATTTGACTTTTATTCTATTTAATTTGCATATTGAGTTTCGGGAGCGCGATTTGAGATCCGCCTTCGCGAGAATGTTACATATATTTTGTATAACTTATATGTAAAAGTTGAAATTATTTCGAAAATCGTAGGGTATCATTTTAATTTTTGTTACGAAAAATAAAAGAAAATAAAAGAAAATGAAAAAGGAAAAAGGAGAAGACAAAAAATTGAAAGATAAGAGGCGGTGGACTTTTGGTCCACCCTTTCTATAAGTAAGCAGAAACATAGAAACATAAACGTACAGAAACATGAAATGAAAAACGCAGAAGGAGAACAAGACATAACGCGGGGAAAAATGCCAGAAAATGAGAAAAGTGCCGGAGAAAAGATGGAATGTTCACCCTGAAACATTCTGGTAATGATCCTAATATATTATTTGAGTTTATTACGTGTGTTTGAATATATTTTAACGGTAAAACTTGGAATATTAGACATCGTTTTCATAAGTTCAATTAATAGTTTAAAGGGTCAATTGGACCTCGGTAATAAAATTAATTATATATTCGTACTCAGTGAGTTATGGGCAAAATATAAATGTAATTTATTTAGGGCTTGGTTATGTGACCTTAAACCCTGTATATAGGCCTGGCCAGCGTATTGCGTATGCGAATAGGGTATCAGGCTCCTAATCGGATTGCCCTAAGATGTGAGGAATGAAGCATTTATCCTAATTTGATATATTTTTCTGAATATTGAACACAGTGGGATCGTTTGGCAATGAATCCAAAAGAATAAAGCGGTTGTTGGGCAGCAGTGTTAACTTCGGAACAGGGTAAGTGATTATATCCATTTCTTTGGAGGCATTTGGCCTCGTGGATTTTCTTTCACGTGTTCTTTACGTGCGTAGCTGCCGATAGGTGTGATTATTACGCCTTACCTTTGAATTTACGTCATATATTATATGTTAAGCCCTGTTGTTGGTATTGCAAATGCTCAATGCACTGCGCATATGAGCATTGCACTCTGGTTTTAAGCATTGCATATACTTCCCGGTATGAGAGTCTCGAGCCGGTGAAGGGTCATCATTGCATATACTTCCTGGTAATCGATGAGAGTCCCGAGCCGGTGAAGGATCATTATTGCATATACTCCCGGTTGGCGATCAGAGTCCCGCACCGGTGAAGGTTCATTATTACATATACTTCTCGATAATCGATGAGAGTCCCGAGCCGGTGAAGGGTCATTATTGTATATGCTTCCTGGTTGGCGATTAGAGTCCCGCACCGGTGAAGGATCATTATTGCATATACTTCCCGGCAATCGATGAGAGTCCCGAGGCGGTGAAAGATCATCATTGTATATACTTCCCGGTAATCGATGAGAGTCCCGAGCCGGTGAAGGGTCATTATTGCATATTTCTCCCGGTAGACGATGCGAGTCCCGCGCCGAAGATAGGTATCAAGCATATGTGACTGCATTGCATCGTACCGCATTCATCCTATCTCATTGAACCGTATACTGACTATTGTGTGTATTGTGCTGTGTCTTATGTATGCGGTATGTATACTATGTTGTTGACATATCTCAGTTTGCCTATATATTTCTGGCTCGTATTCTGGGTTGCGGGGATCGGGTTGCACGCCGCAACGGTATAAATATAGGATCGGGTTGACCATCGCTACAGTATAAATATATGGATTGGGTTGCACGCCGTGATAGTATGAGATATATGGATCGGGTTGCACGCCGCAACAGGATGTATTTCTGATTGTTGTTATGTTCGGGATTCCTATATGTTCTGGTTGTCTTACGTTCCTGGTTGTTGACTAGTTTGTGATTCCATACGTGTTTTTAGTTATTATCCGGCTCTGCCTTTTAATAATTTAAATAAAAGGAATTTGGTTTATCTGTTTCTTTACTCCCTGGCTAGCTATCCTATACTTTGAGGTGGCTAGTCTGCCCCACTTATTGAGTCCTTTTGACTCACCCTTGTTTGTTGTTTGTTTCTTGTCTATCTATTTCATTTCGGCAGGTTCGCTCCACGATTGAGTTTGCCACGTTGTGAAGGAGAGAAGACGACTTCAGCTGTCAGGGCGAGCCAGCTTTTATTCTGGATGGCCACCAGTTTATTGGTTATTATTTCAGTTGCATTTTGCTCCCTTTAGGAGGTATCTTTCTTCTTTGTACTCTTAGATGTCTAGTCTGGATAGCTCTAAACCTAGGATGTGGGAAGTCAGCTGTAATTTTTTTTTTTTTTTTACAACTTAGAGGTATCATTATGTTTGTTATTTTTCTAAGTCTTACTTTTATTTATAAATTGAATTATATTTATTTTCTTAATTTAATTGATAAGGGTTCGCCCGACGGGTCTAGGGAAGGAAGTCAGGTGCCGGTACGGCCTAACCGGATTCCGTGTCGTGTCACACAGCATCTAGAATAGTTGGGCAAGCATTCTCACAAGCATGATAGTTCAATGGCCTTTCTTGCGTGATCTGCTTTTTGACGATCCACTGGTATGCCATGTATGCATTCTCACTCTCAAATGTGTCCTCCCACAATGATCTGTCAATAGGGCTACTCGTGGACGGAATGTCATCAGGCACTGGAGTAGGAATGTACTCATCTTCAGCATCATCATCAACCTGCTCATCGTCCTTATCGTCTTGCTCCAATGGTTTCTTCCCTTTGGCTTGAACTACTCTTCTCTTCTTAGCCGATGGTTTAGAAGCACCACCCTCACGGATCACCACTGGCTTTTCTTTCACATTGGTTGATTTCCTCCTATTTGTGGCTTCCTGAAGAGCGGGGATGGTCCGGGCACTTGGAGCCGATCTCTTCTTCGCTACAGGCATGACCTAAAGCTCAGCATTCTCCTCTTCCACTTCCGAGGAAGGTGTATCTTGTTTCATCTTTGAGCGTTGCTCCCATTTATCTTTGCCCTCTGGTTGATTCTGTGGTGTTTGGCCACTAGCCCCGCCTCCACCGCTCTTGGGTGTTGGCTTTGTGACCACTATTTTGTAATGAATACCTAAACCCAAACAATGAAAAATTATCCAATGAATTACAACCGAGGTCATTAAAATAGCTAGAAAATAGTCCAATTCAAGCTTTGCGTTAAATTCACATTGGTGCGCACGCACCCCACACTTAAAGCTCAAGTGTATTTCACATTTAATAAATTTATGTTCATAGTACACTCATGGTGTCATTCATGAGGTACTCATGTTTAAAAATTGCCAGAGTGTGCAACCGGGATTCATACACCCAACACTTATGCTATTCTTCATTCCAAAACATGGAGAAACATTTAATTAAGCAAAACAACTACAGCAGCCCATGAATTACGTAGCATGGCAGCGGCTCGCTCAATTAATGTGCAAAACGACACTCGTCGTGTGTGAGCGTCATGAAATGAATGTCGTTCAAGTTAAAACGCTCTAATCTCAGCCCCAAGCCCTAATTCTAACCAATTTATGTTCAACGTATGCCCCATAATTGATTCGGTTGCTCAGACTTTGTCGAATGCTTTAAATTTTCATTAGGATATTTCATCGAACACCTTACATGTGCCGTTTTGGACAGCTTGTATGTGAGCTATTTGATTTTGTTTCAACCTCCCAACTCCAGGAGCTTACATCTAATACTCATCCCGGTGCGTCACCTCAACCCCCACAGCAGATACCAACCAACAATATTCAATATACCATGTTTGTCACCACAAACTTGAAGTTAAAACTAAACCTAAGGGAAGAAGGGGATTCGGAAAAATTGCACACATAGCAGTAGTAAGAAACAAGGGAGAATGGGGAAGATAAAAGGAAAGAGAGAACTGATCATACTTGTGAATTCGAACTCAGCAGCAAGATTTTTGTTTTTTTTCGTGTGAAGCTGCTGGGTATTCGTTCTCAGCGTGTTTCTTTGTTTCTGTTCTTTTGGATTGTGTTTGTGTGTGTGTTTAAGTGGATATAAGGGATACCTGCGCATACAGTAAGGGGTGCGACGCATCCGTCGCTGATTTGAATCACCTCAGCACAAACAGTGGCCTGCGTGATCGAGCCGGCCACTTTTTTATAAAACTTTAGACCAACATCGCGTGCAACATAGCGTGAACCGTGAGCCAGCCTGTACGGAGCTAATTATCCAAACAGTGGATCATGCGTTTGAAGATGCAACACTGTTTCTAATTTGTGTTTCGAAAACAAGTAACAGACAGTATACAGCCTGCCATGCGACGCGCGCAAGGCTGTATGCTCTAGAATGCTTGAATTCTATTTCTGTTATGTCTGGTGCATGCTCCCTTCACTGTTCAAACTATTTTCGAGCCTCGGGAACCTGGAAAAACACTACACAAACAGATTAATCTCACCAAGTTTCCATTCTTTTCGTTGTTTTCTCTTTTTGTCTTTTTTTTTAATAAAACACTGATTAACTAACTAAAGAAAGCAATAAAACATGGGTTCCCTCCCATAAAGCACTTTATTTAATGTCGCGGCATGACGAGTACATCCCCTTTCAAGGGTCGACCAAAGAATTGGAGGATTTAAGCCTATCGACTTCACCTCCCCAATATCGCTTCACTCTTTGCCCATTCACTAAAATGACTTGTCGGAACCCGGGGCTCGCTTTACAATCTCTCCATAGGGCATCACCTTAACGATTTCAAACGGACCAGACCACCTCGACTTGAGCTTACCAGGGAAGAGCTTCAAGCTGGAGTTAAATAAAAGAACTAGTTGGCCCGGCTCAAAGTGCGCTTGTCATGCCACCGCTTAGTCTTCTCCATATATAACTTGGCGTTTTCATAAGCGTGCAACTTAAACTCATCAAGCAACAATTTCTTCTCACCCGCCAATTCCATATCAAAATTTAGCTTTTTAATCGCCCAATAGGCCTTGTGCTCAAGCTCGATTTGCAAGTGGCACACCTTCCCACAGACCAGCTTGTATGATGAAGTCCCAATTGGAGTTTTCTAAGCCCGTTCTATATGCCCAGAGTGCATCATCGAGCTTGGTAGCCCAATCCTTCCTATTTGCCCCGACAGTCTTCTCAAGAATTTGCTTGACCTCTCTATTCGACACCTCAGCTTGCCTACTAGTTTGCGGATGATAGGCGGTGGTGACCTTGTGCTTGACCCCGTATTTAGCTAGAAGGTTATTTAGCAACTTGTTACAAAAGTGTGTACCTTCATCACTAATCAAAGCCCGCGGAGTTCCAAATCTGGTGAAAATGTACTTCTTGACGAAACTCACTACCACATTCGCATCGTTAGTAGGAAGAGTGACAGCCTCGACCCACTTAGACACGTAATCCACCGCCAGTAAAATATACTTGTTACCATTCAACGAGGGGAAGGTATTCATGAAGTCGATCCCCCACACACAAAATATCTCCTTCTCCAGAATTCCTTGCAGAGGCGTCTCTTGCTTCCTTGTGATTGTGTCGGTTCTTTGGCACCGATCACACTTCTTTCCAAAAGCGTGAGCATCCTTGAACAGTGCCGGCCAATAGAACCCGGACTGAAGTACTTTGGCGGCTGTTCTGTCACCACCATGATGACCCCATAAGGAAATGCATGGCACTCTTGTAGAACAGCCTCCGTCTCTTCCTCAGGAATGCATCTTCTCACCAACTGATCTGCACACAATCTAAACAAAAATGGCTCATCCCACATATAAAATCTCACATCATGGAAAAACTGACGCTAACCCTCTGCAGTCAGATGTGGTGGCACTACTTCACTTATCAAATAATTGACATAGCCAGCATACCATGGGTCCGAGCAACTTGTGATGGCAAAAAGTTGCTCATCAGGGAAGGTTTATCTGATCAAACTTCCTTTATCCACATGCTTGTGGTTCTCCAACCTAGATAGGTGGTCAGCTACTTGATTTTCCATTCCCTTACTGTCCCAGACCTCCAAGTAAAATTCCTGCAGCAATAATACCCGACGAATTAGTCGAGGCTTAGCATCCTTTTTATCAATTAAATACCTGATTGTTGTATGGTCTGTGTAGACAGTAACTTTGGTTCCAACCAAGTATGCCCGAAACTTGTCAAAGGCATATACTACTTCCAGCAACTCTTTTTCAGTAACTGTATAATTCAATTGGGCGGGATTGAGAGTTTTGGTAGCGTAGTAATGGAATGGAACACTATGTTCCTCCTTTGCCCCAGGACTGCACCAATGGCGACATCACAAGCATCACACATTAATTCAATTGGTGCAGTCCAGTCAGGAGCCACTATTATTGGTGCGGATACCAATTTCTCTTTCAGCTCATTAAAGCCTCTCAGACAGGCCTCATCAAACATAAATGCTGCTTCTTTCTCAAGTAACCTGCACAAAAGAAGTAGTAATTTTAGAAAAATCTTTAATAAATCTCCTATAGAAGCCCGCATGTCCGAGAAAACTTCGGACTCCCTTCGCAGACATGGGCGGAGGTAATTTTTCCACCGCCTCCAACTTCGCCTTGTCAACTTCAATTCCAGCATTGGACACCTTGTGTCCCAAAACTATACCTTCAGGAACCATGAAATGGCATTTTTTCCACTTTAAAACAAGATTAGTTTCTTTACACCTAGCAAGCACTAGACCAAGATTAGTGAGACAAGCATCAAAAGAAGAACCAAAGACAGAAAATTCATCCATAAACACTTCGACAAACTTTTCCACCAATCAGTGAAAATAGCCATCATACACCTTTGAAAAGTCGCACGTGCATTACACAGCCCGAATGGAATCCTCCTATAGGCATAGGTACCGTAAGGGCATGTAAAAGTAGTTTTCTCCTAGTCTTTGGGAGCAATCCATATCTGGTTGTAGCCAGAATAACCGTCAAGGAAACATTAATACTTTTGACCAGCTAGTCTATCTAACATCTTATCAATAAAGGGAAAGGGAAAGTGGTCCTTTCGGGGGGCTTTATTCAGTTTTCTATAATCAATGCACACCCTCCACCCCGTAATAGTTCTTGTAGGGATAAGTTTATTATTCTCATTTTGCACCACTGTTATCCCTCCCTTTTTAGGGACACATTGAACTGGACTTACCCACTTGCTGTCAGAGATAGGAAAAATTATACCTGCATCTAACCATTTAATCACCTCTTTCTTTACCACATCTTTCATGATTGGATTGAGGCGACACTGATGCTACACGCTTGGCTTGTATCCTTCCTCCATAAAGATCTTCTGCATGCAAAAATCCGGGCTTATTCCCATGATATCAGCTATGGTCCAACCAATAGCATTCTTATGCTCTCGTAGCACTCTCAACATCTTTTCTACCTGCAGGTCAGACAACAGAGAAGAAATAATTACAAGTAAAGTGTTAGATATTCCCAAATACGCACAACGAAGATGAGCAGGTAAATGTTTGAGCTCTAGCTTGGGCGCCTCTTCAATAGATGGCCTGGGTGGTGGCCCTAACAGTCTATCTAGAGGGTCAAACTTGGGAAATCCCATAATATAGTCACAAGAGCAGGCTAAGAGCTGCAACATCTCCTCTTCATCAGCATCTGCACTAGTTTTTTCTCCCAACATCAGTGCTCGCTGCAAATCATCATTAACTTAATCAGCTAGATCACTCGACTTCTCCTCCAGGTCACTCACTGTGATCATGGACAACTCTTTATGATGGTTAGGCATTTTTAGAGCCTTGTACACATTAAAAAAAGCTTCCTGATCATCCACCTTCTTTGTCATTTTTTCCTCTCGGACACGGATCACAGCATCACCAGTGGCTAAGAAAGGTCGTCCCAAGATGATAGGAACTTAATTATCTGCCTCATAATCTAGGATGACAAAATCAGCGGGCAAAATAAATTGACCAATTTGAACCAATACATCCTCAATCACCCCTCTCAGGATAAGTAGTAGACCGATCAGTTAACTGAGTGAGACCGTTGTTGGCTTTGGAGTACCGAGACCCAGTTGGTTGCACACAGACAATGGCATAAGATTTATGCTAGCCCGTAGATCACATAGGGCTCGACCAACTGCTATGTTGCCAACACAAATAGGAATGGTGAAACTGACTGGATCCTTCAACTTTTGTGGGAGTTTGTTCTGAACCCTGGATGTGCACTCTTCAGTAAGTGCCACAGTTTCAAATTAATTGAGTTTCCTTTTTTATGACACTATGTCTTTCATGTACTTGGCATAATTTGGAATTCCTCAGAGCACGTCTACCAATGGAATATTAATACTAGCCTGACAAAGTATGCCCAAAATCTTTGTGACTGCGGGATCCTGCAGATTCAATTGCAACCTTTAAGGAAAATGAGGTGGTGGTTTAGCAGAAATCATTGCCTCTTGCTTTTCTACCTCTTTCTTGACTTCGACTGCTGGCTTAGCTTCTTTTTCTTAGTCAGAGTATGACTGCTTTGGCTTCTTTGGCAATTGTTCCAGCTCTCTCCCATTTCTTAGTGAAACTGCTTGCACTTGTTCCTTGGGATTGGGATCAGTATTGCTTGGCAATGCACCAAGTGGCCTTATATTTTGATTGCTAGCAAACTGTTCCATTTGTTTTTCTAAAGAGTGAATGGCACTGTCCTGGTTCTGCTGGAGAGTTGTAATTTTCTGATTAAGATCAACAGCAAGTTGTTGTATCATTGCCTCTATTTTTGGCGTTACAGGCTGTTTCTGCTGCTGTGGATTCTGCACTTCCTGAGTATTAACTTGAGGTTATCTGCTGCCTTGCCTGCCTACCTTGATTACCGCCCCATAAGAAATTAGGGTGGTAAGTGTTGCCATACTGAGCATTTTGGTTGAGACCCTTGCTTCGTTGACCCACGTAATATGCAGACTCTGAGTTGTCCGAGCAAATATTACCTATATGATCAACTCCACCACACACATCACAAAATAAAGTTGCTTGCACTTATTGAATCTAGGATGGAGCCTGTGGCTTAATTACCTGGACTAGTACTGCATCAAGTTGCTGCTTAACAGAGTGTTGCATTGCTGCAATTTCAGCTCTCACAACTGTCAGTACATCCACTTCCATCTTTCCACCTAACTTGAGATTTTTTCCTCTGCCCGAGTCACCTTGATAATGCTGACTTCCTTCTTAAATTTTGTTAAGAATGATCTCTAGCTCATCATACTGCTTCTCTAGACTCGGTTCGCCACAATAAGCATCCAACAAGATTTTACAATGCGATTGAAGTCCCTCAACAAAAATATGTCCCAATACCTCTTTTGATTGACCATGGTGTGGGCAGCTTCTCAACAATTCCTTGAACCTTTCCTATGCTTCACCTATCTCCTCTGATGAACTCTGATTAATTGACACTATCTCACCTCTGATCTTTGCAGTCTTGCTCGATGGAAAGAATTTGATCAAAAACTTCCTTGCCAGTTCATCCCAAGAGTTAGTGGAGTAAGGTGGCTGGATCATGTGCTATTGAGGATCTTCATGTGATAACCCGTGAACTGACCATTAGACTGGAAGAGTCGGATCATACTCTCTTTCAGCTCAAATTTACCAGTAAAGGTGGGCCTCACTATAGCTTTGGCCATGTTATCAAGAGTGGATCTGGCCACATCCAGTATCGCGCGGTTTTGATTTTCAGCCATCTCTGCAGGTTCAGAAATAAGGGCTTTCTCGATCTTTCCTTTGAGTCTGGCCTCCCTCCTTAGCCTATGAAAAAGTCTTTTAGGTTCAGGTTCAAAAGTGTAGAGTTTATCACCACTCTTGCTCCTTCGCATTTAAGCCAAAAGCTGAAACACCCAAAGACAACTAATACAAAAATTAATCTTGAGCAAATAACAAATAAAAGCTAATCTAGAAACTAATTAAATCGTAGTCTTCGGCAACGGCGCCAAAAACTTGTCGCTCCAAATGCACACACAAGTATACGCGGTCGATCAAGTAATAAAGTGATAATAAAGTATCGTTCCCATGAGGACTATCGATTAAATATTGTCTAGACAAACTTTAATTCAAATATTGTTCAAGAGAATTCAACCAAATTTCGGGTGTGTTTAATTAAACTAATTAACTAGAAGTAATTGAAGTAAGAATTGAATGCAAGACGATTCAAGGGTTTCAGATATCAATCAGAGAAAATATTCCAGGATTATGGGACGTTCACCAATCTAGTTGCACTCCTCCGCTAATTGAATTAACTTTATTTATCTGAGTTGCTATCATAGGGTTGATTATACTCACAGAGCTCTTTCAATACCCTGCTCGCCTATTTAAGCTAACATATCGCCTATATGTCTGTGGAATTAGAGTTAACAAGAATGCATGTGCTTCTCCTGTATACTGATTAAGCATGACTGTAGGTATATTTCTATCCGAACAGCGAAACTATTCCCCGATGCCCATGTTCAGGAAAATGCTTTATTTAATTCTATTGCAACCTAAGGTTTGCAATTTCGAGTTCAACCTTAGGTTCATGGATAGTACTTAACAACTGGCCAAGAAATCAAGTAATTCAGAGCAGAATTAAATAAACAACTCAATTTGATAGATTTAATGGATTTCAATCAACTTCAGAGTACAACCTTCATGGTTAACCCATAACCCTAGAATAATAGAGTTTAGCTACTCATAGATAAGGTAGCTTTCTCACAAAATAATCTAAAAGTCATGAAACAATCAAGAGGAAAGAAGATTTACAACTCAAGTGATGAATCATTAATGCTCTAACCTCTACTATCGTTCTTGCCTCCAAACGTACGTAATAATATCTAAAAATATGTTTACAAGGGTTTAAATACGGAATATTCTAAGTGGCCCACGCTATCATCCTTTCCAAGCTACTCTGGGACTGTTTTCGGCGCATACAGTCGAGCATGCCTCGCGCTCATGGCTGTATGTGCTGCTAGTATTTGATTTCTTCAACTTTTCACTTTTCCCAGGCTTTACAGCCGAGCATGCCAAGCATGGAAGGCTGTATATGTTGCTTCTTCCTTGTTCTTGTATAATTCAAGCTTCAAGTCCTTCATTTTGCTCCTAAAACATTCAAACACCTCAAGTTAGAATTTTACCTCAAATCAATCATTGTTGGGCACATAATACAGTGAAAACAACACAAAAGCTATAAGAAAATCGACGCCAAAACATAAGATATACGTCCAACATCAACTACCCAAAGAAGTCATTCCTACCGAAACAACTATTCCAACGCCCACTCCACTATTCTCTCAAAGAAATGAAAGATTAAGAAGACCCGATCATACTAAGAAATATTGGGAGAAGATTGCTTCCACTTCTATTAACTTTCCTTTGGATGATGCTTTAGGGAAAATGCCAAATATGGAAAACTTTGTTAAATATTTGGTGACAAAGAAGAGGTTTTGAATTTCAAAACCGTCAAAGTCACTTACCAATGTAGTGCCAGTATGTCTCATATAATACCCATGAAGATAGAAGACCTTGATACATTCACTATAGCATGTACTATTAGGGGAAGACACTTTGAGAAAGCATTATGTTATTTGGGGACGAGACTTAATCTTACTCCCTATGCCATTTACATGACATTGGGAGGAAAAGAACCAAGACCGACCTCAATAAATGTTCAAATGGCCGATCGTTCCATGAAAAGGCCAATTGAGGTGGTTGATAATATGTTTGTGAAGGTAGATCATTTTATCTTCTCGGCAAATTTTGTTATCTTGGATTGTGCCATTGATTAAGACGTGCCAATTGTTCTTGGGAGACTATTCTTGGCCACGGGAAGAGCATTGTGTGATGTGCAAAAGGGGGAGTTGACATTTAGATTCAATAGAAAGAAGGTGGTGTTCCATATTTGCAAGTCAACAAGGCAACCGGTTGAAGATGCATCATGTTCTTATATTGATGTAGTTGTGGATGCATCGGTAGAAAAGGAGAGCTTAATAAGGGAATTTGATGCACTGGCATCCGCATCGTGGAATATGGATGTTGATGATGAAAAAAGTGTGAAGCAATGCGTCCTAGCATTGGAAGGATTTGCTACTAAGCCATATACTCCACAGAAACACTCTCTTGATCTTGAGAATCAAAAAATTCCACAAATTAAACCTTCCATTGAAGAATCCCCCGCTCTTGAAGAAGATTAGTACTACATCCATTTGGTTAGAGGGCTAGGGGAGGTTACGTCCTAGTTCTTCTATTATCAAACTTAGCATTAATTTACCTACTTAGCAATAGCTACATTTACACTTAATTTTAGGATTAACCTACTAACACAATTGAACCTAAGCAAGTCCAACTACATTGAGTCTCGTGCAAGTCCTTGTGTTCGATCCCTACTTCAACTAGGGTTTTGTGACCCCTACCCTTAATCAAGACGTGTCAGTTCCCAGCTCAAGCCCTCTCATCTTCAATGAGCTCCTGATTGTGCTTGAAGATCCACGGGGTTACGCACTCCCATTTTACCAGTAGAGGTTGAAGTAGATCCTCAAGGTTGTTTGTTGTTGCAAGAGAAGGTCTTACTTGTGCTCAGACACCTTTGATATCCTTTGCTTTGGACAAGGTGCTCAAGCCTTGATTATACTAGTGATTGCATGCCTAAGAATGATCGGGCTAACATATCTCCTGATGCCAGGAGAAACTTCGAATTGCCTGCTGACTAATAGCTACATTCCAGATGAAGGATCTTGGCCATATCTAATTTAGAAAGAACTTGAAGTTTTATCTTTTTGAACCCTTTTACTTACTTATAAACGCCTGTAATAAGCAGTGCTACATTTGAAAGAACCCAATTAATAAGCAATGCTACATTCGAAAGAACCCAATTGTAAATTGTAAGCCTACGCGCTGTTGATATTAATGAAAACAAAAGTTAATCAAAATTTAATGCGTACTTATGTAGTTACTTCTAGTGTAGTCAAGCAACATATTTTGGGTGCCTTTCTAGGCTAGTGTCTCTTAAAGATAGATGTGTGCACTGCTGGGTGCTTCATTTGCATCAGTAAATAACGGCTTTATATTGCGTGTATGATAGACAGCTTACCGGGCAGGGCCCACGCCCGCAAAAGGGGCGTCTTTAGCCCGTTGTATGTAACAGGGCATTTTTTGCGTTCAAGCTAAAATGTCAGTGCTTGTTCACTCGAGTGTTTTAAGACTTTACTGGCACTATGCAGGCGGGGCGTCCCTACTGACATATTGTTGCAATTTATTGAATTGACGATTTCAACTTACAAGTAATGCCTGGTGGCTGAATTAGGAGTTATCTAGCTTTAGGCGAGTAGTTTACTCTACATTTGCACTGAAAAGTGAGTGTATTACCTCAACTTAAGTTGTGTCGGGACTATGAATATTTGGATAGTAGGTGGATCTGATTGTAAAACCGACTAAGTAGTAGTTTTATTGATAAAGGGGCGCGGATCCAAAAAATAAAAAAGTTAACAAAGACGGGGCTAAGCGCCCGTATAAAGTAATGATAAAGACAAAGAGAAAGAAGGGAGAAAATACATGTCTCGAGTGTAAAGGTCCAGTTGACCTTTCAAGAGTAGTACTTCTTCTTTAGGCCTAAATTTGGTCGTTTAGGTAAAATAATTAAATTTATTTAAGGGTCACAAGCAATACAGTAAATACATAGGAAAAGTAAGTAAAACTAAGAGAAAGGTAATAGACAAGCAATTAAAGAGTTTTATTCCATGCGAATAGCTGGATTCTTTGTGAATCGTTTGATCTACAATACAATGTAAGGAGGGGTATTTATAGCTAAGATTTACCCAGTCCTAAATATGGTAAAATGCAAAGACTAATAAGGTCATGTGCCTGTATTCTCAAGGTGGTGGTATATAAGAAATCCTAACATTCAGACTGTAAATCCTAAGGCGGCGAGATGTATATCTTGCATCCTACGCCCGTACCGGCTAAGCAGTCGTGCCTCAAGCAGCAGACGTGTATCGTCTGGGCCCGGTGACTTGTAAGCTACGTCTACTCTCGCCAGCTGGACACGTACCCCCGTAATTATAGGTGGCATATTTTTGCCCACACACTCATTCCTCCCACTTGTTGAGTACTGACATAAGCAGTCTGGAAGTGAAAGAGGCGTGATAGAAGACGTAGAGATGCACCTGCACTCGATACTCATCCCCTATCTATTCGTATGCTTCGCACTAAATGCATGTACTCAAGTACGATGACGTGCAACCCAGTGATTGAAGGGGTTTTCATCTGTGTCTTTCTAATGCTGCAACTGGGCTGTTGTATCCCGTAATTATTGGGATGTATCACCTAAGCCATAATGATCCCGATCTTACGTCTTCGAAACAGACGAATTTCCATCTAAGACTCTTTTGTGGGGTATATAAGTACACCGTAATTATAGAGCCTTTCATTTATCTTAAAGAGTTTAACTAATATACACCAACGGTGTAAGAAAATATTTACACAAGCAGGTCATTCCTATATTATCTACAGGTAATTCATAAAAAGTGGGATTTGAAATTTTATAATAAAGAAAGTTACCTGCTACATCAGGTAAAGGTAACCTGTTTGTGTAAACCTTTTCCTTACACTGTTGGTATATATTAGTTAAATTCTATATTCAAACCCTTTTTAAGAAACTTCTTCTAAAGAAACTCTTCTCCAGTCTTCCATCCATTTTTTCGATATGGCTCAAGAAGCAAACTTCCTCCCTAGAAACTTCAGAGTTCTAGATTATTTGCCTCCAGCCTTGAATTTTGTAGGAGATGGCCGAATGCAGGGCCAAACAGTCAAAGAGGAATGTAAGAATAATAACCTTTCTATTGAGTTCTATCCACCCACTATTATGGAGGATGATATAACCCATATTACGCTTGACTGTAAATGGCTCGATATTGTAGACATTATCGTTCCCACTACTGAAGAAAGAATTTCCACCCATTGTGTTAGGTTTTTTGATGGTTCACACATACCCTTTCACTTTACATTTGAACGAACTCGCCATTAGACATTACTAAGAGACATCCGCGGTATATATATTTAGTGATTCGAGGGTTTCTTTTATTATTTTTAATAATAAGAATTTTGTTTAATTTAATATAAATATAATAAAAAGAAGTCTATTTTGTACTCTATCTGTCTATCCTTTTTTATTCCTAAAACCCCCGTGCACCTTAACTATAGCTTCGCAGTGACAACCTTAATCGAATGTATAGGATAGGTGGGAGGTGGTACGGACCGTACTCGAGCTTTGGATCAGTGTCCCCAGAGGCAAGGAGTATGCCCGCGTGTTTCAACGAGAACACCGAAAAAACCTAATTCAGCTCCCCTGCTGACACGAAGTGATTTAGACAGATTTTTTGTTCAATTGATGAAGAAATATTCCATCGGTACAACATCAGCTTAGGTCAAGTCGGGCCCTCTGTTTTTCATGTGGTAGCTATGTTGGATCATCTAGCCAGCCGTGCCAAAGTGAAGTTTTCCTTTTGGTATCTCCATGCTTTATATTCTACATGTTTGCACAAAGCGGGCATGCTCATCCTCATCAAACGAGGGAGAAAAGGTATAGTCTCTAACACTGAAGATTCCAGAGATCATGGCTAGTTTCACTGATATGTGGCGGAGCAAACCCCAGCCATAATGTCATCCTCTCCCTTTCCAGAGGTCTTTAACAGGAAGTGTAAGTTACTGTATTTATATCTTCATATATCTTACGTCTAGTGCTTTCCAGAACTGACTCTCCATTCTTCTTAGTGAATTTCGTGGCCGCTCTTCCGTAAACACATGAGGAGTTAACCATATGGGTTACTGCGATCTTCGCGAGAAACCCTGATAGTACAACGACTTTCACGGCCCTGGCTGGTATAAACAGCTGGCGAGCAAATGACCATGGTAAGTCATTTCTTCTGAGTACTTTCTAGACTTCAAACTTCGACTGTCCACTGACATGGATCTTTTCTTCAGGGATCTTCCATCGTCTGATGCCCGATTTGAAGGAAATCCAAGTTGCTGCTCCATATATCGCTCCCTACCCTGATGTGCAAGCATCTGGCGGTAGGATTGTCGAGGGAGCTAGCACCTCCCGCTCTTCAAAGAAAGAGGCCCACAAGATTTGACAGCGTGGAGGTCATCAACGAGCCTCTACTGATCTCTGATGGCGAGGGAGAAGTCCCCCCGAGTTCCCGAATCTAAAGCTGCTGCTAGCTTCTTCTATTGCTGCCACTCCTGAGTCCAGTGCATCTACGCAAAAGATAGAAACCTGATTGATGAAGCTCCGGAGGCTGAAGAAGAGGCCGCCGAGGGAGATGAAGTCCTGCTGCCAACCGTCCCTCTCGAGCCCTGTCATCAGGTTAGTTCTTCTATTAATGCCTTTTTCTGGCATAATATCTTCATACGTCCCATGAATGACTATTCATTAAACACTTGTAGAACCCGTTACACTGACTTGTGCCCTTGAGCCGACTGACTCTCCCAGCATCACCCTGGTAAAGAGGTGGCTATAGACGTGGCTTGCATTGCAGAGCCCATGGGCGGACCTCGTGAGGTTGTTATTCCCATTACAGCAGGAGTTAACCTATTTGAGAGCTTGAGCATCGCAACTGACTATACTGCTGAGCTAATTGATCCATGTGACCAGAGACACCTTGCCGACTATAGTCACCAGAAACTGCTTGAGGTTGCCGCAGGATGCTCTCTCCGGGTAAATATCGCTCTCTTATTTGCAATGTTACGAATTGGATTTTCATCTTCCCTCCTTTGAACATCTCTTTTGGTATCCGTTCAGAGGTTGGTTGTTTACCACGAAATTCTTCATCAAGGAAGCTCGGATGAAACTGTCAAAGAGGAGAATGATGCCCTGTGAGGATAGGTTGCCAGCTTGCAGCCCTCTGTGAAAAAGATGGAACAGTTGAAAGGGGAGCTCCAAACCACGCGCAAAGCTTACAACTTGGAGGAGACGAAAAACAAAAACTTTAATACAGCAGTAAGCAACAAGGTTTGCAAGTGCAAGCAGACCGTAGAGACTCTTCAGTCTTCCCTTTAAGAAACCAAACTAAAAATATATATTAAAATAGTCTTCCTTCCATTGTTCGATGAAGGCTTACACTCTTTGAATCAAACACAAAAGGCTATACCAAAATAGTATAATATATACCATATTTAAGATAATTATAATTAAAACATCCATTTGTCAATAGAAGCTCACTTTTCGATCTAAATACAAAAAGGTATACATGATACACCTTTAAGAACAATACCATTTGTCATCTCACTATATTGTTGAACCTTTAAGAAATGATCATGTTATACATTAGTTCATTCATGTGTTACTTTATCATATCAATTTATTTATATTAGATACTAATTTTCGTATTTAGTCTCCATTTATCTTCAAAGTTTAATTTCACCCGATGTAAAATAAATAAATCTCACAAACAAAGAAAAAAGCCAAGGCAATTTAAGATGAAAGTGGCACAATATACCGGAGTTCAAAAGTAATAAGAAAAAGAGTTCTTTACACAAAAGTATATTTTTGAGAAGTTATTTACAAAACATAGAAAATTATTAACAAAATTACCCAAAATAAAGGAAATAAAAATTTAATTATAAAACATAGCAAAAAATAAGCTAACATAACAAAATGCTATCTTCTTCCTCCCATTTCCCCCAATATCACTTCTCCTCCTCTTCCCCAATTTTTCTAGAGACAAAAAAAGGACAGTAAAATCCAAAGAAAGCAAAAAGAATTTCTCAGTTTCGAAACTCAATCAAATTCTGGGCTCCAAATCTGAAAATGGCAGAGCTGGAAGTTTCACGGTGATTCCTCATCCACATCGCCGTCGGATTCCGATACTAAGACGAAGAATCCGCAAATTTGCTTCCTGTTAAAGCTGAACAACTTCAAGTTGCAAGCTATCAAAGTAACTTTTTCCCTGAGCAATTTGGACAAGATGATCTCATGAGCGCCCTTCTGAACCATGTTATTACATATCCTTACTGAAATTTCCTTCATGATTTAAATTGTGTTGATTGTTTTTTTACACAAATCTCTGATTTTTTTGCATTTCAAAAGAAAGTGTTCAACCAGTTGAAATCGAATTTGGTTGATGAAGACGACGATGAACAATGATGTATCTTACTGTTCTAGAATTGATGATTTTCAGAAAAAGTCACTTTAAGCTCTGAACTTGATTTGCTAGTCATTTTTGTGCAGTGAACTCGATTATATTAACATTGTTTCTATTATGTATCTACATTATATCTTAGTGTGTCTACTATATTAAGCCATATCGATTGCGTCATTTAATTTATTTTTTCTTATTTTTGTGTATCATGTTGTTTTTAGACGGTATCTAATATTGTATCAGTTAATTTATTACTTCTTATTACTTTTCCTTTTACTTTAATGTATCAACATTTTATCTTTGTATCTATTTTTTTATTTTGGGCCAAATACATAGACAAGCCCTTGAACTTGACACAAAGTTTCATTTTGGCATCTTATCTAGCCTTGTTCCTATTGAGCACTTCATCTTGCCTAAAAGTGTGTCCATTAAGCACATTTTGAACATTCCCCAACATTCCATAGAGCGTGTAGTCAAGTGCCGATGACATGGAAAGTAACGACTAAATGAGAGATACCTGGCCCTCTCTTATGTCCTCAATTAACCTTCTTTTTCTTGTTGGCATAATAGGCAAATTGGCCCTCATAGTTGTACATTTTTCTATTCCCGGCCCTCAAACCCCAGAAGTTCTCATCTGAGCACCTCAACTCAATCAAAATATATATTTTAAACACATTCGGCTTTGCGTGACTCTCACTTGCTATGACGTGGACGACACATCAGTTCCATGTCAAATAAATTACTCCATGTCAAGTAAGTTGCTCCACGTCATCACTATCTTCTTCTTACTGTTTTCTTTACCACTTCTTCTTCTTAAACAAGTCATGTCTTCCCTATAACAAAAAGGAAGACCCACCATTTTCGAATTCTACTATATGCCTGTAACACCTTAGATGAGTTTTTTTATTCTTAGAACGGCAAGACTACAACAAAAATTTATAGACCCATTAGGTTAGAATTAACCCATATATCTTCAAGATCAGAAAACTATAGGAGGGAAATTCGCATCTCCTTAATCCAGATCGATGGATGTTAATTTATAGGAGGGAAATTTATAAAGCAAAAATAGCAAATTGTGATGGATGTTAGCAATTGTAATCAAACCCAAAAACATGCTTAAGTTCCTCATCGTTCCTTACCCCTTCATCGAAAGGGGTACTAGAAATAAAAATTGACCTCGGCAGCAAAATATGCAAGAACAGCAGACAGATAAATAGGAACCAGAACCAAGACACTGAGCCCAACGATCCTTTTCAATATACCAAGCAATACGACCAATAGGGAATTGAAGACCCCTTTTTTTGTGTTCACCTGAATATTGGTTTTGAAGCTTTTGGTTTTCCTCTACCCCTACACTTTTCTTCTCACCTATAGAATTCATGTTTGATGAATGAAAATTTTGAGAGATTTAAAAATTTGAAGTGAAATATAGAATTGTTGATTATCATTGTTGAAGATGGGGAGAATACAAGTTTCAGGTGGGTTAGGGGTCGAAGATAGGGGAAATATGGTGTTTCTCCATTTTCTTCCTATTTTTTTGTCTTTCTTAAAAAAATTATTTATTTATCTAATATTAATTTTTCCTTTTCTAAACCAACATGACGATTCACGCTCCATATATGCGTGGTAAGCATGCTTTTTGTTGTGTTCAACCATATTAATGCCACATAAACCAGTCAAAAGGGGCTTAAAGTAGTGGTTTTGAGCATGTATAAGTGTCTAGATGAAAACTAAGGTAGTTTGAGGACCGGGAATAAAAAAGTGTGCAAATATAAGTGCCTATTTGCCTATTCTGCCTTTTCCTGTTACTCGCTTTTGTTCTTTTTTCCTTTTTATCTTTTACTGTTAAACTGGGCTTACCGGAGCTTAATGTTAAGCAGGATCCGTGAAGTATTGATTTAGGAATGGTTAAATTTATTTTTGTTGGTTAGTGATCAGGGTGCGACGAGGTACATGAAGGGTTAGAATTGGACCATAATTGAATTTTCCAGCAACTTCATTATTCTAATAAAAAATTAACGAATAATTTTTTCCAACCAACCAATGTATGCAATGTTCTAACTGTAGATTTTGACAAATTACTTCTGCAAATTTACACCAGAAAAAAAGTTATTGCAAATCTTTCTCCATATCTAGGGAACTCAACAATGGCCAGTTTTCTATTGTTATTTTGTCGAACTTAAAACTATACAACCAAGAGTATCAACGAAAACATAAGTGAAAGAAAGATGAGTGAATTATGTCAAAAGGAAAAAAAAACGAAAAAAGAAAAATTATGTGAAGACCAAGCATGAGGATAGAAACAAGAAGTGGTGGAGAAATCTTACAAACAACGGAAAGAAAGATGAGTGAATTATGTCAAAAGGAAAAAAAACGAAAAAGAAAAATTATGTGAAGACCAAGCATGAGGATAGAAACAAGAAGTGGTGGAGAAATCTTACAAACAACGGAGAGAAAACGTTAGCTTCCAAGATAGAGAAAAAAGTGGGGTCCACTTTGCACTTGTCAAAGTTACATTATGTGGGGCGTATTTTATGCGCCTGATAGTGGTAAGGAGCACGCTATGGTCCATGTCAGCAAGAAGTGCTTAAAGGAACACTTTTAGGTAAAATGAAGTGCTCAAATGGAACTAGGCTAAGATGAAGTGCCAAAATGAATTTTCATGCCAAGTTTAAGTGTTTGTCTATGTATTTGGTCTTTATTTTATTTATTTTTTATCATTATTCTTATATTACTTCTGATGTTTTTTAATATTTTATTTTATTATATTTCATTGTAACTTCACTGTTTCTGGAATATTTTGTACTATTTTTACATTGTATCCAACTATTTCTAAACGAATTCTGCACTTTTCTTGCATTTCTGCACTGTTTCTCCGTTGTTTCTGTGTCTTTTCTACATTGTTTCGCATTGTATCTTCACTATTTCTGTACTTTTTCAGACTGTATCTGCACTTTTTCTAACTGTTGCTGCATTTCTGCACTGTTTCTGCATTGTATCTCACTGTATCTTCACTATTTCTGCACTATTTTAGACTGTATCTCCACTATTTCTGCACTGTTTTGGACAAGTTTATACACAGAAATCTCCCAAAAAAATTATACAAGAATATACATAGATATATGCGTATGCAATGAGAGAAATACAAAAATATAAACAAAAAAAAAGTAAATATTCATATAAACATCCTCAATACTAAAAAAATCTGAAAATTTATATAGATTTTTTCACTCGCATAAACACACTTATACAAATTAATAAAATTTTATACACGTGTATAAACTTGTATAAATGTGGCAGGCTGCTATCTCGAAAATAGGGTGACATTACGTGAAAATTTCGCAAATAGGGACTATTTTTTATAATTTTCGTGTATTGCTTGTCTTTAAGTGTAAAAATCTCAAATTTATTCCATTTGATGAATACTTACAAAAAATTTCACCGTATGCCCTCCATAAGGAATGGTTTTACAAAATTACCCGCGCTAAGAAATGTTTTAGCAAAATGCCCTTATTTAGTCCGCAAGCCAAGACTTCAAGACAAAAAATTTGTATGTCTTGGCAATTGGCTATACTTCAAGAGCAAATGCTGTTTTGCCAATACTTCAAGTTATACGGCGAGAATGTAGGTAAAAGTGGAAGAGGCAAGTCTTGACAATTGCCAAGACTTACGACGCAGTGCAGCAAGTATTGCCTATTTCCAATACTTGTCGTGCATGTGTTGGAAAATCGAGCAGGGGTCAATGGCAATTGCCAAGACTTACGGCCTAGTGCGGCAAGTATTGCCTATTGCCAATACTTGAAGGGATAAGTGTTGAAAAGCGGAATAATATAACGGGAAGTCTTGGCCCCGAATTTTTTTCATTAAATCTTAACGGGGGCATTTTTGCAAACCATCTCTTAGCCGGCAAAAAGGCAAACCATTGCTTCCCATGTCATATTTTTGCAAATGAACCGGATACTTATTGAGAATGGAGGTTTACGAATATACACATTAAAATCAAAATATTTACCCACTCCTATCCAGAAGTTTCATATTTACCAGCCCTACCATAAACTATAAACATGTCAAACCCATCCAGACTTGTATACCATATACGCTCATAAGACAAACAAAGGTATACAGTAATAAATGAGTTGGTTGGGTAAATATTTTAATTTCATGAGTAGCGTAATTTTTAATGGGTATAATGAGTAAATACTTTTAATTTCAAGCATACATAGTATAAAAAAAGGGGAATTTTCAAAACTACATAACATAGCACCCATTTAAACTAAAAATCCTAGGAGCCATACCCTCACCCTCCCCCTCCCCCACCACTGCCCCGCCACCAGAAACCGAGCTGCCACTGCTGGCCGGAAAACCAAAAATTCACTGAATTTGCTTATTTTATTTGTGGATTTGTTTAAATAATTATTTTTTTGATAATTTTATACACCTAAATCTATCAAAATGATAATTATACATGTAAATACAAAGAAAATTGTGTATGCAAGAAGGAAAATACAAAAAATATACACAAAAAACATAAATTTTATACATAACATCCATAAAAAGTGCACAAATCTGAAATTTATACAATTTTATTCATTGTTCATATACGCATATACAGCTTTATACAAATTTTACAATGCATAGAATGTGTTTTATACACTGTCAATACGTACATATACAGATTTATACATTTTTATACACGTTGACAGAATTGTATACACTTGTATAAAAATGTTTAAAAGTGTATAAACTCACAAAAATAATGTTAAACAGTATCTCGGGCAGATTTTACACAAAAGCGTAACAAATATCCAAAATCTATACAGCTTTATACAAGAAAAACACTAGATCTAAATATTAAACAAAAGTTTTAACAAAAAACTAGTAGATCTCAACGAATTTTTATGAAAAAAGTGAAGAAAAAGAAGAAACTTGATAAATAAAATCCTCACCGGAGTTTTGATTGGAATATACAACGAAAATCAATATTGTTATTCAAAAAAAAAAAAAAAAAAAAAAAAAAAAAAAAAAAGAAGAAGAAGAAGAAGCAGCGGCGATGGTGGTGCTGGTGACCATGGCGGCGACATCGTCAATGGCTTGGAGGGGAGGGGATGATGGTGGGGCAGTGGTGGAAGGGTGGGGGGGAGGGGTGGCGGCTGCATTAGGGTTAATGGGGAAGAGAAGAGGGAAAACGGGAAGGAGAGAAGGAGAAGACGGGAAAAATGGGGGCTAGGGTTTTTTTTTCTTTAAATAGGGGTGCTATGGAGTGAAAAAAAAAAAAAAAAAAGGTAGGGAGGTGCTAGGTCGGGTAAAGAAGGAAAATAAGGATCTTTTTTGGTAATTTTCATAAGTGGGGTGTCTCTCCATGTAATTGTCCCTATAAAAAATCCTATTGAGAAAGAGAAGCCCACATAGCCAATTATGAAGCAAGTCACAATCAAAATAATACATTTAGACGTGGATATATAGGTAACTAATGGGTACACACGAGTAATAAGTAATAATGAACATATATGGTATGGTGAGCAAATCCTATTTTCTTTGCCATTTCGAGCATTCTTCTTCTTCGGCGATGCTTACATGTAAAAACTCTTCTCACCCTCCTCTACCACGTCATCAATCCGAACACAAAAAAGAATATTCTTCTCTGGCCAAATCTGAACAGCAGTTTCACTAGGATTTCATTGTTATTACTTTTTTCGGCCTCTTCTTTACATTCTTTTCTTATTCTAATGAAGTCGGCCCCAGATAAGGTCATTTCAATTCGAACGAGAAAAAGTGGTAAATTTGCAGTTCGATTCTGCCATGGTTTTGGTCAGGCGAGGAAGACGTGATGGTGCAGCGTTGGAATTAAACAAGTGATGGTTTGTGGTGACGCTATAATGTTGTTTTGGTGTTGGCGCAGCGGTGATTGAAGTCGTAGCACTGGCGATGCAGCATGCGTGACGGGTTAGGAAACGAAAACCTATATCTTTTCTTTCTCTTTATTCTTTTGGCTCCATTTCATTTTTATGAATAAAATAGGTTCAAAATTTAGTTTATCATATAATTTGTATATGTACATCATTTTTTGAGTAAATCTAGTCTTATTATTAATACGTTAGAATGAACAGATTTTTTTCCAAGCTTGTTTTATTATGATTGTTTTGCCGTTTTCATTGTTACTCTATTTGGTTAAAAAATTTATCCTTTCTCTTATGATTGGATCGCAATTTCAAGCATGAAATCTTCCGAATCCATCATTGGTTTGTTAGTTTGGACTTGTAGTTGTTCACTTATGACATGACCCGGAATCCGGCTAGACCGTGCGGGCACCCGACATCCTCCCGTAGACCCATCGGGCGAACCCTTACCAATTAAATTAGGAAAATAAATATAATCCAATTCATAAATAAAAACAAGACTTAGAAAAGGCACAGACATACTGATACCTCTAAGTTGTACAAAAGAAATTACAGCTGACGACCCAATATACTAGGTTTAGGGCTATCCAGACTAGACATCTAAGAGTACAAAGAAAACATATACCTCCTGAAGGGAGCAAAATGCAACTGAAATGATAACCGATAAACTGGTGGCCATCCGGAGTAAAAGTTGGCTCACCCTGACAGTTGAAGTGTCTTCGCTCCTGAACAACGCGGCGAACTCAATCCTGGAGTGAACCTGCCGAAACGAAATAGATAGACAAAAAAACAAACAACAAACAAGGGTGAGTCAAAAGGACTCAATAAGTAGGGCAGACTAGCCACCTCAAAGAATATGATAGCTAGCCAGGGAGAAAAGAAATAGATAGACCAAATTCTTTTTATTTAAATTATAAAAAGGCAGAGCCAGATAACAATCAGAAACACGTAAGAAACTTATAAACTCAACCAAGGATGCGTGCCAGACACATATAAAAAAATAAGCAATGCACATATAAGCAGAATAGTAGTCATGTATCGCAAGTCTACACAATGGTATGAATTGAGATGAAATGAAATGAAGTGAGATGAAATGAAATGAAATATGATGCGAAGGGTCACATGTTCCCGTAATCCCATCTCGAAGCGGAATACTCCTGCATTCGAGGGGAATCCAATCTGATAACCAACTGGAGCGGAATACTCCTGCTCCTGGGAGGAATACTCCTGCACCCGATATAATATAAACCAGAGGCGGAATACTCCTGCACTCTCCTTGGGCGGAATACTCCTGCACCCGATATAATGTAAAGCTGAGGCGGAATACTCCTGCACTCAATATCTGACATAAGAGCGGAATACTCCTGCTCTTGAAGCGGAATCCTCCTACTCTCAATATGATACAATGGAGCGAAATCCTCCTGCTCCTGGGGCGGAATACTCCTGCACGCAATATGATATGTAATGTAATGCATATGAATGACATATAATGCGTATGAATGCAATGTGATGCAATAATAACCCTTCACCAGCGCGGGACTTTCATCGACAGCCGAGAAGTAGATGCCAACTTACAGCTAGTGTACAATGCTCAGATTCTCAATGCAATACCAACAATAGGACATAACATATAATATACAATATAAATCCAAAGCTAAGGCGTAATGAGTACGCCTATCGGCAGCTACACACGTAAGGAATAAGTGGTAGAAAATCCACGAGGCAAGGTGCCTCCAAAGAAATGGATATAAACACTTACCTCTTCCAAAAGTTAGCATTGATAATCAACAGCCGCTTTATCCTTTGGTTTCATTGCCAAACGATCCCATTAATAATCTTCCCCGTTAGGAACATTCGTCCTCGAATGTTAAATGAAGTACGTAGAAGCATTAAGCAACAATCTGTTACATACTTGTAGTAGTGAAGAGATGTGAATGGTCAAATTATTTAACTTTCGGCATTTTAGCGGAAGATATCCGAACAACCTCGAAATTCACTTTCGAAAAAGCATAAAAGTCACAAATAATCATACGAACCTAACGGCGCTTTCGGATTTTTGAATAGGAGCTTGTTCACCAAAACCGAGCTCGAAAATCTGTTTTTTATATTTATCGGCAATAAAAACTGAAACTTTCTTCCGATGCCTACCAAACGAGGTCTGATTTAGCTCAAATTTTACAGACATGTCCTAATGGGCATTACGAATTTTTTTTTGAATTATCGGCAGGTCAATCAGAGTCCTAACTTCCGAAACGACTAACCGAGGTCGTTTCATTCTCCTCCACTTAAACTCTCGTTCGTCCTCGAACGAGCCTAAGTTTAAAGAAAATTCCGCACAGATAACAAAAGAACTTTCAAGACCTTCATAAGCTATCCCACGGACATTATCTCACGGTTGCAGAATCACAATTATAACACGAACACCGAACTCTTGGAATAAAACATATCTGGATAATATGATAACATCATTGCCCAACTTATTCAGACTAAGCTGACCCTTTCTCGATCATGAGAGAAAAGTTCTATATTTTTGAAATAAAGATACACGGAACTCTGGATGGATTAACATGATTCTACAGACGAATCACCTCGTCGATATACTTTACGATATAGAACAGCCTGATGGAACTAAGAGTTAGCTTACACTTGATACAATAGGGGGAGCTTTTGAAGTACTTTGTCACTACACACTATAGAAGATTTGATGCAAGCTATATTATTTTTACGAACGCACAACATCTTAGTTGACGTTACTATTTTTTCGCAAGCTCCTTGTGGGAAGGTAGTTACTCATATCCTAAATATGTCAAAGGTTCATTTGAACAGGGTCTATCATATAAGAATAAGGATCATGCAAATACTACTGGATAGTATGATGCAGACTAGGAATGATCTTAAGAAAATTTATTGGTGGGACGGAATGAAGTGTGACACAACAGAATTTGTGGCTCAATGTTCTAATTGCCAGCAAGTTAAAGTCGTGTAATCTTTCCAGACCTTATGCTTTCAGCAGATAAGTACGTAGATATGATCAGGTTGCCAGCTTATCTCTAACATTAATAGATTATTAGTGGTTTAGCAATGCTCGACACTCATTGTAGGTATCTGTCGTGGCCCTAGGTTGGGTCGTGACAAAAGTGATATCAACGCCTTAGAGATTTAATAGTACCATTCAGTATTTGAAGGAAGACTTAGCTGAGTAGAGAACGCGGCTCAGACCTAAGCGACCAAATTACTCTCTCGAGTTGCAAAACAGCTGCAACTCTCGAGTTCACAACTCCATGCATTTTCTATAAGCACCACCGCCTGATGGATCAAATCAAAGGTCAAATGACGCCTCTCATTACCCTTAATAGCCTTGAAAAACAACCATGTGCTTACCCTGCCACCTTGACATGCACTCTGGCTCAACACAGGGAACATCACAAGAGGCTACTTACCGCCTAAGCTTACCAGTGCCGAACAAAGAAGAGATGGAAACAGACTGAGGATAGAAATAATTAGAGCTATAGGAAGTTCTTCTTCTTATTTATTTGGCTACCAGAGCTAGACTACTTTCGGGTCAGGCTAACCGAAGAATTGCAATTGAAGAAATAGACATTGAATAAGCTTTATGGAACAAAATCTATGTCAATTTAACCTTCCTATAAAAAGGAAACTCCGACAATTTACCAGAAAACCCTTTTATACCGAGACAAACTTGTAGAATAACATGACTCTACTAGCGTCTCGAACCAAGAGGAGACACATAGATCGAGTATTACTTACTAACTACTTTACACCGAAAGAAACAATGACACTTTCTGATGGTGACAAATACGAATCCCATCATCCTACCGAAACTCAGTTCCAAAGACAGGTAGACTGACTTGACATTATAACAGAATGAGGCATAACACAATGTCAAGCAAACAATACCATACTCACTCACAAATCCCTCGCATTTAATCCAGATAAACTAGTAGGGTTATCAGAAATGCCAGGAATAAATCATATTAGAAGCACACCACTCTACCGCAATCGATTCTTAATAGAAACGACATCCAAGGAAACCATTGTAACATGATAAGACACACCATTTCCAGATTGATCAAAAGAATCAAATCTTACTCACATTTAAGAGAAGAAGAAATACATGGGTGTACTACATCAGATACCTCAACATCCTGCTAGGAACTGGTAGTTCTTAGAACTGCCTCACCGGCTGAGCCGAGCTCCTACCTTGATAATTACTTCTAGAAGAACCACTACCACCACGCTCTCGACCTCTATCGAATGAGGGCATATCTCTAGTTTATTGAGATCTAAATGAAATCCCTACGACTGGGCAGGTGCCTAAGGGCAATAAGAAGGACGACTACCTAATTGCTAGAGTAAGGGAAAACTCCTCAAAGGATAACCAGACTCACAACAGTGATAACACCCTTTTTCGCTAAAAGTGGAAACTGGACAGATTATTGAGAGCTACAAAAAGAAAATTGAGTCTAATCTCGATGAACTACTAGCGCGCTTTGAGAATTACGCTCTACAAGCTGAGATAACCTGGCAGGTGACCTCCCAAAATAATCAGAACTCTTACCTCCAAATGAGGTATCACGGTGCCCACCAGGGCCGTAGGATCTCTTGCTTTCCCGCTCTAACTTATGGTATGCCTCGTACCTTCGAGCAATGTCAACAACAACATCAAATAAAATCCCGACCTCAATCTCTTGAGCCATCAGGGATCTCAAGGAAAAAGATAGGTCATTAATAAATCTTTGAATCTCTCGAAAGGCTCATGGACTAGTTCTAATGCATATCCAGCCATTCTATAGAAATCAATCTCATATTCTAAAACATCAACAGGCTAACCGACACGCTACCCTAACCAATCCATTCAAACTGGAAATACTTTTCATCTTGCTCGCTACTCGAAAGGACTTTTCCACAAATCTAGAAGAAAAACTGAACCAAATTAGCTAATAAGAGAGCGACCCACCAATTCAAGGCTGGACCCTGAAACTGGAAAGCAGAATAATCAACACCATACCGCTCGATATAATCAAGAGCCTGAAGGATATGCTGACATCATTTTATTTTAAAAAGAATCACGAGGTTTATCTCATGCATTGCTTAATAATATCGGAAGGTCAACCGCGTAAAATAATGCAACCTCTTTGGGCACTCGGATCGAACCGTTACCTCGGCTGGTAACCAGCCAGAACAATTGGTGGCGCAACACATGCTGCTTCTAGAACATAATTTACTGGGGCAACATCATGGACTGGAACAGGGGCTCCCTGAGACCGAACGTCTCAATCTGCGGCAACCTGATAGGCTGCCTAGCTAATAATAGGTTCTTGCGGTATCTGCATCTCCAAGATTGTCGTAAAAACATCATAGAGAGCCAAGAGAAGTACAAGGCCCTGCTCCTTGCCCATCGGGAGCTCGTACAGTTGGGACTTCCGTAACTGGATTGTCAGCACGATCAACAACTCTCCGGGCTTCGTTAGTGCTAGCCCCATGCTAGACTACTTCGTCTTGAACTCATACCATTTGCTGATTTGTCGCACGAGGGTTCACAATTACCACGAAGGAATTAACAAAAATTCTTTCGCATCCTAGACAGACGCACGATCAGAAAAGAAGGAAGTGATACTTCCTAAATGCCATCATAGCCTCTCGTAGATAAGTACGGACGTCTACGTACCCATCAGCGAGACTCTACTAGACACTGTCTTAGTCTGGATAGACTCTAACTCGGGCTCTGATACCAACTGACACGACCCGGAATCCTCCTACCCTCAATATGATGCGATCGAGCGGAATCCTACTGCTCCGAGGGCGGAATCCTCCTACCCTCAATATGATGCAATGGAGCGGAATCCTCCTGCTCCGAGGGCGGAATCCTCCACTCTATTCATTTGGCACAAGTGACCCATTGCATCATTTTTCATTTCATTTCATCTCATTTCATACCATTGTGTAGACTTGTGGTACATAACTACTGTTCTGCTTATACGTGCATTGCTTATTTGTTCATATGTTTCTGGCTCGTATTCCTGGTTGAGTTTATGGTTTCATACATGTTTCCGGTTGTTATCCGGCTCTGCCTTTTTATAATTTAAATAAGAGGAATTTGGTTTATCTGTTTCTTCTTCCTGGCTAGGTATCCTATTTTCTGAGGTGGCTAGTAATCCCCACTTATTGAGTCCTTTTGACTCACCCTTGTTTGTTGTTTGTTTCTTTTCTATCTATTTCATTTTGCAGGTTTGCTCCAGGATTGAGTTCGCCACGTTGTGAAGGAACGAAGACGACTTCAGCTGTCAGGGTGAGCCAGCTTTTATTCCGGATGGCCACCATTTTATTGTTTATTATTTCAGTTGCATTTTGCTCCCTTCAGGAGGTATCTGTCTTCTTTTGTACTCTTAGATGTCTAGTCAGGATAGCCCTAAACCTAGTATATTGGGTAGTCAGCTGTAATTTCTTTTATACAGTTTAGAGGTATCAGTATGTCTGTGTTTTTGTTTTAAGTCTTGTCCTTATTTATGAATTGTTATATTTATTTTCTAATTTAATTGATAAGGGTTCGCCCGACATGTCTAGGGGAGGATGTCGGGTGCCCGCACGGCCTAACCAGATTCCGGGTCGTTTAAGTTGGTATCAGAGCCCGGTTTAGAGTCTATCCAGACTAAGGTAGTTTCTAGTAGACTCTTGCTGATGGGTACGTAGACGTCCGTACTTATCTACGAGAGGCTATGATGGCATTTAGGAAGTTTCACTTCCTTCTTTTCTGATCGTGCATCAGTCTAGGATGCAAAAGTATTTTCGTTAATTCCTTCGTGTTAATTGTGAACCCTCACGCGATAAATCAGCAAATAGTATGAGCTCAAGACGAAGCAGTCTAGCTTGGGGCTAGCACTGACGAAGCCCCGAGAGTTTTTGATCGTGCTGACGATCTAGTAACGGAGGTCCCAGCTGTAGGAGCTCGCAACAGGCAATGGAGCAGGGCCTTGTGGTTCCCTTGGCTCTCTACTATGCTTTTACGAGAGTCGTGGCGACGCAGATACCACAACAACCAATTATTCGCTAGGCATCTTATCAGGTTGGCAGATGTTCGGACTTAAAGGGCTCTTGTTCCAGTTTCTGATGTTGCCCCAGTAAATTCTGTTCCTGAGACAGCATGTGTTGCGCCACTAATTATTCTGGTTTGTTAGCTAGCCCAAGTAATAGCTCGGTTCGAGTGTGCGAAGATGCTGCATTATTTTATCTGGTTGAACCTTCCGATATTCTCAAGCCATACATCAGATAATCCCTGTGTAAGTTTATTTTAAAATAAAATGATGCCAGCGTATCCTTCAGACTTTTGATTATATCGAGCGGTATGGTGTTGATTATTCTTCTCTCCAGTTTCAAGGTCCAGCCTTTAATTGGTGGGCCGCTCTTTATTAGCTAACTTGGTTCGGTTTTTTTTTTCTAGATTCGTGGAAAAGTTCCTTTCGAGTAGCGAGCGAGATGAAAAGTGTTGTCAGTTTGAGTGGATTGGATAGGGTAGCCAGTCGGTTAGCCTGTTCGTGTTTCAGAATATGAGATTGAATTCTATAGAATGGCTGAATATGCAATAGAACTAGTCCATGAGCCTTTCGAGAGATTCAAAGATTTATTGATGAACTTTCTCCTTCCTTGAGATCCCAGATGGCTCGAAAAAAATTGAGGTTGGGACTTCATTTGATGTCGTTGTTGATATTGCTCAAAGGTATTAGGTATACCATAAGTTAGAGCGAGAAGAGTTAGAGCGGGAGATCAAGAGATCCGTGGACCTAGTGGGTAACCATGGTACCTCATTTGGAGGTAAAAGTTCTGATTATTTTGGGAGGTCACCTTCCAGGTTATCTCAGCTTGTGTCACGTTATTCTTAGAGTGCGCCAGTAGCTCGTCAAGATCAGATTCAGTCTTCTCTTTACAGCTATCAACAACCTTTCCAGCTTTTATTTTTAGTCGAAAAGGTGTTATCATTGTCATGAGTCTGATTATCCTTTGATGAGTTTTCCCTTACTCCGACAAGTAGGCAGTCGTCCTTTCACCAGTCATCAGGCACCTGCACAGTCGCAGGGGATTTCCTTTAGATCTCAATCAGCCAGCAAAATGCCACCATCCAGTAGAGCTCAAGAGGTGGTGGCAGTGGTTCTTCAGAAGGTGATTATCAGGGTAGTAGCTCAACTCAGCTGTAGGGGCAGTTCTATGAACTGCCAGTCTGGTAGGAATATTCGATGTAGTACACCTATGTAATTCTTCTTCCATTATATGTGAGTAAGATTTGATTCTTCCGATCGGTCTAAACTTCGTTTATCTTACCATGTTTCCATGGCTTCCTTGGATATTGTTTCTATTAAGAATCGATTGTGGTAGAGGGGTTAGCTTCTAGTATGATTTATTCAGGAAATTTGTGAGACCCTACTAGTTTATCTTATTTAAATGTGAACGCCACCTGTTATTATGTCAATTCAATTTACTTCTCTCCTCAAAATTCAATGTTGGTAGGATAATGGGATCCTAATTCGTCACCATCAGAAAGTGTTATCATTTCTTCCGGTGCAAAGTGATTAGTAAGTAATATTCGATCTACGTATCTCCTCTTGGTTCAAAACGCTAGTAAAGTCATGTTATCCTATGAGCTTGTCTGGGTTATAAAAAAGGTTTCTGGTAAATTGTTAGAGTTTCCTTCTTATTGGGAGGTCAAATTGGCATGGATGTTGTTCCATAAAGCTCATTTAGTATCTGTTTCTTCAATTGCGATTCTTGGGCTACTTTGACTTGTAAGTAGTCTAGCTTTGATAACCAAGCAAATAAGAAGATGAGCTTCCTGAAGATCTAATTATTTCTATCCTCTGTTTAGCCTTAACAATCCCTTCTTGAAGAAAAACGATTCTGTAACAACTCAACCTAAGAGTTGTTCCATTTTCTTCTTCCTCCGGCACTAGTGAGATTAGGCGGTTGGTAGCCGCTTGTGATGTTCCCAGTATTGAGCCAGAGTACGTGCTATTGTAGCCGGGTAAGCACATTGTTGTTTTTCAAGGCCACTAAGGGTAATGAGAGGCGTCGTTTGACCTTTCATTTGATCCATCAGGCGGTGGTGCTTATAGAAAATGTATGGAGTTGTGACTCGAGAGTTGCAGCTGTTTGGCAACTCGAAAGAGTAGTTGGTAGCTTAGGTCTGCCTACGTTTAGCTTTTAGCTAAATAATCTTTAGTCCAACAGACTGTGCTGGGATGGGTATTCCTATTCAAATAGCTGTATCAGTTTGTGGTTTAAGTGGAGGAGTTTTCCTCCAAATACTTAATGGTAATACTAAATCTTTAAGGCGTTGATACCACTTATATCACGACCCAACCTAGGGCCACGACAGAAACCTACAATGAGTGTCGATCATTGCTAAACCACTAATAATCTATTAATGTTTGAGATAAGCTGGCAACCTGATCATATATACGTACCTATCTGCTGAAAGTATAAAGTCTGGAAAGATGACACGACTTTAACTTACTGGCAATTAGAACACTGAGCCACAAATTCTGCTATGTCACACTTCATTCTTTCCCACCAATAAATCTGCTTAAGATCATGGTACATCTTAGTCAAACCTGGATGAATAGTGTATTTGGAATAATGTGCCTCTATCATAATCTGTCCATGTAAATCTGCAACCTCAGGGACACAAAGTCTATCTTTATACATGAGAACACCGTCAGTAGTAACACTGTATGGTGACTCCGATTTTTTTTTTCTGGCTATCTGTTTGTATTCAACTAAAACTGGATCCTCATACTGACGCTGTTTTACTTCATGGAAATTTAGAGTTAAAGGTCTAGTGCAGCTTATCGTCCATCCATCATTGGCCTATCTCATTCACACTTCAACTCTTTGAGAAGTTACTTTAGTGTTATAAGTGTACATGTAATTAACTTTGTTGTTGGTATTCTGCCTAAGCTCATGGTCCAACTACATGTCTCTTTTATTTTTACCTTTTCAAGTCATAATATTTCCAATTCAAAGACAATACCCTAAAGTAGATGTTCAGTCTGAAGATCATTCCTGGTCTGCATCATACTATCCAGTAGTATTTTAATGATCCTTATCCTTATATGATAGACCCTGTTCAGATGAACCTTTGACATACATTAGAATATGAGTAATTACATTCCCACAAGGAGCTTGCGGAACAACACTAATATCAACTAAGATGTTGCATGTGCGTTCGTAAAAATAATATAGCTAGCAACAAATCTTCTATAGCATCAAGGATGAGCTAATTCTTAGTTCCATCGACCTGTTCTAGATCGAAGGGTATATCGAAGAGGTGATTATCGGCTAAATCATGTTAACCCATTCAAAGTTCCATGTATCTTTGCTTTGAAAATGTAGAACTCTCTTCTCGTGATCGAGGAAGGATCAACTTAGTCAGAATAAGCTGTGCACTGGTATTATCATATTATCCAGATATATTTTATTCCAAAAGTTCGATATGCGTGTTATAATTCTGATCATGTAATTAGAAAATAATGCCCATAGAGTAGCTCATGATGGTCGTGCAAGTTCTCTTGTTATCCGTGCGATTTTTTCTTTAGACTTAGGCTCGTTCGAGGACGAACGAGAGTATAAGTGGAGGAGAATGACACGACCTCGGTCAGTCATTTCGGAAGTTAGGACTCCGATTGGTGTTCCGATAATTTTAAAATATTTGTAAGGTCTATTAGGACCTGTCTGTAATATTCGAGTTAAATCAGACCTCGTTTGGTATATATCTGAAGAAGATTTCAATTTTTATTTTCGATAAATATTAAAAAGAGATTTTCGAGCTCGCTTTTGGCGAATGAGCTCCGATTCGAAATCCGAAAGCGCCGTTAGGTTCATATGATTATTTGTGACTTTTGTGATTTTTCGAAAGTGAATTTCGAGGTTGTTCGGCTAGTTTCCGCTAAAATGCCGAAAGTTATATAATTTGACCTTTTTCCATTTAAATTCGCATCTTGAGTTTCGGGAACCCGATTTGAGATCCGCCTTAGCGAGTATGTTACATATATTTTGTATAACTTGCTTGAGAAATTTGGAATTATTTCAAACATCGTAGGGTACCGTTTTAATTTTCGTCAAGAAAAGAAAAAGAAAATTAAATAAATAAAAAAATAAAGAAAAAGAAAAAGGAAAAGAAAGAAAATGGAAAGAGAAGGCGATGCTAAAGGGAATATATTCCCTTAACTTAGCTTTGAGGTTTTAAAGGCAGAAAGATACACGAGAACAGAAACGGAAAAACATAAACATACGAAGGGACGAGGAGTAGGGAGAAAAATACCAGAAAATTGGAAAGGTGCCAGAGAAAAGTAGAATTTTTACCCTGAAACATTCAGGTAATGATCTTAATATATTATTTGAGTTTATTAAGTGTGTTTGAATATATTTTGACGGTAAAAATTGGAATATTAGACATCGTTTTAATAAGTTTAATTAATAGTTTAAAGGGTTAATTCGACCCTGATAATGGAATTGAGTATATATTCGTACTCAGTGAATTATGGGAACATATAAATGTAATTTATTTAGAGTTTGGTTATGTGACTTTGAACCCTGTACATAGGCCTAGGCTACGTATTGCGTATGCTTATTGAACATAGTGAGATCGTTTGGAAATGAATCTAAAAGGATGAAGTGGTTGTTGGGTAGTAGTATTAACTTTGGAACAAGGTAAGTGTTTATATCCATTTCTTTGGAGGCACTTGGCCTCGTGGATTTTCTACCAGATATTCCTTACGTGCGTAGCTGCCGATAGGCGTACTCATTACGCCTTAGCTTTGGATTTATATTATATATTATATGTTATGTCCTGTTGTTGGTATTACATTGAGGATCTGAGCATTGTACTCTGGCTGTGAGTTGGCATCTACTTCCCGGCTGTCGATGAGAGTCCCGCGCCGGTGAAGGGTTGTTATTGCATCATATAGCATTCTTTTGCATTATATGTCATTCATATGCATTACATTGCATATCATATCGAGAGCAGGAGGATTCAGCTCCAGTGCATTATATTGATGGTAGGAGGATTCCGCCCTAGGAGCAGGAGGATTCTGCTCCATTGCATCATATTAAGGGTTGGAGGATTCCGCCCAAGGACCAGGAGCATGCCGCTCCATTGCTTCATATTGAGGGTAGGAGGATTTCTCCCTAGGAGCAGGAGGATTCCGCTCCATTGCATCATATTGAGGGTAGGAGGATTCCGCTCCATTTCATTATATTGAGGGTAGGAAGATTTCGCCCCAGGAGCAGGAGGATTCCGCTCCATTGCATCATATTGTGGTAGGAGGATTCCGCTCCATTGCATCATACTGAGGGCATGAGGATTTCGCTCCATTCATTCGGCACATATGACCCATTTCATCATATTTCACTTCATCTCATTTCATTTCATTTCATACCATTGTTTAGACTTGTGGTACATAACTACTGTTTTTTTTATACGTGCATTGCTTATTTGTTGATATGTTTCTGGCTCGTATTCCTGGTTGAGTTTAGTGTTTCATACGTGTTTCTAGTTGTTATCTGGCTCTGCCTTTTTATAATTTAAATAAGAGAAATTTGGTTTATCCGTTTCTTCACCCTGTCTAGCTATCCTATTCTTTGAGGTGGCTAGTCTGTCCCACTTATTGAGTCCTTTTGACTCACCCTTGTTTGTTGTTTGTTTCTTGTCTATCTGTTTTGTTTCGGCAGGTTCTCTCCAGGACTGAATTCGCCACGTTGTGAAGGAGCGAAGACGACTTCAGCTGTCAGGGTGAGCCAGCTTTTATTCCGGATGGCCACCAGTTTATTGTTTATTATTTCAGTTGCATTTTGCTCCCTTCAGGAGGTATTTGTCTTCTTTTGTACTCTTAGATGTCTAGTCTGGATAGCTCTAAACCTAGTATGTTGGGTAGTCAGCTGTAATTTCTTTTGTACATCTTAGAGATATCAGTATGTCTGTGTTTTTGTTTTAAGTCTTGTTTTTATTTATGAATTGTTAAATTTATTTTCCTAATTTAATTGGTAAGGGTTTGCCCGATGGGTCTAGGGAAGGATGTCGGGTGCCCGCACGGCCTAACTGGATTCCGGGTCGTGTCAGAAACACTAACATAAGAACTATATATAACTGAGGTAAACGGAAAATGCTCACACTAGAATGACAAAAATCACTAATCTACTATCTGACCGTGTAACATAATCCTCGACCTGCACACTTTTATGTCTAGAGTTATGTCCTCGGTGATCCAAAGAAGAGTCATGTCATGTCTAATCACCTCATTTCTGTTCTTTTTCGGTCGACCTCTATCTCTGTGTAGATCAACCAGTGCAAACCCCTCGCACCTCCTTACAAGCGCACCTATTGATATTTGACTAAAAGGATACATATTTTGGTGATTTTTACCCCGTATCTTAGTAATATTTATGCGCTAAAATCGATTGCGATAGTGGATTTTGCTTAATAATGGTGTTTGAATGTGTAGGTGTTGATTTTGATGAAAGTAGCAACAGAATTGATGATTTGGAGGTTATGTTAATGAATTTTGAAGTCGGAGTTAAGTTGTGCCAATATCATGCCAGCACAACTCTAGCACATGAAATTAACTCCCCAGGACCTTGTGCAAAAGTCGTGACAGCACAACTCCATTCTGTAGAGAATACATTCAGCACCTTGTTCCAGTTTTATGCCAGTGTCTATCCAGAATACGAAGTAGAGCTTGTGCTCAGCTTTTGCCAGCACGCAGCTAGCACGCAACCAGCACGCAACCAAGAATCAATGAAAGTAGCGCCTAACTTAAGATGTCTTAGTGTGAGAGGGAAAAGGCTACTTTCACCTAGGTTCTTCATAACACTATAAAAGCAACGTAAACTCAATTTTGAAGGGAGTTCTAGTCAATTTTTTGGAGAGCTTTTGAAGACTTCAAAAATACAAGAGTTTTTCCTAAATTATTCCTTCCTTTTTGTAATTTATTCATTCATGAATTACTTTGACATGATTGTTATGAATATGTATGGCTAATTCACCCATTCTAGAGTTGATTGAACTACTACAATATTTATGTGTTAGGAATATTTGATTTAGTGAATGAAACTTGTTAATTCTTCCAATCTAAGTGTTTATATTTTGTTTGATATTGAATTGAATGCCCCAATTGATTTTCCCATTTATTCTTGTGTGTTTAGGGATAGATTCATAGGTTAGTGTTATATTTTAACTTAAAACCAAAGCATTATTAAGGTTGTCAAAAAGGTGATTTGTGACCATTGAACCCGATTGTGAGCAATACTTGTAGTCCTATATATCTTCATTAATTAATTAGGAAATTGGTTAGCGAAAGTTATAATTATTACATAGGAGTGAATAGTTGTGAATTTGGAGCAAATGTTTAATAGGAATAACCAAGTTTAATTCGTTAAATCGTTATTCTAATACATAGGTAGGAATTGGGTAGATCAATCATAGATTTTACATCCTTTGAATCAATTTTATTCTCTATTACTTTGTTGTTTATTTAATTGTTAATTTTATTACTTAGTTGTTACAATAAAATAAACCTTAAAATAAAAACCTTAGAAGTTAGTTAATGGGTAGATTAGTTAGAATAACAACTAGATTTCGAGTGCTCTTTGTTGGATTCAACCTCGGGGCTTCAAATATTGAGCTATATTTTCCGCGACCACTTAGTCCCTTTTATAGTTCGTAGTTGGGCGTGATCAAATTTTGGCGTCGATGCCAAGGGACACATTGTCATTTAATAGTTAAAATAGCTAGTTTTATTTCTAGATTGACTTCACTTTTGTCATCTTGAACTAACTCATAGGAATTTGTGTGCTTTAGGTGTATGCGAAAGACAAGATCTTAGTCTGCGGAGTTGAAACAGTTTGATCCAGAGATTGGGAGGACATTCCACGCCTTGAGAAGGGAAAATACTGTTGACAATACAATTAGAAAATCAGAAACCAAAGAAATTGAGATAGCTAATGATTTGGCGCTTAATGCTTTTGCACAGCATGTGGATGGAAACTTGGCCTCTGCTATTCGGTGTCCAAAATTTGAAGCTGAGAGTTATTACATCACCCAAACTATGGTTAGTCTGCTGTCCAATGCTGGACTATTTGCGGGAAAATATACCGACGATCCTCAGAAGCATTTAAAAAAAGTTCATGAGGGTTTGTGAAACTCAGAAGCATGCTAGAGTTTCGGCAGAGGTGGTGTGATTGATGCTATTCCTGTTCTCTTTGACGGATGATGCTAGTGAATGGTTCGATTCTTTGCCAATCAATTCTATAACTTCGTGCGAAATGTTGGTGATCAAGTTCATGAAGAAGTTTTTCCCACCAAATAAAAATGAAAAGATGGTTGATGAGATACTCCTGTTCAGGTAGAACCCGCTTGAGACATTTCCAGAAGCTTAGGAGAGGTTCAAGGGTTGCTTGCGAAGGTGTCCCCTTCATGGAATTCTTGATCAGATGTTGGGATAAAGAATTTATATAGGCATGAGTGATCAAATTAAAGGAAATTTGGATGCAACAGCTGGAGGAGCATTCCTGAGCAAAATAGTTGTTGAAGCGAAGGCTCTACTTGATATGATGGCTTAAAATTTAGGCTGGTTGAATAGAGATGCATCTACTGGCTCAGGTTCAAAGGCTTTAGCTGCTGGAATTGATCATGGGGTTGAAGAACAAATGTCAAAGCTGCAAATTATGCTGGATGTGGCCCTAAAACATTTCAATGAGAACATGTTGAAACCTATTAACTAAGTGGAAACACCATATCCCGTAATTTTGCTGACTCTAATTTATTGGGTTATACTGAAGACGTGAATTTTCTGAACTATGGGCAGAGGCAACAATACAATCAGCAAGGTGACGTTAGGCAGGCACAACAGCGAGTTCAATACAACACTGCCATACCAGAGGGTTAGCCAGTTCATTACCCGAGACCAGCAGCTTACAATATTCAGCAGAAAATGGTGTTGCCTACGCAGCAGGCTAATGACATAACTGAGGTTAAGAGCATGGTGGAGTTTATGATGAGAGTACCTAAAAGGATGTAAGATCAAATGACAGCCCATGACACTGCTATTAAGGGAATAGAGACTAAGTTGGGACAACTAGCCATTGCTTTGAGTGATAGACCTCAAGGTGCCTTGCCAGAAGATACAGTGGTAAATCCAAATGATGCAGATCCTAATCAACTGATGGATGTTAGCTTGAGGAATGGTCGAGATTTAGATAAAGAGAAAGAATTAGCTAAGGGAGCGGTGCCTAGTGTGCCAATAGGCGACCCTATAGATGTTCCAGCTAAAGTGGCTGACAAAGAGGAAGCTTAAAAAAAGACTACACCTGACTTTGTGGCTAAGCCTACCAAAATGTAAGTGAAGAGGTAAGTGTAAAGCGTCTGACTCCACCACCCCCTCATTTCCAAAGACTCATAAAACTGCAAAAAGAAGGACAACTCAAGAAATGTATTGACATGCTTAAGCAATTACATGTCTGTTGACACCTAATTTTGTCCCTCCTGTCTCAATAGCCGTTATTCAGTCAAATTATATTGATAACTACATAAATATACTACACTCACTCCTATCCTAATTCTTTTTCTCATGCACAACACCAATCAGGCTATTTTAGAAGCATTTGCACGAATGGTCACATTTTTACAAAACCTGCATGTATTGTCGATATTTTTTGCAATTATCTCTGTTTTAAGGAGGACACCCAAATTATTTTGTAACCTAATATAATAGATGTTTCTTCAATTATGTAGCCTTGCTAATTATTTTTTCTTGATTTTATAACCTTTTCATAAACATTTTGCACAATTTATATGCATTTATACGTAATTTATATGCTTTTATACACTATTTATACACTATATATATATATATATATATATATAAACACGTGTGCCTACACATTCATTTCCTTTTTACATCTCAACACCCACGTGGCAAGATCCTGACCATCCACGTGATTGATCCAAAGGCCAGGATCAAAGCCTCCATTTTATTCCTCAAACGACCCCTAGACTTCATTTCCCATTCCCATTTCCCCTCTACCTCACCCGATAAACACACACTCTCTCTCTCCTTGGCGAAACGAAGACACCACTGTCGCGGTCATTTTCCAGTCGATTCAACCGGTGAAGTTTAGGAAAAATGGTATCATTTTATTCCCCTCGTCATCCACTGCAAAACCCATATACTATTTGCTTGTTTCGACGGAGGTCAAAATTGACCTCTCGTCGACAAAGGTTTTATGTCACCGAAAAAAAATCTCTGGACATGTCTAATCGGAGCCTAAGTTGTTACTATTGCTAGAGGAGGAGGGAAACCTCTCATACGAACGCGATAGAAGTGGGTCAAGATTGAACGGATTCCAACTGAAAATGGGTAACCCTAACCCCTATTTTTCTTTCCTCTATGTGCCATGCCTGAGATTTGCCTAACTCTGTGTTACTTAGGCTCAAAATTAAAATGGTTTGTATTTGTTAATTCGTGATTAACGACAAGATGCGATTAAACTATGTTAATAGGTTGTTAAAACTGTATGTTTGCCTTTGATTAATTCTGTGTGACACTGATCATGATTGTAACTGTTTTGTCACTGCGTTTGATCTTCGTTTAGTCATTGCACTCAATCTCCATTAGTCACCTTGCCTAAATGAGTTTAGAACTGAACTGGTCAAGTAACAGTTGGGTTTGTTTTGAATTTATGATTGTAAAGCAGTTTTGATGATTGATATGGCTACTTCCCAGGATATGCTAAGTTATTTCCGAGCCTAAACTTGTTTGAGAATTGATTTGTGAACCTAACCTGTTCCTATGTCTGAGTGCTGGATTTTCATTGAATGGATAGTTTGTCCAGCATGATTAGTGGGAGCTGATATGATTAGGAAGAGATTCTGATTGAGGGTAATAGTTTATTTGATTAATCGGAGATTCAATGGGGATTGGTAATTGATTCTGGGCTCAGAGTTGGTTTAATTAGTCCGATTTTGAATTTAGACTATGATAAAGGGAAAGGGAGGGAATCCAGACCTGTTTGGGATTAGTTGTATCCCAACTTTAGTACTGATTGACTTAATTTTGGAAAATACATATAAGTTTGTTCCCTTGATTCCTGGAAAATATTGCCTTGCCTTTTTAGTTGACTACCCTATTTAATTCTAACCCCATCCTCCATTCCTATATAAGGTCGAGTGATTTTTTCTCTCTAGCACACATGGAGTAACAAAAAATACAAGACACACGGCTACCAGTATTTTCTCTTCCAATAATAACTGCATATCTGAAAACATTATCATAATACTGTCATATCTCAAGTTTCTGGGAAATTTTTGCTTTCTTTCTCTTCTTGATCCTGATTCTGAAAGAATTCACCACTGCCTGAATCTTACTTGTTTGCTCATTGCTATCACTTAGAAGGTAAAACTCTGCCTAGACTATTGCCACTCCTTATTTGAACTTGTCTATGCCTGGGCCTTTGTTTGATCTCTTGAACTACTCATGTTTGTGTAAACTCTGTCACTTTGCATCTTTGTTCTGGGCTGTTTCTAGCCCCTGCTAACCTCTTTGTGCAGTGCATTTGAGGATAGTCCTAAAGACTATACCAGTGTAGTATATACAGGTTCTTTTTGGCGTTACTAAGGGTCTGAGAAGAGGGTCTCTCTTCCTTAATGAAGGTTGAGCCTAAGCTGGCTGTTTCTCTAGTGCACACAGGGCACCCCTTGATCCCTACTCTTTCCTGCTCTTTGCCCCCTAGAAATTGTCATTCTTCTTGTGTATTTGTTAAGAACCCTGCATGTACTTATGATTAAAATAGAGGGTATACAACCTTGAGGTTGTACACTCAGCTACACAGGGGCCATTCCTTGACCCACCCTCCTATGTGCTGCATCATCTAAAAATTATGATGTTTTCGAGAAATCTGTATGGCATTCTTTGGGTGCACATTAAGTCATATAGTTTTTGTTAAGTTTGCATGTTTTTGGGTAGAACTTTTGAACGATAACACTGCCTTACCAATCACTTTTGCACAGGTCTTAGAGTTAGAACACTTGAAAGCATGCTTTTAACGTTAAATTTGGAATTTCACTTAGACAGGGGTTAAACGTGTAATGTTTGCATAATCTAGACTGTTTCTGTAAAAGCTAAGACTGCCCCTCTTTGCATAAATGATCCAGGCCCAAAACTATTTTTAAAATGCGGCCTTTATATGTGTTAAAATTATTTTATTTACTTTAAAGCTCCTATACACTAATCTAATAGTCTATAGGGGTGTATAAGTAATAGGGGTCGACTATACAAGTATATAAAAGTTTTCTAAAGCCTAAATTATTAACTACTCATGTATTTGCATGCCTATACTTATAACTATATGCGACGGCCCTCTTTATTTGCATTTATGTGCTTTGTGTAACTCGCTTTTGAAAAACAGCCCTTTTATCAAAATTCTTTTCAAAATTTACCTCTAAACAAAAATAGCCATTAAGGTTAGGGCTCGACAATTAATGATGAGCCACACCAACCCTAAATGGTTAATATTTTTCTTAAAAAACAACACCCATTCGGTTTCGACCAAAATCTGAAATCTTTTATAAAAGTGGCCAGTTTCGCAAAACTGAATATCTGCGTAAAATTGTTTTAATGGCTGAAATTACATGAATGAGCTGAAGTTGCAATATCTTTTGTTGGTTTAACATTATATACGATTAGGCATTTGAACTGGAAGCCTTGAAATGCAATTAGGTGTGAAATATGTCGTATGTGTAAAACTTAAAGCCTATTTGTGAGTGTATTGTATAAACTTGCATAGTTATATTTACTTTCATAAATTAGACACTAAATTGACCTTTTAAGTTAGTATTGCCTATAATAGTGCTCACAACTTTACTGATACATCCCAAAATACAGACTCGGGCGGGAACCACCTTTCTTGGGACTTGGGGAAATGCCTAACCCCTTCTTCCCCGAGTCATTTGGACTTCTTACCCTTTTTGAATCTCTGAAACTGGACTAGTGTAACAATGAACTCGACCTTAGACGCTTAGGTGGCCTAATACACCTTAGAAAACTATATTAGGTGGCGACTCCAACTCTTGAACTCAAACGAGTTACCCAGTCAAATTCGAAACCCGACTCGCTCCGAGTTGAGTCTAAAATTGGGTATGACAGAATGGCGACTCCACTAGGGATATTCAAAGACCTAACCACAACGAGTCTTTAATTTTGGGATTAATTTGATTATTATCTTGCTTTTTGTATTATTATGATTTTGCTAACTTGGTTTCCTTTTTTGTTTTTCTTTTTCCTTTCATTTATTTACTTATATGAATTTTAAATTTTAATGTAACTTGAGATATTTCACTCATACTCCCCCACTCCTTGGAAACGACACTTTGCACACACACGGAGGGTTACGTAGATTCCACGGTCGCTTCACTATAAAAAACCTTTAGGAGGGGCATTTTGGAATATAGTTGGTCCGTGTTACAACCAACAATTTCAAATGATCCCACTCCTTAGCCGTCCACCTTGGGGAACCGTGTCTAGAATTACACCACTCTTTGAATGTAATGAGCATGCATCATGCCGCAAGACGGGCTCCCCGTGAGCCGACTAGTCTTTAACTTGTCCAAATTACGTGATGGGTTTTTAACCCCGAAGGGACGTTTGGACATGCTTATGTGCATGTGAGAGAAACGAAAAGAAAATGAAAAAAAAGAGTGAAAAGAAAGAGACGAAAATGAAAATGCATTTTGATTTGTCCAATTATTCTTAAAAGGGGGAGGGGTTCTTAATCCTCTACTTTTTCTTTTTCTTTATAGGTCACAGTAAGTCAAAAGTTTCACCATTTTGGAATGACTATGGGCGCACCTCCTTTGTTAACTAGTTGGTGGAGTAATTTGTCACCGAGTGAGCAAATCGAAGTACGTCAACATTTGGGCCAATTGCTTTCCCTATTAGAAATGGAGCCGTGTAGGGAAATGATTGAAGTGTCGGTGTCATTTTGAGATGAAGAACTATATGTGTTTAGATTTGGGGATGTTGAGTTAACACCATTGCTGAAACAAATAGGAGGGCTCATGTCACACTCAGGGTTCGATAAACATCGTTGGCAAGGGGGTCGCATGCTAGCACCAACTGTCCCTACAGCTGAAGATTTTCGTAAAACGTTAGGGATGGTGGCAAGCGTGAATGTGGAATTTTTACAACAAAAGAAAATACCTTTTTCCTATTTCTACAACCGGTTTGGGTATTTGAGTGCATTCGACGACCGTAAGAAAGAGTTCAAGTCCTACAATGATTGGAGGGGAGCTAGGCCTCTCGCATTTGCTATTTGTTTCGTAGGAGTGATGGTATTCCCTGAAAGCTCGAATCACGACATATGTTCGAGGTTTGTCATGATTGCAGATGCAGTATTCATTGGAATTGATGGTTACCATTATACCATAGTTTCTATGATAGTGGCGGATATTTATCGGGCTTTAGGTTGTTGCAAGAGAGGAGCAAAATATTTCCATGGTTGCAATCTTCTACTACAAGCATGGTTCAAGGAGCATTTGAGGAAAATGAAAGGTGTACAAAAATTGTCTAAGCCAACTGGTTCCAACTACTTGGTTGGAGAGAGATACGGGGTTCCAAAACTCAAGCAACCAAGCAGTTGTTGCTCCCAAACGAACACGCAAGTATACGTGGTCGACAAGTAATAAAGTGATATATCGAGTATCGTTCCCACAAGGACTATTCCGACTGAATTCTAGCAAACAATTTATATAAACTATTCAGGGATCTTTTTCCAATAGTGATGAGTTTATTAACTAAAGAACAGTAATTAAAATGGTAAAAGTGAATTCAAACAATGGAGTAAGACTTGGTTGTTATCAGTAATAAGGAGACGGTCCAGGGTCAGAGTTACGAACAATCCAGTTGAGTTTTCAATTGATTCCACTTCTTAAATCCCGGATTACTAACAACAGAGTAAATGTACCCGTGAAAACCTTTCGATTCTTCACGGTCTATGCAGGCTAATCCAATCTCTATATGTCTATGGGTTGAATCACGTGCACGCATTAACGAATTCTGTAATGAGTTAAACTAGGCGAGCAAGTATATGTCTATCCTACTCACAAATTGGTTCCCCGATGCCCGGGTTCACAAACTAGTCCTATTCTTTCTTATTGCGTAATTAAATTCCCTCTTTCAAGTTCAATCTAAAAACCATAGATAATGCGTAATAACCGGGCCCTGACAATTACACAAGTGAAATCAAGAAAGAATAAGCAACCCGTTATGGGATTCAATTAATTGAAATCAATCTTCAAACATCAACCTTCATGAAATACTCCAACCCTAGAACGATAGATTTAGCCACGCATACTCATAATAACAACACAAAGATTTGATGTAAAAACGAAATAATGATGTAATAGATTAATGGAAGGAAGAAAAACCCTTGATCTTGATGTTATGAGCTCTCCAATTGCTCCAAAGTCTGAACTCCCCTAAAAAACTAAGTAAAAGAGTATTTATAGAGTTTACAAACACCTAGTAATAAGTTAGACCCAAGCCTAGACAAATAGGAAGTAAAAATCCGTCCAGGGGCGCTATAACGGGCGCCCCATGCCTCGTAATGCGCGACCCAAGGCAGAACCCGTCGAAATCCTTCCGCTTTTGCCACACGCCGCGCAGCCAAACGCTCCAGAAGCTGGGCGCTTTGGCTGGCGCGGCGCGCCTCCTATGGCGCCCAGCCAAACTGCTCCTCTCCTTGCTCCTTTGCTCGCTCGTGTCGTGCCTTCGTGTGCCCGATCCAATCCTCAATCAAAATCCAATCTTTTCTTGCTCAATCATGCTCTTAAAAGCTCCAATTGCACTGCATAACAACCTACATACACACGACATAAAATTAGTGCAAAACCACATTCATAAACCATAAAACGAGCGAATAACAAGCTCAAACATGCGGAAATATTAAGGAAACTTTGGCATAAAATGCCAAACATCACCACGCCACACTTGAATCCTTGCTCGCCCTCGAGCAAGTCACAACTTACTTCCCAACCTAGGTAAAACAGGTCTGCCTATGACTATGGTTGATACCGACTATTGAACACTGCACACATGACTACTATGGATCCACAACATGCCAACAATTTTCCAAAACCAAAAATATGAGAACAACCACCCCAAAATAGCTCAAATGCACAAACTCAACTTATTGCAACCATGCTCCCACAAAATCACACCTATCTACTCAACCAAGAACCATCAACTTCACCTATTTCATGCAAACAACGTGCCCTCACCAATATGAAGCAAAAGAGTGCCCCCCCCCCCCCCCCCAAAAATCACACACAACAACAAATATCATGAATAGAATGGGAGCAATAACAAATGAATTCACTCACTCTCATGAAAGTCTCACATGTCACACACAACGTACCATAGGCTTGCCCGTAGTGTAGGACTCCACTAATGTAAGCTTACTCCAATCGGGATTAACTAGGACTTTAGAAAGGTCGTAATGTAGGCTAAGGGGCGGGTAGGATACATATGGTAATAGTGACTACCTCCCTAAGCACTTTAATACATCACATTCAAATTAAGCACAATTCTCATCAAGCCACCCAATCAACAACTTTCACACACACCTTCTCAACAAGTAGCAACTTTTCTTTTAAGCACACACTAGCAAGGAATGAATATTCTTTTCTCTTTATTTCTTTTTCCACAATTCTTTTCTTTTCAACTTTGCTATTTTTTTTTCTTTTTCTATTTCATTATCTTCCAACCTTGCCAATGCTTTTCACTACTTCACAATTTTAACAATTATTCCCCTTCATTAGCTCCACTCAAAAACCTCCCAAAATCCAACCACAACTCCAACATAACAACACAATATCAATAAAGTGTTTAAGGAGTAAAGGGCCAAAAGAGTCAATTTAGAACAAATGGGTAGGCTCGGGGTGTGGGTGCCAACAAAAATGGTCAAAGAAATCACAACAACAATTTTTTTCCAAGGTATATATGTAAGGGTAGGCAAATCAAAAGAAGGCCTTGTATCATTTCCCAACTAGAGCAAACCTAGGATATCGCTTTGCACACACACGGGGCAAGTTCTAGACATTAATATGCAACATGAAGTATAATAAAAATATGCCTCACAACACACATTGCACACGATCCACACAAAAAGGTTCCATCAAAAACTCTCAACCAAGCATCTAGAATGCAACTTGTGGAAAATTAAGCACTAATGCACAAAGGTTCACAATCAAGTCAAGTGAGTGGACTCAAGCATCTCAAGGGGGTCGTTCCATTTTTTCCTAGGCATGCATCACAATTAAAACCCAAGGACACCACAAATAGCACATGCAATCAATTCAAGTCCACCGGTATCAAACAAATCAAAGGCACCTAGCATTCCACCTATTCCTTTCGTCTAGGGCCACCTATAACTAACTATTCTAATACTAAAAATAAAAACTACCCGGTTCAAAGGTCTCCCCGTGGAAAAGAACCGAGGCCATAAGAAAAACCACGGGGTGGATGACATGTACCACTAATAAAACTAAAAGAAAAATCTTTTTGGACTTTTTCATTGGTTTTCTAATTTTTTTTTCATATATTAAAGCAAGAAACAAATCAAAATAAAGTCAAGTGACAATTAAAATCCTACGGTACATGCATCCCTAACCTCAAAAATAGATAAAGGGTAGTTCCCCACCCCACACTTAAACTAAGCACTGTCCTCAGTGCTAAAAATAAGAAAGCGCAAGGTAAAGAAAACTTCCCTGAAGATTCTAGTCCTTGGTGCTAGCATCCTCCAAGCTTCCATATCGTATGAGGTACTCAGACTTCCCTCATCAGGTCATCAACATTAGGCAAGGGTGAGGACACCTCACACTTAGCCTCGACATTACCTGAACCTGCAATCCAAGGAGAAACAAAAACTACGTCACTATAAATAAAATAATATAAGTAAAAACTCGGGTTGCCTCCCGAGAAGCGCCTTAGTTAACGTCGTGGCACGACGACACTTTTAGCTCACTTCCAGCATTTACGTCTTCTCTTCTTACGACGAACTTTTGCTTTCTTCCCTTCTTTGAGAGAACCCCTCTTCAACTTCACATGTGGTGTACTTCCATGTTCTTGTCTGACACATTCGATCATAGAGCACTCTTCAACCTTAGATAGGTGCTCCTTCTCAGTATACACCTTGAAAGTAACCTTTTCTCCTTGCGCTCTAACAGTCATCTCACCCAGCTCCATGTCAATAATTTCCTTCGAGGTGACTAAGAATGGTCTCCCCAAAATGATTGGAGCTTCTCGGTCCTCTTCATAATCTAGGACTACCAAATCAGCAGAGAATGTAAACTTACCAACTTTTAGCAACACATCCTCCAACTTACCATCAGGGTGAGTGAGTGATCCATCCACCATCTTAAGAGTAACTGAAGAGAACTTGATTGCTCCTAGCCCTAACCTTTTGCAAACAGAGAGAGGCATGAGATTTATGCTCGCACCCAAATCACACAATGCATCAGTGATATTATGCCCTCCAATGGTGCAAGGAATAGTAAACCTCCCAGGATCTTGAAGTTTTGGAGGTAGCTTGCTCAAGATTGTGCTACATTCCTCAACTAACTCAATTGTATCTATCTCTTGAGGCTTTTTCTTCTTGACTAAAATTTCTTTTAAGAACTTCACAAAGGGTGGCATCAATTCAAACACATCAGTCAAAGGAATATTAACTTGAAGTTCTTTCAACATTCTCATAAATTTTAGATACTGGGCCAGATCCTTCGATGGTAATAGTCTCTGCGGGAATGGTGGAGGTGGTAGAGGTGCCTCCTTTCTCTCTTCTTTCTTCTTTACCTTCTCCACTTTTTCAACTTTTTCTATTTCAGCTCTCTCCTCGGACTTGGCCATCAGCTCTCCACCTTCAATTAAAGTCACTGCAAGACATTGTTCAGGCTCTTTTTTAATAGTGCTTATTTCTCCCACCAACTGCCCCAACTGGTGCTCCAGGTTCTTGTGAGCATTGGCAATATCTTGTATGGCCACTGCATGGGCTGCAGTGTCAGCTATCATTCTCTGCTGGCCCGCCATTATCTACTTTAACATCTCTTCAAATGAATAGCTAACCTGCTGTGGTGGAGCTGGAAGTGGGTAGTAATTATTCGGGGCTCTCGTATTGCCTTGATAATAACCATTACCAAACTGATTTTGACCCTGCAGCCTGTTTTGATTACGCACGTAATAAACTGACTCTGGATTAGATGAGCAAACCTCGGTAGCATGGTCTTGACCACAAACCTCACAAAAGATCTGGAGTTGTTGCACTGGAGCCACTGGTTGCTGAGCCTTTGGCAGAGCTAACTTGCTAATTTGATTGGAAATAGCATCCATCCTCGCTCTTAGCTCTGAAACTGCATCTAACTGAAGTACCCCTGCAGATTTCTGCGTAATAGCTCTACCATCTCCCTGCCAATCAGGATTGCTCTGCGAAAACTTATCTAGCAAATCATAAATTTGATCAAAATTTAAGGCCAGTACTTGGCCTCCAGCAGCAGCATCAACCACGATCTTAGTGTGTTGGTTCAACCCCTCAACAAAAGTGTGTGCAACAACCTCATTGGATTGGTTGTGGTGTGGACAGTCTCTCAATAGAGCTTTGAATCGCTCCCAGGCTGAATACAAAGACTCTCCTTCTAATTGTCTGAAGGACATAATTTCACTCCTCAGCCGAGCTGTCTTGGCAGATGGATAAAATTTAGCCAAGAACTTCTTAGCCAAATCCTCCCAAGTAGTGATAGACCCAGACTTTTCAGCCTTTAACCACTTCCTTGCTGCCCCAACCAGTGAAAACGGGAACAACGTCAAGCGAACATAATCAACAGGAACTCCCTTCGGTGTGCAAGTATCACTGATCTCCAAGAAATTCTGGATATGTTGTTGTGGATCCTCGCTAAGTAATCCAGCAAATTGTCCAGTCACATGTAACAGTTGTATCATGCCGGACTTAATCTCATAGTGCCCGGTGATTTCAGGCTTAACTATGCTCGATGCTACTCCCTCCACGCTGGGGAGAGCAGCATCTCGCACAGCTAAAGCTTGTTCTTCTGCCATTCCTGTAGGTAAAGATCAAGCAGGACCTAATACCTGAAACATCACAAAACTCAAAACAAAAATTAAACCTGAATAGCAAGTAATAAATTGTTCAAAAAGAAATCAGTCAATTGTTTAGTCCCCATCAACGGCGCCAAAAACTTGTTGCTCCCAAATGCACACGCAAGTATACGTGGTCGACAAGTAATAAAGTGATAAATCGAGTATCGTTCCCACGAGGACTATTCAGACTGAATTCTAGCAAACAATTTATATAAACTATTCAGGGATCTTTTTCCAATAGTGATGAGTTTATTAACTAAAGAACAGTAATTAAAATGGTAAAAGTAAATTCAAACAATGGAGTAAGACTTGGTTGTTATTAGTAATAAGGAGACGGTCCAGGGTCAGAGTTACGAACAATCCAGTTGAGTTTTGAATTGATTCTACTTCTTAAATCCCGGATTACTAACTAACAGAGTAAATGTACCCGTGAAAACCTTTCGATTCTTCACGGTCTATGCAGGCTACTCCAATCCCTATATATCTATGGGTTGAATCACGTGCACGCATTAACGAATTCTGTAATGAGTTAAACTAGGCGAGCAAGTATATGTCTATCCTACTCACAAATTAGTTTCCCGATGCCCGGGTTCACAAACTAGTCCTATTCTTTCTTATTACGTAATTAAATTCCCTCTTTCGAGTTCAATCTAAAAACCATAGATAATGCGTAATAATCGGGCCCTGACAATTACACAAGTGAAATCAAGAAAGAATAAGCAACCCGTTATGGGATTCAATTAATGGAAATCAATCTTCAAACATCAACCTTCATGAAATACTCTAACGCTATAATGATAGATTTAGCCACGCATACTCATAATAACAAAACAAAGATTTGATGTAATAACGAAATAATGATGTAATAGATTAATGGAAGGAAGAAAAACCCTTGTTCTTGATGTTATGAGCTCTCCAATTGCTCAAAAGTCTGAACTCCCCTAAAAAACTAAGTAAAAGAGTATTTATAGAGTTTACAAACACCTAGTAATAAGTTAGACCCAAGCCTAGACGAAATAGGAAGTAAAAATCTGTCCAGGGGCGCTATAACGGGCGCCCCGCGCCTCGTAACGCGCGACCCAAGGCAGAACCCATCAAAATCCTTCCGCCTTTGCCACGCGCCGCGCAGCCAAACGCGCCAGAAGCTGGGCGCTTTGGCTGGCGCGGCTCGCTTCCTGTGGCGCCCAGCCAAACTGCTCCTTTGCTCGCTCGTGTCGTGCCTTCGTGTGCCCGATCCAATCCTCAATCAAAATCCAATCTTTTCTTGCTTAATCATGCTCTTAAAAGCTCCAATTGCACTGCATAACAACCGACATACACACGACATAAAATTAGTGCAAAGCCACATTCATAAACCATAAAACGAGTGAATAACAAGCTCAAACATGCGGAAATATTAAGGAAACTTTGGCATAAAATGCCAAACATCAGCAGCACAGAGAAATGGGTAAAGTTTTTTGAAAACATAACAGAGGACTCAATTCAGTGGATGTTCACTTGGTTTCCTTCATCATTAGCTCTGAGAAGGCACCCTTTGTGATACTTATGGGATTGAGAGGTCTCCAACCCTATCAATCACTGAGGGTGATGAGGCAAGCGGGAAGGAAGCAAATCATACCATTGATATCAGATACGAAGGACTATCAGTTTGATTATGTTGGAGATATTGTTCTAAGAGTTAAGAGGATTAGAAAATCTCGGGTAGGAAGACAAGTTATGGGAGAAGAATTGATAGCATCAGACAAATACAACGCTGGATCTGAACCAAACTACAAAATCTGGTTATGCTCTAGCATAAAAGGAAATGTGCTAGTGGGGCCAAGCCGAGGGAATGACATAAGAGATCGTGAGGCGGAAGCTCAAATTCGATACCAAGAGTTCATGCTAAAAGCTATCAAAATGGACAAAGAAAACAAAGAAGAGATTGAAATGTGGAAGAAACGTACATTAGAGTTAGAGGGAAAGATAGAGGCGTTGGAGGTGAAGCTTGAACAATGGGATTCGGAGTGTGCAGGGATAGACATTTTGCATTTGGTGGCCGCTAAAGGATACTTAACCAAAGCTATGGAAGAAGTCAAGGAGATTACACGAGAAGCAAAGAGAGCCAGGCTGGAGTAGGAGCGTGCTGCCTAGTCAAAGTGTCATTTTCATTTTTCTTTTGTATTTTATTTTCTGAAAAGTCATCATGTACTGATTTTCAAAATTGATTTGGGGAATTTATGAGAATAATTGGCAACAAAATGTGTCTTTATGTTCTTTGCATAATGACAAACTTAGGAAGGCTATACGTCCTTGGTGCGTAATAGTCTATTAGTAAGCCCACATCCAAATGTCGAAAGGGTTCTTAAACCGAAAATGACAAAATTGCATCTCTACATGGATTCGAAGAAACGTTTTCACAAGATATTGATCGTCTGCCTAAGCATGATCAAAACTATAGGAGTGTTTTGGTCTTTACTTTTTCTTATTTTGTTTTCAGACTATGGCTGCAAGACGTTCACTCCAATCAGACTCTGGTGGAAAGATTTGGCTGTTGTCAGCAAGGCTCATGTTCAAAAGGTGTTGGGAGAACTGGTGGCTCTCAAGGCCTACACTGCCATGCCTGGTTTGGTTGAAGCTGCCACACATTTCTGGGACTACAAGAGGGTTGTGTTTCATTCAATGTTTTGGAGTTGGCACCAATGTTGGAGGAATTTGGACGACTAGCAGAGCTAGTGCCTGGACCCGAGACTATGATTTATCCCCGAGATGTGGACCCTAAGGAGTTCATTGAACTGCTGGGTGCTCCTTATGACCCATATGTCGAGGGAGTGCATGATGGAAAAGTCACGCTGGAGTACTTGCATTCTAGATTTGGAGATCCAACGCTTAGGTATGATTGGGCTGGGGCATGGGAAATTCAAGACTGGGAATGAATTGAATCGAATGCTTTTATAATTGCTTTTCTAGGAAGTATGGTCTTCCCCGAGAAGGAAGGAAAGATCGACATAAGGTTGGGAAGAGTAGTAAAGGGATTACGCAAGGGTGCTCACAAGCGTCAAGTAAGCTCGGTTCCAATAATTATGGGGGAAGTTTCTAGGGCTCTAACCAAATGTAGAAGAGAAGGAGACTTTTTCGAGGGGTGCAACCTGTTGCTGCAAATATGATTGATAGAGCATTTGCACAGTGTACCCGTCAGTCCGGTAGCACCAAAACCATCATGGAAAGGAGGGATCCGCTCACATATCACCCGCATGGCTGGGAAAACGGCATGGGAAGACCCTGCAAACATAGACGGATGGTACAACAAGTTTGAGGAGTTGCAAGAGGTACAATGGGTAATTGAAAACTGTGCTGGCTTCATTATTTCCGTACAAGGTCAAGACATCACTTTCTTGACATTGATTGGATTACGAGGAACTCATCACTATGTTCCTCTAAGAATCCTCCGACAAGTGGGAATGACACAAAAAACTCCGCAGTTGACTGAAGGGAGAAGCTTCAACGTTGACATAAAGGATATCGAGCATCCTATGGTTGGCACTATATTGACAATATGGGAAAAGAGGCTTACCATGCAGTTTTGCCGCGGCCGAGACAGTAGGGTGAACCCCACGGCTACTCTAGCTTATCCTCAATGGCTCAGCGAAGATAAGGAGAGATTTCGATCAAAGACTACACTGAAAAAGGAAAATCAAAGCTCTGAGTGTTAAGCTGCGACACGAGTTCGACCAAGGTAAGAAGGAGTTAAGGGTAACAAAAGAGAGGGAGATGAGGAGACAATAGAAGGACAAGATTAAAGGGTATGAACTCAAGTATTGGACAAGCAAAGTCATGGCAGCAAGGCAGGCTGCCGGGAACTTACAAGATTTGCTCAAAGGATGGGGAGAGTATTTTAAGGCAGTACCACTAGAAGAGAAGGAAGCAAAAGGAATATAAATATGTGAATTCTTCATAAAAGCTCAGGGTGACATGCAAGCTGGGAAGGATTTGATGGAGATATTCGCCACTCCTCCACCCATGAACTTGGTTCACAAGCCTACGGAAGAATCCAAAGGGAAGAAGGAAAAAGAAGACGTTGGAACTGATGCTTGATCTGAAGCCTCTTTGCTTGGCACGTAGTCTGGTCGTATTGAGTCGAGTCGTCTTTTCCTTTTTGTCGTTGTTTTCATTTTAATCGAGTCATTCTCTCAAATTAGTGGTTATAATAAAGCCAAGCAAATCAAATAAAATGTCGTTATTTTTGGGTTTTTAGGCTTGTGTTGATTACGTTTATGCAAACGAAATGATGTGTTTGGTGCAAACATTACTTTGAATCTTCGATAGACCTACCTTTGGCACAAAAGAGATCCCCTGCATGATAGGACGCGATTTTGTTTAAACTAATGTATACTCACATTTCTTTCTTTTGTTTTTGATGTATCAGTCCCCAAGTCCATGATAGTTTGGGCGAATTCAACTTTGAAAGGAATGCAAAGATGCGGCGACAAAAGCTCCCACTGCATGATGGAAATAAAAATCGCATAGGTATTTAGAAGCATGTCTTGACCGACTAAACCAAGACAAGACAATGAACTCAAGATGGAGTTATTTGAGATGCTTACAAGACCAAGCATTTATTTGATGCAAAAGCATGGGCAAATAGATTTCTTTGAGCAATTTTGGTCGACAGCTTTATTGGAATGCAGTCTCATGACAACAACTAGATTTGAGTAGGAAAATATGATATGACCAACCTCTAAAATAGTCTTGACTAAAGTATGAATCTGAGAATATACATGATATATAGATAACCTACATTGGATTTGGTGTCTCGACAGTAAAATATTATCCAACAAGGAAAGTCGGTGCAAAGACTGAATTGTACCAGTTGGTTGACAAATATGATGGACATTGGGTATCTCTTTTAAAGATGTACATGCATCATGAATGAAAAATTTGCAAGGAAAGATGACAAATGCATTCAAGGTCTTGGTGTTCAATAAAAGCCAACATCTCTTTCTGTCGCACAACACAACCTACTCCCTATACAACATCTTTATCACTTTTCATTGACATTCAACTTCCCATCTCCTGCTTAAACAAGCATCAGTCATTTAACCCAAATTCTTGTCTTGATTGCTACATAACGCACTCCATCAATCTTTTTAAGTCCCTATACGATCCATCATAATCTCCCAAATTCAAGTGCTAATCTATCATCGGAGGTCTAGGCATCCTCTTAATCTTATGTGTCATTTTTGCTTGATAATGTGTTAACCCTGTTTTACTACGGTTGCTTCGCATTTGATTACCGAAATTGGCCGAGGATATGCAATAAGGAAAAAGCCAAAATGGCAAGCCAAACTGAAAACATTTACCCTCTAGAACAAAGTCTTTCAAACCACCAGCATATGACACCAAGAGAACCTAGACAATCCTAATTCCACTTCTGTACAACTTGTAGTGTTGACAAACAAAATCAGCCAGCATTTTACCCACACATGAATTGCAAGAAAGAAATCCAGTCAATATAAAATTGATTTGGAAAAACTCACAATCCCACACCGCACCCAACTTACATAATAAACAACATTCCCTCTGTCAAGACTTTCAACAACAACCTTATCTGGCTCCACACAGTCGAGGATAGACGAAAAGAAAAAACCTCACACCTTTACTCCTTTAGCTTAATCAAAAGATATTCCAACCAACAAACGAATTACTCCCTAGATACCCATTCCCGATTTCGATCGAACAAGATCTACACTCATCTCCCAAACATTCAATACCATGAAACACAAAATTCAAAGTCTGATTGACCCAGTGGTACAACAAGAGCCAACAAACGGAAGCAACAACTCCTTAACCACAAATACATTTTCTATACACACCAATCTATCAAAGTAGCTCCATAACTATTGAAAAGAAAAGCGTGAAACATGAAGACACCTCAACACAACCCAAGACAAATACAATTTTGGACAACCTCCAAATCCAGCAAAATCAAAACACCAAACCTCAGTCTGAGTATGCAAGTATCCACATAATCAGACTCATTAAAATACACAATCATCACATAGAAGGACAAATACAGATTCAAGTCAATACATTTGTTTTTAATGCAACACAACCACTTTGTTAAGACTAACGAATCTTTTTTTGAGAGTAAATCTTTCAACACAAGCAAAAGTTTCGCAGGCACTACCATACAAAGGCAATAAACTAGGGAAGAATTTTTGAGGACCCCCTCAAAAATTCCAAAGGACGCAAACCAACACTAGGCAGAATTTTAAGGTTGAACCTCAGAATTCACCAAAGACCCAAAGATGCAATAAAATGATGATTAGTGTGACAGTTCCCCAGGCAATACCATACGCATGGTAACATCACTCTATATTTTTATCACTTCACATCAGTTTTTGTTCACAGGGTACACAGCCCAACACGATAGGCAAACATCTCACGATAAGAGGTAGTAGCAGTGCTGATAAGTACATAGGTTCATATAACGAGGAGGCAGTACATCTCATGACGAGAGGCATGTTGACACCCAATTTTGTCCCGGAATTTTTCAATTAAAGTCTAATTATGTTTAAAATAAGGTTAATTTTAAGAATAAATTAAGTCCATAATTTTAATGAAAAAGGGTCATAATTGTTTTTTGCTTTAAGTCCCGGCATATTTTACACAATTCGCATTTACAATTTTCGTAGCCCAAGTTCTAAAAAGCCCTAATCACCTCCCTATAAATTCTAAAACCCTAGCCCACTATTCATTGATCATCTTCGCTACATACACCCTAAAAAAAATCAGCCTCACCCGACACCCTCAAAAAAAGACCTCTCCCCTTTCCCACTCCAGCCGACCCCCGTCTTATTCCTCATTAATCCCACTTCATCTTTCCCACTCACAAAACCCCCCATCTCCTTTCCCCTATACAATACCCTCTAAAAACACCACCCTTTCCACCACCAGTGACACAAACATCAACACACGCACACACTCATAGCCATATAAAAATAGAGGAGCTTCGATCCCAATGCTCGATTGATGTCACAGATCTGAAACAGGGGTGCTGGGGTTTGGAAGATACCCATCGGGGTGAAGGTCATAGTAACAGAGGTTTACAGAAAAACTAAGTGGCACCGCCAGCCACCACCGCCGGAAAACCATCATCGCCGGTGGTCTTCTTTGCCTGCTTTTTCCACTCACTGTATTGTAGTTTCAATGATTTTGATTAAGGGTTCTTTCTAATTTCTGGATTTATGATTGAAATTAAAAGAAGAAGGAGTCACAGCAACGCCGCTACGGCTGGTGTCGCTCCTCCGCCTCCTCTTTGTTTTTATTGTTCTCCGTCTCACCGGAAAACTACCAGTACCGGCGACTGGAATTTGAGTTCGTTTGCTTTTGTCCTTTGTTTCACCAGAATTCGACCGATCTGTTTGCATGATTAATGATATTATGTTGACTGGTTTCTGTGGTTATGTTCGGCTGAAACGTTTTGTTGACTGGTTCACTGTTTTTAATTTGAGTTACCTTAGACTTTGTGGGTCACTGGTTGTAGATTGGATCCCCACCGTATTTGGGCTATTGTGCTGGTTGGTACTTCATGTTACTGGTGTTTCGTACGCTGCCACCGTCACTATCGTTGCTCCCTCACCGGAAAAATAATTGGCTTAGTGGAGAAGATGTTGGCTTCTGATAATTTTTGCCCGTTTAGCTTATTGCACCTACCAGTTTATTTTGTTGCATTTATTGATGCTTCGCAATGTCTTTGGCCAATTGCCTTATGGTGTTGAAATGGTTTATGCGTTGACTGAATTGTTGGATACAAGTGCCTATTCTGGATGAATTTGTATCTGACTTATCCATCGCAGAATATTGAGACTGATTTGGAGTAGATATCTGGATACGTGCCTAGCCTATGATTTGAACATGATACTACACTTGAACAGTCCCGTCCCCGTGTCGCTAAAGCAAATAGGCGATGATGAATGTATGCACTTTAATGCAAAGCAAGTTGAATAGAGTAACAGAATTGGTGCTTGACATGGCAACACGATCGGCCGGCGTATTTGCAACCGTACCAACATCCCGAGCCTCTACATGACGCGCCATACAAACCTGAGCCTAAATTTTGCAAAAACAAAACCCCCTTATTATTATTATTATTATTATTATTATTATTACTTTATTGCTTTATTATTATTATTTTATTTTCATTAGTTATTACACTTTATTATTGTACTAATCCAATTTCATTTTCATATTTTTTGCGAGGAACATTTTGGTATGAAAAATTCGTGGACTAACCTACAAATCGGAATATGCATTGATATGGAGTCATTTGAGATCGAGCTCGGGCTAGAGCATTTAAGAAATAAGAATTAGGAATTTTAGAAATTTCAAGGCTCCCGCGAGTTGATCAATTTCCCGGGTTTTTTCTTTAACTTTGCCTTTCTTTCGTTAGAAATATTTATTTAAATACAATCTGTAAAATATTTATTTGCCAATAATATATTATTATTTGTATATTGATTTACTTTATGTTCATTGCCTTTTATTTTGAATTCGTTATTTAATTTATTGCAAACTGGGGCCATTTAGCAAAAATGCGTGCAAATTAAATAGTTTTCATAAACAAGTTTTATTTTATTTAATTATTTTTAGATAAATTTTCTAGAAAAGCATATTTTGCAAATGTTTTGGAAACCTGTCGGATTAACCGTATTTTACGAAATTTCGAAAGTGCCTTAAAAACCCTCTTCCGAAATTAATAAAACTACTTACTTAGAATCTCTGAAAGACCGTCTCTTTCCAAAAACGGAGTTTTTGCACGCATTTGCTTATTTGGTTCCCTGTTTCCTTAAATTGGGTGGCGACTCCAAAAACTCACCAAGAGTTAGTCCATCCTGTCGATATTCCGGAATTTATCCTTTTCGGGGTAATTTTTGGGGTTCAACAGCATGGCGACTCCGCTGGGGAGCAATAAAGGTTTTGACCATAAAGGTTTCCAATTGTTTGCAACTAGCATACCTAATTTATTTGCTTTATGATATCTGTTTGTTTGGTTTGACTTATAAAGCATGTATTATATTTATTTGTGCATAGTCTGCATTCCGTTCATATTTCCTCCCTCATGGAGCCTGTCAATTCTCTTTCATCTCCTCGATTTCATCACGGGGGGCCCACTTGACGGGCAATAATACAGGAAGGGCATTGTCCTTCCTAACTCTTTGAATTTCTTTCGTGTCACCAAAGTTAGTTGGGGTATGGTTTGCCTGGTTTTGTCATGGTCGGTTTTACTGGTTTATGAGGCCAGTTTATCCCGCATAGGTCGAATCAGCCTCAACCGTTAGCCCACTCTTAGAAGGAGATTAGGTCATGCAGGCATATACACCTTAGTTTGGACCCGGTCCTTGATACCGTTTCCAGGAATTAAGAAACCGCCCTTTTGTTGATGGGTTATTGAATCCCAACGATACTGCATATTATGTGATCGTGTGGATACTATGACGAATCCCAAACCATTTGCCATGTTAAATTTGAGAAGTTCACAATTATGTCGGTTTATTTTTATCTCAGATGTTGTATTGACAAATGGCTTGTGTCGTTATAATAACCACATGTGCGTGCAACTTGACGATTAGGCTTACCTATAGCAAAGAGGCACCTTACAGGGTAGGACGCGTTTGCATATTTATTTACGCTCAACTACTTGTGATTGTCACAAGTTAATTGCCTGCCTTGCTTTATTTGCTCAAAATGCGTTAAATACTAGGTGTTGTTTGCTTGTATGCAATCCTATGAATGACATGCAAACTATCTTAGTTACCCTTTGAGATGTTTCTTTTGTTTTGTTTATTTCTCTAGCAAATGTTGGATTTGTGAAGTGGCTGACCATTCACCACGCAAAGGATTCGAGATATGATTGACGGTAGACGCTCTAGCTCGTGAACGATGCAGTACCGAAAGCTAATGGCATTGTTTGAAAGAACTTGGCGGTTGAACTTAGTAGCATCATTTTCAATTTTAATTCAGATTAAGGCCCTGAATTGCATTGTACTTTAAAGCTTATGTTAATCTGAATCAACTCATTTCGAATTATGAAAGTTAAAATAAAATGCATCGCCTTCTTATTATATTATTTACTCTTGCATTTGTTTCTGTTTCAAAACTAAAATTGATAAACCTGCCAAAGCTTTGCTTGTAACGTATGGAAAAGCAACTGAACAAATTAAAAGCGACGCACTGAAAAGTTATTGTCTGCGCTCTTTGGATATCGCACTACTGTTAGAACTTCAACTGGGGCAGCTTTTATTTGTTTGTATTTGGCGTTGAAGCAGTGTTGCAGAACTACGCGCGGTCTGATTCCCAAGGAAGGATACGTAGGCTCCTCTAATTGGCTCGACCCCGTTAGTATTTAAAATTTAAAATTTTTTTCAAAGGTTATAACTGGGGCAAATTTTGGAAAGCAAGTAGAAAGCACGGGAGATTGCAACTTAGGCAGTTTTGTAAAGCGATTTGAAGTATTGAATGTCACAACTGGGGCAATTTTTGCAAAACGAGTAGGAGATGCGAAAGATAATAACTGGGCAGAATTTTGCAAGACGTTGTGTTGGTTATTAAAGATGAGTTGGCAAGAACTCTGTAATTGGTTGAGCAAACAGTGCAAAGTCTAAACCAAAGGATGTTCAGTTTGTTTTAAGATATGTCACAAGTTTAAGTCAAGGCAAAAATTTTCAAAATGCATTTTGACTTTATTTGCGTGCTTGCTTTACTTACTATATTGCATTAAATTAATTTACCCTTGCCTTTATTTCTTTCAAAAAAACTCCTATGCTATTAAGTTCATGAGCCAAGCTTCTGAACGCAATTCACAAATCCAAGTCCAATGAAGACGAGGGGGCAACAAAAGCAGCAAGATCAGGATGAAGTCTACACAAATCAAATGCTTCCCCTTCCCTCCCCAAAACTAACAAAATTTTCTTTGAAAGCATGAACATGAAAGCTTGCAATGAAATGATCATTCACACTACGGATGAACAATTATTTGAAACGCATCCAAAGCTGCCATGCAAATTGCATTGCATTGCCCTTTTCATGACTTAAAGCATTATGCTTTATCATGAGTTATTGTCAAACAGGCAGCATTTCTACCCCTATGACTTTCATTCCTAATAGGTGACAAAGCCGAGGCTTGCTTTGTGTTTTCAAAACTAAGCCAAATAGGGCATTGCTTTGTTTCAGGTGATAATCCGCACAAGGCCATCCTTGCCGGATTGTCTCGCCAATTGATTTATCAATGGCTATCGCACTAACTACATTTTCCGCATTACTTTGCTTTGCACTTGCTTTGAATTATGTCTTTTCCCTTGCTTCAAAAATTAACGCCTTGCTTTACCCTTTCAGGTAGACCATCGGCTACGAGGATTCCCTTTGTTGGACTATCTCGCCTATTGATTTGCCAAATGGCTCTTGCATTGCCCTACATTCTCGCACTGCTTTTCATCGCACTTGCTTTAAATTATGTCATCGCACTTGCTTTAAAATTGATGCCTTGCTTCACATTTTTTAGGTTGACCACCAGGCAGGGCTTCTCTGTTTTTAGACTTTCACGCCTGTTGATTCGCTAAATCGCGTTTGCGTTGCTTTACATTTCACGCTAAATTGCTTTGCACTTGCTTTATATTATGAACCCCTTTACTTTTAGCTTAACAGGTTAACAGGTCAGCCCCGAGACCCTCCTTGCTTTCTGCCGGACCAGAACGCCAGCTGATTTGTCGACAATCAACCCCAAGACCCTCCTTGTTGCATGCCAGACCGGCTTGCCAGTTGATTTGCCAAGATGGTCAAATTGCCTTGCACTTGCTTTCAATTATGACTTTGCACTTGCTTTATATTATGAACCGCTTTACTTTTAGCTTAACAGGTTAACAGGTCAGCCCCGAGACCCTCCATGCCTTGTGCTGGAACGGATTGCCAGCTGATTTGTCAACAATCAATCCCAAGACCCTCCTTGCTGTATGCCCGACCGGCTTGCCAGTCGATTTGTCAAGATTGTTCGAATTGCTTCGCACTTGCTTTAAATTATGCCTTCGCATTTTCTTTGTATTACGTTTTGTTTTACTTTTCAGGTTAACAGGTCAGCCCCGAGACCCTCCTTGCTTCGTGCCGGACAGGTTCTCCAGCTGATTTGTTTTACAATCAACCCCAAGACCCTCCTTGCTTCATGCCCGACCGGCTTTCCAGTTGATTTGTCAAGATTGTTGAAAATGCTTTGCAATATGCCTTTGCATTTTCTTTATTGCTTCGCCAGTGGATGGGAAGACAATTTATCAAAGATATTGCAGCTTGCACTTACAAATTACGTCATGCCTACCGTAAGCAATCGAGGGCCTTATTATGAGTCTATCGTGAGCAAGCGAAGACTTCATTATCATTTGAAGCCTACCATAAGCAATTGGAGGAATCATTCTGAAGCCTATCATAGGCAATTGAAGGCTCTTTTGTTATTGATCCAAGCGTAAGCAATTGGGGGTCTTATTACCAAGTCTATCGTGAGCAAGCGAGGACATCATTATCATTTGAAGCCTACCATAAGCAATTGGAGGCATTATTCTGAAGCTTATCATAGGCAATTGAAGGCTCTTTTATTATTGATCCTACCATATGCAATCGAGGGTCTTATTATCAAGTCTATCGTAAGCAAGTGAGGACATCATTATCATTTGAAGCCTACCATAAGCAATTGGAGGCATTATTCTGAAGCCTATCATAGGCAATTGAAGGCTCTTTTGCTATTGATCCGACCATAAGCAATCGGGGGTCTTATTATCAAGTCTATCGTGAGCAAGCGAGGACATCATTATCATTTGAAGCCTACCATAAGCAATTGGAGGCATTATTCTGAAGCCTATCATAGGCAATTGAAGGCTCTTTTGTTATTGATCCGACCGTAAGCAATCGGGGGTGTTATTATCAAGTCTATCGTGAGCAAGCGAGGACATCATTATCATTTGAAGCCTACCATAAGCAATTGGAGGCATTATTCTGAAGCCTATCATAGGCAATTGAAGGTTCTTTTGTTATTGATCCTACCGTAAGCAATCGGGGGTCTTATTATCAAGTCTATCGTGAGCAAGCGAAGACATCATTATCATTTGAAGCCTACCATAAGCAATTGGAGGTATTATTATGAAGCCTATCATAGACAATCAAAGGACGCTATTGTTATGGAGCCCACTGTAGGCTCAATCATGATTTATGGCCGAAAGGCGGCATTTCTATCTTTTATAATTGTTGTAAATTTTAAACATATCCGTTTCATTTCTATTTCTCTTTAAGAGGGCACTTACTAAAATTTCATTGTTGTAATTTGAAAATATCGCTAAATTTGGAGAAGTACCTGCTTTAATGAGCTTTGTGTCTTTTGCTTTACTTTAATTTTGTTTGTTTAGTTCGTCTTATAGATGAACATCTCGGGTCCTTCCACCCACAAATAGGATATCTCGGGTCCTTCCACCCACAAATAGGATATCTCGTATCCTTCCACCCACAAATAAGATATCTCGGGTCCTTCCACCCACATATAGGATATCTCGAGTTTCTCCACCCACAATAGGATATGCAGGTTTCTTTCAAGTTGCATTGAGACACTGGATGCTTCAAGACCAGACGTTTCATTTGTTTTGTCAAGGGATTGAAACACAATACAAGATTGCGTTGTAAACTGCCTCTTCATCAATTAAAGCATTATGCGTATCATGGTTTGTTGACGAACATGCGGCATCTTCTATCTTTATGATTCTTATTTCAAAATAAACGTTATGTTGAAGCCTGCATAGATAGTCTAAGACAAGTCGGCTGAAACACCACTTTCGGAGTGTTTTCGCGATGTCGGTTGTCTCGCAATATTGGCATATTATATTTGAAGTAGATGATAAAGATAGACAAGTCGACTTGAGACATTATGTCCCGTTAGTCGACTTATTTTATGAAAGCCTTGCATTTTATAATTCGTTCTCGCTTTAGTTACTGTCTTGATTTACTGTTTTAGAATAAGGATCAACTTAGAGGTTCTCCGGGCGGAGTACCTTGTCAGTTGATCGAAGGAAGAACTTATCGATGATACCGCAACCCGCATTTACAATTTTATCACTTTATCTATTTCTTATTCCAATAACTACAGTTTATTAGCAGTTGCACGCTTACCGCTTGTTGAGATTATTACAGGATTTTTAGCAGCACCGCAACAGCGTTTGGAGCATAACATGGAGCTTTTCTTAGCAATGAACCGGGGCAATCGTTGATATGAGCTAGACTCGTCAATGAAGACCTGAAGAATCGCACCCGCATAAGTCATCCACCCTAGAGGTAAGTCTCTTGTTAACCCTGAGTCTGAGATTTGAGATTGAAGACAAGATGGCTCGGTTGTCGAGGTGCAGTGGAAGCTATGTCCGTGCAAACCCCTCTTTATGGGTGTATCGTCGACCACATTTTCTTAACTTGGGTGATGACAAGCCTCTTTTCCCGCGCTTGAGTAGTCGTTACTATCTCGTCTTTGATTTTCAAATAGCGTCGAACTACATATGGCATGATTCTCTTTCAGCCCGAGATATGTAGGCAACTCGGAGACCGGAGCTCAGCCATGTCCATAAGCCTCGCATTTTGATCCTAGGAATCAGAGTCTTGGCTTTACCGTGACAAAACTGGCTTTCACGTCAACTTTCTTTACCCTGAAAACTCTTTCATCATTTTCGGGTAAAGAGGGGCAGCTGTTAACACCCAATTTTGTCCCAGGATTTTTCAATTAACGTCTAATTATGTTTAAAATAAGGTGAATTTTTACCATAAATTAAGTCCATAATTTTAATGAAAAAGGGTCATAATTGTTTTTCGCTTTAAGTCCCGGCCTAGTTTACGCAATTCGCATTTACAATTTTCGTAGCCCAAGTTCTAAAAAGCCCTAATCCCCTCCCTATAAATTCTAAAACCCTAGCCCACTATTCATTGATCATCTTCACTACATACACCCTAAAAAAAATCAGCCTCACCCGACACCCTCACAAAAAGACCTCTCCCCTTTCCACTCCAGCCGACCACGATCTTATTCCTCATTAATCCCACTTCATCTTTCCCACTCACAAAACCCCCATCTCATTTCCCCTATACAATACCCTCTCAAAACACCACCCGTTCCACCACCAGTGATACAAACATCAACACACGCACACACTCATAGCCATATAAAAACAAAGGAGCTTCGATCCCAATGCTCGATTTATGTCACAGATCTGAAACAGGGGAGATTGGGTTGGGAAGATACCCATCGGGGTGAAGGTCATAGTAACAGAGGTTTACAGAAAAACCCAGTGGCACCACCAGCCACCACCGCCGGAAAACCATCATCACCGGTGGTCTTCTTTGCCTGCTTTGTCCACTAACTGTATTTTCGTTTCAATGATTCACATTATGGGTTCTTTCTCATTTCTGGATTTATGATTGAAATAAAAAGAAGAAGGAGTCGCAGCGACGCCGCTACGGCTGGTGTCGCTCCTCCGCCTCCTCTTTGTTGTTATTGTTCTCCGTCTCACCGGAAAACTGCCATTACCGGCGACTGGAATCTGAGTTCGTTTGCTTTTGTCCTTTGTTTCACCGGAATTCGACCGGTCTGTTTGTATGATTAATGATATTATATTGACTGGTTTTTGTGGTTATGTTCGGCTGAAACGTTTTGTTGACTGGTTCACTGTTTTTAATTTGAGTTACCTTTGACTTTGTGGGTCACTGGTTGTAGATTGGATACCCACCGTATTTGGGCTACTGTGTTGGTTGGTCCTTCATGTTACTGGTGTTTCGTACGCTGCCACCGTCACTATCGTTGTTCCCTCACCGAAAAAATAATTGGCTTAGTGGAGAAGATGTTGGCTTCTGATAATTTTTGTCCGTTTAGCTTCTTGCACCTACCAGTTTATTTTGTTGCATTTATTGATGCTTCGCAATATCTTTGGCCAATTTCCCGATGGTGTTGAAGTGGTTTATGGGTTGACTTAATTGTTGGATACAAGTGCCTATTCTGGATGAATTTGTATCTGATTTATCCATCGCAGAATATTGAGACTGATTTGGAGTAGACATCTGGATACGTGCCTAGCCAATGAAAATATTTTATTCGAGGCTACATACTGATTTGAGGGATATGCAACGAATTGACGGATGCCACACCGATTATGGCCAATGAAAAAATACATATACGCGTATTGAGGCCTCGGGATTGATTTGAACATGATATTACACTTGAACAGTCCCGTCCCCGTGTCCCTAAAGCAAATAGGCGATGATGAATGTATGCACTTTAATGCAAAGCAAGTTGAATAGAGTAACAGATTGGTGCTTGGCATGGCAACACGATCGGCCGGCGTGTTTGCAACCGTACCAACATCCCGAGCCTCTACATGACGCGCCATACAAACCTGAGACTAAACTTTTCAAAAACAAAACCCCCTTAATGTTTATATTATTTTTATTACTATTGTTATTATTATTATTATTATTACTTTATTGCTTTATTATTATTATTTTATTTTCATTAGTTATTAAACTTTATTATTGTACTAATCAAATTTCATTTTCATATTTTTTGCGAGGAACATTTTGGTACGAATAATTCGTGGACTAACTTACAAATCGGAATATGCATTTATGTGGAGTCATTTGAGATCGAGCTCGGGCTCGAGCATTTAAGAAATAAGATTTAGGATTTTTAGAAATTTCAAGGCTCCCCCGAGTTGATCAATTTCCCGGATTTTATCTTTAACTTTGTCTTTCTTTCCTTAGAAATATTTATGTAAATACAATGCGTAAAATATTTATTTATCAATAATATTTGATTGTTTGTATATTTCTTTACTTTATGTTCATTGCCTTCTATTTTGAAGTCGTTATTTAACCATTTAGCAAAAATGCGTGCAAATTAAATATTTTTCATAAACAAGTTTTATTTCAATAAATTATTTTTAGATAAATTTTCTAGAAAAGCATATTTTGCAAATGTTTTGGAAACATGTCAGATTAACCGTATTTTACAGAATTTCGGAAGTGCCTAAAAAAACTTCTTCCGAAATTAATAAAACCTCTTACTTAGAATCTCAGAAAGACCGTCTTTTTCCTAAAACAAAGTTTTTGCATGCATTTGCTTATTTGGTTCCCTGTTTTCTTTAAATAGGGTGGCGACTCCAAAAACTCCAAAATAGTTAGTCCATCCTGTCGATATTCCAGAATTTATCCTTTTCGGGGTAATTTTTGGGGTTCAAAAGGCAGTAGTAGTGGGTTCTCTTTACGAGGATGCAGTAGCAGTGCTGATGAGCACATAGGTTCTCATTACAAGGAGGCAGTACATCTCACGACGAGAGGCATTAGCAATAGGCTCTCACTACGAGGAAGCAGTAAAAGTGCTGACGAACACATAGGTTCTCATTACAAGGAGGCAGTACATCTCCCAATGAGATGCAGTAGCAGTAGGTTCTCATTACAAGTGGTAGTAGCAGTGATGACGAGTACATATGTCTCTTTACGAGAGGCACAGGTAAGACGATCCAATGACAGAAAAGTCTACTTTACATTTATAAATATTATTTGCAAAAGCTCACCCTTATTGCAGGAAACAGCGCGATAATGTTCCAAGATATATAGCCCAGTGCGACAAACAATTATCTCCTGACAAGAGGAATTTAGTATCTCCAGACGAGCAAATAAAAATCCCCAGAGGAGAGGCATATATCCCTTAATACTGAACGCACTTGAAAACATGCTAGACAACTACATGACTGACGACTACTCAGCTCAACAAGGAAGTTTACTTTATCTTTATCTTTATCTTTATATCTATTTGCATTTATCTTGATTTTGCTGCAAGGCACTCCCCGCTCTCCCGACAAACCCTGCGTCATTTTTCATACCCTCACATTTGCTCCCCAAAAATCACTACCCCACACGAAATTGTGCAACCACAGGACCTCATATACATACTATGCACCCTTTCTGGAACACCATTAAAAACACTTATTCCTTTCAACAAAGTCCTTGGTACACCCTCAAACAATCTATTCTGCCGAGCTCCAAAGTGCTCAAATCCACATTTCCATACGCGCACCGATAGTCTACCTAATCTTTAATTTCTGATCAGATGCCAGTTTGTGTTCCTTCCTATTCAGACCTATCTAAGTCAATTGTTGCGTGTTCTCATGCTTAATCATGCCCATCTGTTTGAATCGTACCATGCTTTACTTTTCAATATTCCCCAGTTTGATCGAGATAATATCAAAGGCAGGATGACTCATTTATCGAAGTTGTAGTGGAAACTATGGCCATGTAAACTTCTCTTTATGGGTGTGTCGTGCACCACATCTCATAACTAGGGTGATTACAAGCCTCTTTTCTCACGCTCAATCTATCGATGTTTCCTCATTTTCGACAATGTCGATGTTGTATCCAGCAATCATATCTCAGCGAATTTCAAAGTACATTCAAATGTAAACTTTGCATACTCTGACAAGTGTACTCCTAATATCTAAAATTTTGCATCATAAACATCTCACACATGCAACATGCCAATCTAGAACTACACACGACCTGATTCTCGTGAAACCCGAGATATGTCGGCAACTCAGAGTTCGGGGTTCGGCCAAAATACCCCCCCAAAACTCCTATTTTTCATTCCAACATTCTACCCGTCGTCGTGACAAAATTGGTTACTCCGTCAACTATCTTTGTCCGAAGATTCTTTCATCATCCCCGAGCAAAGATGGGCAGCTGTTGACACCCAATTGTGTCCCTTCTTTTTCTAAAATTAACTATATTTAACCTAAAGGTGCAATATTAACTGTTTGAATAAACTTACATTAGAAAGTACGCATTTACGTGTGTTATCTTCTATTCATATACTATATATCTAATCGTAATTATATTATGTAATTTGCATCATTTAGGCCATTTCTGAAATCGTGGCTATTTGTATAATTTTCTGCACAAATAAAGTTTTAATACTAATTGTGGATATTTATACGTAATTAATTTAATTTGACACTATTCATTCTTATGTGTGCATTTTTCCTTTTGTATATATATATATCAATATTTACCTGGCACCTTTAGTTAAATATATGTCATATCAAGATACCTGTCAGTCCAATTTTCTTAATATTTTAAATCTACATTCGAATTCAAAATCATTTAAATAATTCCTCAATCTCTACCAAAATTCACTTTTATTTATCCTATTTTATTTTTTGCTTCCTCTTTTACTAGAATCTTCTTTGAACTTAGACAAAATTCATAATATAGTGCATCCACTCCTAATCTTATTCTTTAATCTCCTCTAATGTATCTACCCCACATTTGATACCAAGTACAAGTCCCCTCATATCTCTTCCCAATCTTTGTCTGAATCCCCCTAATTCTTCCTCATCAATCTTTTTATGAACAAAAATTAAAAATCCCTCCATCTCCTCCCTAATTCCCTCCATCTCTCCCAACGGCTATTTCACAATCCATTTTTTCTTAAATACACACATAAAATTCACACACGGATAGGGACATGGTCTTTCTCCAGTTTTCTCTCCTCCACACACTCAAATATACAGTACAATATACACACCATCACAATATAGAGAAAATCGAGCGGGCCTTCATCTTCCACCTTTTTTACACCACATACCATACACACAGAATTTTTCATGAGTGGTGTCAAAAATATAAAAATCTGGACTTCAACGCTGCTAGTGGGATTCGATCTTTCAACGCTGAATACTATAACTAAGGATCCAGCCAACTTGGCTGCAACAACTCTTGTTTCAATGGTGTCATTTTATACTTTTATAGGAAAATTTTTGTTTTTTCTTATTAATATAATATATATATTTAGCAAAATATTTCAATCGAGTGGTTTCAGACGACAGCGCTATCATATGGTTAGATATGCCCATATACATATATATATATATATATATATATATAACAGACTAGTGAATACACACACAATCAACATACACAACTCTCTCTCTCTCTCTCCGCAGTAACATCACCACCATTACCTCACCCTTACGAAATCCATCACACCAACATCCATCTCCATTATTAACATATACCCACACACAATACATACCCAGATCAGAGATTCATACATACACACAAACAAAACAAAAACATTAGACGACACCACACACACTAGTGTACCCCATATGTTGACACCCAATTTTGTCCCGGGATTTTTTAATTAGCGTCTAATTATGTTTAAAATAAGGTTAATTTTTAAAATAAATTAAGTCCATAATTTTAATGAAAAAGGGTCATAATTATTTTTCGCTTTAAGTCCCTGCCTATTTTACGCAATTCGCATTTACAATTTTCGTAGCCAGAGTTCTAGAAAGCCCTAATCCCCTCCCTACAAATTCTAAAATCCTAGCCCACTATTCATTGATCATCTTCACTACATACACCCTAAAAAAAATTAGCCTCACCCGACACCCTCACTAAAAGACCTCTCCCCTTTCCACTCCAGCCGACCACGGTCTTATTCCTCATTAATCCCACTTCATCTTTCCCACTCACAAAACCCCATCTCCTTTCCCCTATACAATACCCTCTCAAAACACCACCCTTTCCACCACCAGTCATACAAACATCGACACACGCACACACTCATAGCCATATAAAAACAGAGGAGCTTCGATCCCAGTGCTCGATTTATGTCACAGATCTGAAACAGGGGAGATGGGGTTGGGAAGATACCCATCGGGGTGAAGGTCATAGTAACAGAGGTTTACAGAAAAACCCAGTGGCACCACCAGCCACCACCGCCGGAAAACCATCATCGCCGGTGGTCTTCTTTGCCTGCTTTGTCCACTAACTGTATTTTCGTTTCAATGATTCACTTTATGGGTTCTTTCTCATTTCTGGATTTATGATTGAAATAAAAAGAAGAAGGAGTCGCAGCGACGCCGCTACGGCTGGTGTCGCTCCTCCGCCTCCTCTTTGTTGTTATTGTTCTCCGTCTCACCGGAAAACTGCCATTACCGGCGACTGGAATCTGAGTTCGTTTGCTTTTGTCCTTTGTTTCACCGGAATTCGACCGGTCTGTTTGTATGATTAATGATATTATGTTGACAGGTTTCTGTGGTTATGTTCGGCTGAAACGTTTTGTTGACTGGTTCACTGTTTTTAATTTGAATTACCTTTGACTTTGTGGGTCACTGGTTGTAGATTGGATCCCCACCGTATTTGGGCTACTGTGTTGGTTGGTCCTTCATGTTACTGGTGTTTCGTATGCTGCCACCATCACTGTTGTTGTTCCCTCACCGGAAAAATAATTGGCTTAGTGGAGAAGATGTTGGCTTCTGATAATTTTTGCCCGTTTAGCTTATTGAACCTACCAGTTTATTTTGCTGCATTTATTGATGCTTCACAATGTCTTTGGCCAATTGCCCTATGGGGTTGAAATGGTTTATGTGTTTACTGAATTGTTGGATACAAGTGCCTATTCTGGATGAATTTGTATCTGATTTATCCATCGCAGAATATTGAGACTGATTTGGAGTAGATATCTGGATACGTGCCTAGCCTATGAAAATATTTTATTCGAGGCTATATACTAATTTGACAGATATGCAACGAATTGACGGATGCCACACCGATTATGGCCAATGAAAAAATATATATGCGCGTATTGAGGCGTCGGGATTGATTTGAACTTGATACTACACTTGAACAGTCCCGTCCCCCATGTCCCTAAAGCAAATAGGCGATGATGAATGTATGCACTTTAATGCAAAGCAAGTTGAATAGAGTAACGGAATTGGTGCTTGGCATGGCAACACGATCTGCCGGCGTGTTTGCAACCGTACCAACATCCCGAGCCTCTACATGACGCGCCACACAAACCTGAGCCTAAATTTTGCAAAAACAAAACCCCCTTACTATTATTATTATTTTTATTACTATTGTTATTATTATTATTACTTTATTGCTTTATTATTATTATTTTATTTTTATTAGTTATTACACTTTATTATTGTACTAATCCAAATTTCATTTTCATATTTTTTGCAAGGAACACTTTGGTACGAACAATTCGTGGACTAACTTACAAATCGGAATATGCATTGATGTGGAGTCATTTGAGATCGAGCTCGGGCTCGAGCATTCATGAAATAAGATTTAGAAATTTTAGAAATTTCAAGGCTCCCGCGAGTTGATCAATTTCCCGGGTTTTATCTTTAACTTTGCCTTTCTTTCCTTAGAAATATTTATGTAAATACAATGCGTAAAATATTTATTTATCAATAATATTTGATTTTTTGTATATTGCTTTACTTTATGTTCATTGCCTTTTATTTTGAAGTCGTTATTTAATTTATTGCAAACTGGGGCTATTTAGAAAAATGTGTGCAAATTAAATATTTTTCATAAACAAGTTTTATTTCAATTAATTATTTTTAGATAAATTTTCTAGAAAAGCATATTTTGCAAATGTTTTTGAAACCTGTCGGATTAACCGTATTTTACGGAATTTCGAAAGTGCCTTAAAAACCTTCTTCCGAAATTAATAAAACCTATTACTTAGAATCTCTGAAAGACCGTCTTTTTCCTAAAACAGAGTTTTTGCACGCATTTTCTTATTTGGTTCCTTGTTTTTCATAAATTGGGTGGCGACTGCAAAAACTCAAAAAGAGTTAGTCCATCCTGTCGATATTCCGGAATTTATCCTTTTCGGGGTAATTTTTGGGGTTCAACACCATACACAACCCAAAAAGCAAATTAAAACAAGGGATATCGGTGTAGGGAGGTACAGTCGCAGCAGTGTAAAAAGCAGGGAGATCGAGACTGGTGATTTAAAAATAGTAGCAGTGGTGAAACATCACAACTGTTGTGGATCACCAGCGGTAACAGGGGTGGCATTTGATTTAGCCAGAAGTTTCCTGGTTGTTCTTTTGCTGGACTTGAACTTGAAAATTGAAAAGGATAAGAGGGTGGGAGTGGCAGCGACACCACTATCGAAAAATGGAAACTCAAATCGGGGTTGTGGAGTTGCAGTGATGCTGCTACGTTTCTCGCCGGAAAAGCAAGCTGGCGGTCACTGCTTCGTGTCTCATCTGCTCGCTCCGTCATTTGGTCTTTTCCTCCACCTTATTGTTGTTTCGATCCGCCGGAACTGGAACAGTGTTTGGGCCAACGATGGTCACTGGTTTAAATTGATCTATAATTCATACTTGCTATGATTTCATAAACTATTTGCTAGAGTTGTCGTATCTGTAAATTGATCTTCACTGATGAGTCATGAATGTTTTGCTAATTTTTTTTGTTGAGTTTTGCAGATCCATTCACTATGCTCGTCATTTTGGCTATTTGCTATAGATTTTGACACTTATCTGGAAACCCAATTCGTGGTTGCTTTGTATTTTGATGCTGGATCAAGTGAAATTTTAAGCAGATCTTATACAGCTTGTAGGCCAATGAAAATGTGCATATATGAGGCTTACGAACTGATTTGAACAGATACTAGTTGGCCAATTATAATTTGGAGGTCAATACGCCATGTCCCGTATACAATGTCCCTTACGATTTTTGCCCCTCCAAAATAAAATAGGCAATGGTGATACGTTTACTTTGCAAAGTAAGCGATGGTAGAGTGGTGGGATTGACGGTACTTGGCATGGCAACCGGCCGGTGCAGCCGTATCGACATTCCTAACCTCTATTTGATGCCATATACTGATCCGAGCCTAAAACTTTTAAAATCCCCTTTCCCCTTTCATTTTCCTTTTTATTATTATTTTTAATATTTTTATCATTATTACTAACATTTTTATTTTCCTTATTATTATTTCTTCCATCATTATTATTATTATTGTTATTATTATTATTATCATTATTATTATTATTATTATTATTATTATTATTATTATTATTATTATTATTATTATTATTTATTTATTGTACTAATTCATATCTTTTATGCGAGGTACAACGTGGCGGAATCACAACGGACGATGTGTTTAAAATAAAGACAAGATATCAACTTTCACTTAATTTTATTACTCTCTCCGTCCCACTTTGTTTGTTGTGGTTCAGATTTCGAGGGTCAAACGTGTTTATTTTTTACTGTAATCTTTATATGTATCTTTTATATATTTTTAATTATAATTTATTGTGACTTATAGTACTTTTCATGTAGCTTTCAAATATGTAAATTTTATTTAAGAAAAGTTAAAGATTTTATATCTTAATCTATGGTTAAATTTAAGAAGTTTGACTCTCGAAACAGTAACTATGACAAACAAAATGGGACAGAGGAAGTATATTTTATTTTAAGTAATTTTGTTTACAATTCTTACTAACCTGTTTGTTTCATTTACGAGGCATATTCGGACGAAGAAGATAATAAAAAAGCCGATTGTTTATTGTAGTTATTTATATACTATAGTTTAATATTTAAATATTTTATTACTTAGTTAGTTTAATCATTTGCTTTTAAAATCTCAATATTTACTCCGGTCGGTAACAATATTTGGTGCAGCCTAAGAGGTGCTTAAAACCTTCCCTCTCGGATTTACTTGAACCTTTACCTAGAATTTCTAATTAGTAGACTAAGTGTCGAAGTTAACACTGAAATTGGCTAGAAACAAAGTAGGTGCCCTAATACGCCTAGTTAAAAAATATGTAAGGTGGTGACTCCAAGTCTTTACCCGTGAGTTCCAATAAGTCGAGCTCTATTTCGAACTCTAACTGGATTCGGGAAAACATGGGCATCGACATTTACTTATTTTTATTTTAATTATAGGGAATTAAAATTTATTGAGTTTTTTTAGAAATAATAGACGGTTGGAAACTTCGTGGAATATGCAAGGTGAATTGAGATACAACGAGCTGAAAATGGCATGAAACGAGGTATTATTCCAGAAAAAAAGTTGGTAAGGTAACAGGACTGGCTCTTGAAAATCTGTGGTTGCAGGCCAAGTGTGTGCTTGCACAAATTGGGCACAGCACTTCAACCTTCAGTACTTCAGGCTCAGGATATGCTAGCATAAGACCAACGCTCGAATTAAAACCTCAGTACTTGGCATTGAGTTTTAGCCAGCGCATACCCAGCGGTTCAAATTAGTTCTCAGTACTTCAGGCCCAGGATATGCTAGCATAAGCCCAGCGCTTCACTTAAAATTTCAAGACCTCATACTAGCTTTGTGCTAGCACAAAAGTAGCCTACACTTTGTGCGCTGAAAAGAATAAAACAGAACACTGGTAAGTTTTTTTCCTTAAACACGTAACATTAGAAATATTTTGAGCCCTAACCGAGAAAACCTAACGATACCTGTTTTCTTCTCCTCTCACGGCTATAACATCAAAACTTCAGGTATGATCTTCATTCTTGATTCTTCTTCTCCTCCCCGTTTCTATGTTCCCGTCTCTCTCTGCTCTTTTCTTCTTCATTTCCCCTCCCCACTTTGTTGTTCCAATTCGCCCAAAGTAAAAGGTATTCAATATGTTCTTTTTCTTAAAACGTTGTTAAAATTTTTCATACTTGATTTGGTATCTAATTCTGGGGTTGTGAAGTTTGAATTATTCTAGTTGTTAGTTTGTGGAAAGCTCCCGGAGTTGGGAAGATCATCAAAAAACAAACCTGCCCGATATGGGCAGCCATTGCTAATGCACACAAGGCGTTCAATGGAATGCCTTAACAAAAATTTTCATGTGTTTAGTGAAGTCTGAGTAACTGAACCTATTATCTATGTTGTGTAAGCATGAATTTATGTGTGAGGGGCTGGTTTTGAGAGCCTTGACATATATGTGAGCTACGTCGCGTTGCTAGCACACACACGTGCAGTAAAGCATGATATCCACAATTGGCTTACTGTTGTTATTTGAGTTGCTGCCTCATGTGTTCATTGTATCAATATTAGTTATCTTTATTTTTTATTTTTTTGGAAGCAGAGAGTTGTTAATATTGGAAGCTGCTAAGGGCTTAAGTTTTGGGTTGTTTCGGCTCGAAGTGTAACATGTAGCTACTGGTTGAGTGCAACTAATTATTTGATGCTTCTACATGTACTTAATTCACTAAGGTTTTTGTGAAGAATGCGAATAAACCGTCCAGTAAACCTTTAGATGACTCTCAGCCACCAAGGAAGTAGCAGCATAGTGGCCAAAGGCAATTAGTTAGCCATTATTGACACTGATGAGGGAAGATCATTGCTTAAAAGGACACGGTCCCAAACCAAGTTCGCACATGAGCAAGGAAAGGCATGGTATGAGGGTTTCCAGCCATCTTCTGCATATGTTTCATAGTTGGCTATTGATGTTGCTAAGTTTCAGACACAATTCCGAGGGGTTATTAGCTCCATACACACCATGCGCTTGGGTAAGCTACTTGAACCCACCGGGCATGCTAATTTAATTATGGTTAAAGAGCTTTATGCGAATTGGTATGGGGCGGACTCTTATGTTGACAAAGTTTAGATTCAAGGTAAGGAAGTTGGTCTTTCAGCTGGTGGTTTATGCCATAACTTGGGGGCTGTTAATCATCCTGCAGGGCAATTTACAGGATCTATGAGAACTCTGGATTACAAAGCTATCCACAAACTTGTGTACGGAGATCAACATAGGTTGTGTGGTTCTGAGGGTCTCAGGCTGAGAATAAGTATCTGCCAAAGAGTTTCTTTATCCTAGCTGCCCGAGTGTGGCATCTTTTTGTGTGTGCATGACTTATGCCTACTGGGCACCTGACTGAGGTCACATGATCCCGTGTATGCTTGATATATTATTTGATGGAAAAGGAGGATTTTAATGTTGGCCAGGTGATGCTTGATGAAATGCACGAAACTCGTTGTGGAAGGAAGAAACGAATTTTCTTTGGCAACACCTTGAATGGTTATTTGCTAAAATTAGGTGTCCCAGGATATGAGGGAGATGTGATTATACCTTCTGGAGGAGAGTTGTATGATATCATAAAAAGAAAGTTCATGAGCCTAGCAGACAAAAGAAGAAGATGTTGTCTGTTGATGAAAGATCTGCTCGCAGTGATAGCATTCAGTGCTGCAGTTATGGTTTCCTGAATATATTACTCAAGGGATGGGAGGTCGAGGTCAAGGAGATTGAAGATATGCACTTCACAATTGCTTATGGAGTCATATTTCTGCAAATGGGCCATGAAATAGATATGATCAGTCCAAATTTAGACGGATCATCATATTTTCATGGTCTAATTTATTATTCCTAACTAGATGCAACTGTCTATAAAACTATATAGATGGATAATTTGTGTGCTATCAAGATAGATAATTTGTATACTCATCATAAGGAGAAAAATGAGAAAATATAAAGTACTAACTAATTACTTACCGATGAAGTCCCCAAGTCATCGCAAAGTCGGACGATAAAAGAGGTGTAGTATATAAGGTCTTGTTTAGTCTGTAGAAAATCTATAACTTGTTAGAAATCTTGAACTAAACCAAGAACTACATGAAGAGAGAGCACAGTGCCTCCTGATGATTTCCTCCCATTATCTAAATATTCACAAAATGATGGTGTATAACCCTTTGAATCCCATCTGGCTTACACAAGCAGTGCTTTCCAAAACTCTGCCCACTGAAAAGGAATATTTTGTTTTCTTGTCAAAATATCTGTATGATATTGTGATTAAATTAAACACTAGACGATATAATATATATACTACCACTTTTTGTAAATATGTTGACACTGCTAATTTCCAGCCCTTTTGTTTCTGAATTGCAAGTGTTACATCATTTGTGGTATCATATAGTTTCCAAAAACAGGTTTTCATACATATTGGTAATTTCTCAACTTCCCTGTTCGGACGGCGGCCGTTAGGTCACCTATTTTGAGTTATGGACACACAAGGCCAAAACATGTGTGCCGGGCGCGCGACCCATGAAAGGGTACAAAGGAGAAAATAATGAAGAATAGAATGTATATTTAGGACTTTATATATTGTATATACGAGACTTAAAAGTTTTTTCATAGGTTGAAGTCTAATTTAGGCTTGAAAACAGTTTTCTTGAACTTTTAGCTGCCACATAATATGATAATGAAGAATCTCGAGACTAGTGAAAGATAATTAAGTAAATTCCACTTATCCCTTCAGCCTTGTAGGTTAGGAAAACAATAACCCCTTCACCTACTGAATGAGACCGTAAACCTCCTTGATCTTAGATCAACGGTCAAGAATGGGTTGATCTTTGCATATTTTTCTTAAGGTCTAAACTAGCCACTTCAAATAATAATAATTATTTTCTTAAAAATCAATAATATTGAGTACCTGAAAGTAGTCTGATTATTGTATATACATGCGTTAATTATATTATGATATAATTTAGACCACAAGTATTAAAAAGTTTTATTTATTTTTAACTATTTCTGGTAAAATTACAACATGTAAAAGGATATGAAGGGGGAAACAATGAGGTTTTAAAGGAGAAATGCTTATAATCATAAGCATACCTTTCTACAGCATTGGTGAAGACCTCCAGGTCATGCAAAGAGCCATAAATATCATAAACATCATCAATAACTATAATGAAAGTGATAGCTTTGGTGAGCCACTTCTTGAAATTTGAATGTTGAGACTCAAAAGCAACTCCCACTGACCACAAGAAGCTTTCGACAACTCGATCTCTGCTGAAACTTGGATGTTCTATCAGTCCAAGTTCCCTCCACCATCTATCACAAACAACAACAGGTCAAGATGTGCAACCTCTTTGTAGAATATCCCGTCTTTATTAATTTCTCCTACTGCTTGGTAGAGTATCTCGTACTACCAAATTATCTTGTTGTTGAGGATATTAGTTCCCAAATCTTTGTATAGTTATCTTTTAGATTATTTTAACATAAATGTTCTTGCACATTGTCAATGTATAACAATTAAAATTTTTTCTGGCCTTAACATATGATGTTAACTTTTAACTTCTATGCACTACTAACAGTTATGTAAAGTTGCCATGCAATAAGTATCTCTTCATATGAAGTTTGATACGATAATCTAGAAAAGAGAGTATGGGTAAAGAATATATATATATATATATATGCACTAGCAAAATAAATATAAATGTTATAGCAGATTAACTGTCTTATTTTCAGGTTATTAATTTCACCAATATAAGCAATTAACAATAGTTATTTTTTAAGATGAGGTTATTATGTAAACCTTTTTTTTACATTATCACTAAATATAGAAGCTAAACTTTGTGAAAACTTTATTACCTTACAATTTCTGCGAGATCTTTCTGATGCTCAGCTTGGACCATATTGAAGTTGAGTTTAGCTAGTTGAAGAAGCTTCAAGTTTGACCCCTTGTGCTCTTTTTCATGTTTGGAGATATACCTTTTACCGTTGTACCAGTCCACCTTCCAATGTAGAGGGATTTTCAGTGGAATTTTTGAACTTATGATATTGTTAGTGCAAAGTATTCTAGCCGCATTCAAACTAGTTTCATCCTCTAAGGCCAAGTGAGAGGCTTCAAATAATTCCACCATTCCCTTTGGATGAAGGTATCCATCTACTTTTAATTGATTATCTATTCCATCCATAGAGCTAAAAAATACATCTGTTAAAATGTAAATATGTCAATAAAATAGTGGGAAGAAAAGGTTATTTAGTTTCTTATTACATTCAATTAATTGGATCAAATACATAAAATATGGACTTTGGTAAGATCCAAAACGTGTGCTAATTCTTTGCCGTTCTTGGGAATCGCCCAGAGTAAACCATATACTGTGCGATTCATAATATTTGTGTGCGTTTCATATATAGCACCCATGAGGATATAAGTAATCCTATACAAGGACATAATTGTAAAGAATTTTAAAATATCAATTTAGTTTAATTGGATATAACATGTTATTATTATTACTACTATTCTGGTTTTGGTATACCATATTAGATTACCACAAAATGTTATACGCCAACTTTAGTGTAAATCATTAATACTAATATGAAAATGCGTGTAACTTAAACCCATAAAATTAAAATATGTGTACCTTGTTGCACATTATAGCCGTAATGCCTAAAAATCCTAAAACGTAGAGCAGTAGTGTAGAGATCCATTTCAAAATCATTCTTCTCCTCCTCCTCATACTGCATGTCTTCAAGAGAAACCATGATTTCCTTCTCAAACAGATGGGAGAGGGCCACTTTGTTTATGTTGTCTATAAGCTTTAATTTAGCCAATGGATACTCTTCATCCGCTAGAAGGCACGAAACGTCCTCTTTCAGCTTTTGAGCTTCTGTTTTATTTTTTTCTTCCTGCATAAAGAACGAGCTCTACTTATTGCACATACCAAATAAGGCACTTATTAAAGTAATGAAGATGCACTATACTTTTGTAGGTGTATATATTTGATATTTTCCAAGATACACTACTTTACTGTTTTAAAGGACCAGTTCCTTAAAATGTGTTCCTTTCCTATGTTATATGCGGAATTAAAACTGTAAGTAAATGAACACCCAATATTAGCGTGGAAAAACTCCTTGAACTCGGGATCAAAAAACCACGACCTACTCTTCCAAGTAGGATTTCAACTTCACTATGTAAAATACCCACTTGGTTACAAGACTACCTTCTTACTAACCTAGGACTAACTCTAATCCTTTAGTGACCTCTTTCACGATCAGTGAAGCTTCGTCAAATACATAAATTGAACTGAAAAGATACAACTCGATAATGCCTACTACAGTTGAACTAAGACCGAACTTTTACAACACTCAATCTAAGGAACAGGTTCTTACTTAGTTCCCTGTAGCTTACTGATTACACAAATAAGATAATGACTCTTTCAATGCTTTGTTCGATTCTCTCTGTATTTGTGCATGCTTCAATAGCTGATATGCTCCTCGTTTTATAGCTTCAGCAACCAAGAAGTCTTGAGCAATTAGAACTCCAAAACTCCCAAGAGTTTGAGTCCTAATTGAACTCTTCACTTTAAGCATCCGAATCTTTTAGCCCTTATCCATTATTTACGCAATCTTTTCATATCACGTTTAGACCTGCATAATTATCAAGATAAACATTAGTCTAACGATAATTAACAATATCTCAGCTTAAATGATTTTGCATAAATTATCTATTTAGCTGCAGTGATTCAAAGGAATAGGTCCTTTGAATCCGTTCCTTAATCATCAGCCAAAACTTCAAGCTTATCCAAGCTAACGTTTTCCCCCTTTTTGATGATGACAAATTCATAAGCATAGCTGCATATCCTTAATGTCCTGAAGTACAACTTAAAGCTCAAAAGCAATCAGTAGAGACTTATTTATCATTAAGGATCAAATTTTCAATTAGGTATAAAGTTCACGCAAAATCAGACACACTCTTCCCCCTTTTGGCATCATTGAAAAGGTTGCATAAAAATATAATCCAAGTGTTAGAATAATCAGCACATGGCCATTTGAGGCAACTCAAAATGCACACACAATTCAGACTAATGCAACTGCAAAACAATGATATTAGCCATCGAAGACAAGTCATCATTAACAAAAGGTTAAACCAGGGGATACAAGCAAGTACTACAAAATTATTCAGAAACTAGAAAAGGAAAGGACTAAGGAATTAAAACTAGTCTAAATCCCACTGGACAAAAGATGGCTTATGGCTAAGGTGATCAGGATGTGGAAGGACCAGGTCCCTGAGACTTTTTTAGCAACTCAAACATCTGTTTGAGCATTCCCTCATTAGTCTCCTTTGCCTTTGTAGCCTCTGCCTTCCAATAATTATTCTCCTCCTCCTACCTTGCTATTTCAGCAGCTTGTATGGCAACATGTTGCCTCAGTGCCTTCACCTTGTTGTTCAAAGGCTGTCTACCAATACCAGCTTGTGGAGGATCAGCTTGAACAGGCAAGTCACAACTGATCAATGTAGCACATCCAAACTTCTCCTTCTTGGTAGCCTTAACTACCCCCTCCAAAGGAATTTTCAATTTTGCAAACAAGTCAGTCAGGATGAAGCCAAAGGGCAAAGAGTGCTTCCTTTTCCCAGCAACAACCTGTTTGATCAAATAGATCATAAACCTGGGCCATTTGATCTGCTTATCAGTGTCAAACAGTTCTATAAGGACCAGGTCCATGAAACTGGCAATCCCTCTTTTTTCCTGCCTTGGCATCACAATCTTGTTCACAAACTCAAATAGCACTTAGTGCTGTGGATGAATTTCACTTTTCTTCACAGCTCTTGGTTTTTCTTCCTCTTCATTCTCAGCAAATTTCTTTGTGATTTCTAATCCAGTAGGCAAATTTGTCAAATCAGGCCATAATTTCTTGACATAGTTGTCATATCCTACAAATGGAATCCCCAGCAGTTCACCAAGCTCCCTAGTGTCAAAGGTCATCACATGGTCATGGACAGAGGTGGTAATCCTGTCTTTTTTGATAGAGCAGTTCTTGTAGAACTCCTGCACCATCTCCTTTTCACACTTTCCTGTAATCTGAAGGACCATATCCCTTCAGCCTTGAACTTGCAATTTTTGCAGCAACCAAATCATACCCTCTTCTTCCATATCAAAGAGCACTCTTCCTTTCAAAACTTTCCTAGTCAGCATGTCATCATGGACACAGTGTTGCGCCTCATCTCCCTCATCCTCACTTTCACTATCTTCACCAGCAAATGACTCATAAGAATTTGAGTCAGAACTTTCATCAACAAGAGTTCTTTTTGAGGACCTGGTCCTCTTGGAAGACTTTTCAGCTGCAGCTTTCACAGAGCTCCTTGTCACACACCTCTGTGCAACTTTTCTTTTCTTAGACTGAGGCACAACTATATCAATATCTTCGATCTCATTATCTTCATCATCAACAACATCCCTCTCTTTTTCTATCATCTCAACCTCTTCTTCCTCAACAGGATCAGGAACATATTTTCCCTACCCCTTTCTGCTTCTTTCCATAGCAGCAGCTATGTTCTCCTCAGCAGCCATGACAACACTCATAGTCCTCCTAACCCAAGTAGCAGGAGTGGAGACAGAAGGAACAGGTCCTTTTGCCTTGGAGGAACTTTCACCTTTCTTCTTAATCCCTGGCTTATAACTGTCACTAATTTTCTTTAACTTAGCAGTAATCTCAGCAGACATTTGGTGATCAATGGGTCCCTTCCTAGAAAGTTTTCTTTTTAAACTCCAAATGTTGATCAAATCAATAATAGGCCTGTCACTATCACTTATTGCTTCCTGAACATTTATCACATCTTCCATGGTGCTCTAAAAGCAACCTCAGGAGACCCAGATGATTCATGCATGGGTGGTTCCAAACGTTTTACAGTTTCCCCTTCCCCCTCAGGAACAGTTCCAGACCCCTCTTCATTTTCCCCTTCTTCCTCTACTACATTTAAGGGAGAAGCATAATTTACCTGATACTGATAAATAATCATAGCCCGTGACAAGTCCTCAACCTATTCAACAATCAATTCAGTCGTGTGAACTGGTCCTTCTCCCTGAATTTCTGGTTCAGGTACTTTTAGGATATTTTCAGGAATTTCAGAGTTTGGGTTTGTGGTGTCCATGGGTGAAGGAGGGTTGGGAATTTGTGGTTGATCAGAAGTGGGTGAAGATTATGAGTTTTCAGGAGAAAGAGACATTCTAGCAATACGATACAAGAGATATGTTACTATTCTTTCTAAAATTTTAAGAGTGCAATTTTAAAACAAAGTAAAAGAATAATAAGGAAGAAGGAGTATATTTATAGAATGAAATAGGTAGTGGAGGTTGAGTGTGAGACAATCACTCTTACCTCATGGAAAGACATTCAGCCATTGCTGGACTCTTGGGAGTCTCCCGAAAAAAAAAAGAGCCGTTAGGCTTTCAAGTTACCTATTCTGAATGGGAACTGTTCCTCTGATGGGACTCTTATGCATTTGGATATGATTAGGATTCTTAGTAGGATTTATCCTAATTACAAGTTACCTATAGCCTTAATCATCTAAGATAAATGAATAATAAGGAGTACATACTTGATTTTAACACGAAAAATCAGTGTCCTTCCAATTTGAAACACTTTTGTTCAATCTGAAATTCTAAGAGCATAAGGGTAACATCATTCAATTTTAGCAACTCTAAACAAAAATTTTGGTATAAGAGTATACAATGAAGTATTAAGTTGGACTGAATATTTCAAATTGACTTGAATACAATTTATTTTAGGTTCAATTTTCTAGCCAATTATGAAGTAAAGCATTGATAAATTTAAGTGAATTTAATCATCCCTAATTCCAACATGTTTCTTTCAAAATCATCTCTTCCTAAAGCTTTTGTAAAGATGTCAGCAATTTGCTTTTCAGTAGGACAAAATGCTATGGTGATCAAACCTTTTTCATAGTTATCTCTCAAGAAATGATGTCTTATATCAATGTGTTTGTTCTTTTGTGATGCACTGGATTTTTTGTCATGTTAATAGCATTAGTGTTGTCACAAAAGATAGGAACAGTTCCTACATCAACACCAAAATCATGTAATTGTTATTTGATCCATAATAAATGTGAACAACATGAGGCAGTTGCCACATATTCAGCCTCAGCAGTGGAAAGTGCCACTGAATTTCGTTTCTTCATTCCCCAAGAGACCAAACACTCACCAAGAAAATGTGTCATACCTGAGGTACTTTTTCTATCAACAAGGAAACCTGCATAGTCAGCATCAGTATATCCAATAAGATTAAAACTACCACCTATTGGATACCAAAGTCCCAAGTCTCTTAACAACTTTCCAATGAGATTCCTTAGGATCTGACTGAAACCTAGCACACAAACCAACACTATACACAATATTAGGTCTACTAGCAGTTAGATAAAGTAGAGAACCAATCATATCTCTATACAATTTTTGATCAACTGATATTCCATGTTCATCAAGATCCAATTTTGTGGCAGTGGCAATAGGTGTGTCAATTTCCTTAGCATTGTCCGTATCAAACCTTTTAAGTAATTCCTTAACATATTTTTGTTGATGGGTCATAGTTCCATTTGAGGTTTGCTTAATTTGTAAACCCAAAAAGAAATTGAGTTCACCCATCATGCTCATCTCAAACTCACTCCCCATCAAGTTTGTAAATTCCTTACTTAAATTTTCACAAGTAGCACCAAAGATTATATCATCTACATAAATTTGAACAATTAAGAGATGCTTACCTTTTTCTTTCAAAAACAGTGTGCTATCAATTTTACCTCTTTTATATCCATGCTGAAGTAGAAATTTTGATAGCCTTTCATACCGTGCTCTTGGTGCCTGCTTGAGTCCATACAAGGTCTTGTCCAACTTGTACATATGTTCAGGGAACTGTTCATTCTCAAAGCCTGGAGGTTGCTTAACATACACTTCTGCTTTTAAGTTACCATTCAGAAATGCACTCTTAACATCCATTTCTTGTAGAGTAAATTCCATGTATGTAGCAAAGGCTATGAGAAGACTTATTGCTTCCAATCTTGCAACTGGAGCAAAAGTCTCATCATAGTCGATGCCCTCCTCTTGACTATACCCTTGAACAACTAACCTGGCCTTATTTCTTGTTATCATGCCATCTTCATCAAGTTTGTTTCTGAAAATCCATTTTGTTCTTATTATGGACCTGTTCCTTGGCTTGGGTTCCAAATTCCAAACTTGACTTCTTTGGAATTGATTTAATTCCTCCTGCATAGCATTGATCCAATATCCATCCTTCAGTGCTTCTTTCACATTTTTGGGTTCAATAAGAGATTGGAAAGCACTAAAGGAACACATATTGTGATTTTTAACTGCTGATCTAGTTTGTATCCCAGCAGTCTTATCTGAGATTATTTGATCCACAGGATGTGACCCGTAATGCTTTTACGGCTTGAGTATTAATCCATTGTCAAAAGTCCCTTGCTGAGGAACAGTTCCTGAGGGAGTGGTACTTCCAATTTGTGATATTTGGATTTCTTCCCTTAAGCAGCTCATATGGAGTCTTTTCTATTAATTGCCTTGTCATACATCCATTTATTATGTAGCATGCAGTATTAATGGCCTCAGCCCAAAAGTTTTGTGGAAGATTTCCAAAAATTAGCATAGTCCTTGCCATTTCCTCTAGAGTCCTATTTTTCCTTTCCACTACACCATTTTGTTGTGGAGTTCTAGGTGAAGAAAAATTGTGATTAATACCATTTTCATTAAAAAATTAAAAAACATATGATTTTCAAATTCAGTTCCATGATCAGACCTAATGGCAACAATGTGACTATCTAGAGTTCTTTGAGCTTTCTTAGCAAAAATTGAAAATGCATTAAAAGCTTCTTCTTTAGATGCAAGAAATATAGTCCATGTAAATCTGGAGTAATCATCCACCAATACCATAACATACTTCTTACCTCCACGACTCATTGTTCTCATGGGTCCACATAAATCCATATGGACCAGTTCCAAAGGTTTAGTGGTACTTACCTGTTTCTTTGGTTTGAAGGAGGATTTTACCTACTTCCCCCGGGCACAGGCTTCACATACCTTTTCATCCTTAAACTTGATGTTAGGAAGACCTATCACCAAATCCTTGGACACAAGTTTGTTTAGTTGTGAAAGACTGGAAACACTAGAAACACATCTACTAGAAATGCATTATCTATACTGTGTGAATCAGACCTACCTACCTTTCCAATGCCAATGATTTCACCTTTCTTACCATTACCGAAGGAAACACTTCCTCCTTGGAAGGCTGAGAGTGAAAGGAACAGTTCCTTATGTCCTATCATGTGCCTTGAGCAACCACTGTCCATGTACCATTTGTGGTTTCTCTCCTTCACTCCAGCCTGCAAAAGAAAACTAGGGGTTAATTTTAAGAACCCAAACTAGTTGGGGTTCCTTTCCTTGAGAAAAAGAATGAATCAGATCTCTCCTAGCCCAGAATGGTAATGTTTTCTTTTTGTGAACAGTTTTCTTTCTTACAGAATTTTGAACAGGTTTATAGGACATGTTCCTCTGTGCAGCCATTTTTAAAGATTGGCAATTTTCGTTCAAGTGACCTGTGTTCCCACAATGAGTGCATAGCTAGTTGTCAGGAAGTGATAGGTACTTACTCTTTGGATCCCATTTGGGTGAAGACTGTGCTTTCATGAATCTAATACCCTTCCTGTTACTACTATGATTTTCCTATAACCATTCTAGTGCTTCAGAGGACTTGTTCCATTTTACAATTTTTCCTAACTCCATTTTTGTTTTAACCAAGTCCTCTTCCAAAGATCCTATCTTTTCATCTTTCTTGCACAATTCATCAACTGTGACTTTCAGTTTCTTTTCAGCAATGATCTGATGAGAATTAGCAATGCCTTTACAATTTTCAACTGTTTTAACATTTTCTAATTGTTGAACAGTTGATTCAAGTGTGAGGACCTGTTCCTCAACCACGCTAATCTTTCTTTTCAGAGAGTCATTTTTAATTACTACCTTTTTGTATTCTGCTCCTAAACTATCAATTTCAGCATGCAGTTGATTTTTGCCATCCCTTAGAGATTTAAACTCATTTAGCACAGTATGAAATACTATAACTAATTTCTCTCTATGCATGTTTTTCACATCTTGTCTAAGTTTAGAAAAAATACCTCAGCATCTTCTTCATTATCTGAGTCTTCAAAAGCCATTAGAGCAAGATCCTCATCCAGATCATCATCAGATACTTCATCCTCACTGTCTTGCCATCCTGAAACCATTGCTTTGGGATTTCCACTTTTCTTTCGGACCTGTTCCCTAGCCTTTTTTCTTTCCTCAATATATCTCTTCCTCCATTCTCCTTCCATGATTGGACATTTGCTGATGTAGTGCTCCATGCTGCTACATTTGAAGCATTCTCCAGCCTGTTTCATGTTAGAAGACCTACCCTGTCCACTAATTCCCTTTTTCTTATTCAAATATCTTTGAACACTTTTAGCGATAAGGACCAGTTCCTTATCATCAATAGGCTTATCAGTAGCAGTCAAGGCTAGGTTAGGTTCAGTTTTAACTGGTTCACCTATGTTTTTAACCTTTTTCCTTAGTTCACAAGCCTTAATCTCCCTAGAATCTGGAAGAACCCTAGTTAGGATCTTTTCTACTCTATCTTCAACAGTTAAAACCCTTCCCAATGAAATAAGTTCAGATGTAATAACATTAAATCTAGTATACGTTTCAGAAATTGATTCTCCTTCTTTTATTTTAAAGCTTTCATATTCAGCAAAAATGAGTGTACCTCTAGATCTTTTTACCTGACTTGTTCCCTCATGTGCAACCTGTAGAGCATCCCAAATTTCCTTTGCAGTGGTATACCCTCTAATTCTAGTGCACTCATCAGGACTGAGTCCACAGACAAGCCACTTCCTAGCTTTGGCATTCTTTTTCCACAGCCTTAAGTCTTCAGCATTGCATTCCCTTCTAGTTTTGGGAACATCATTTCCATTAGCATCTTTTTTCATTGGAATCATAGGACCTTCAGTCACTATTTCCCATAATTCATAGTCTTCAGCCCGAAGATGATCTCTCATCCTTTCCTTCCACCATGAGTAATACTTTCAATTGAATAAAGGTGCCCTAACAGTTGACTGACCCTCACCATTTTCCTATGATGTACTCATTCTAATCCTAGGTGTTAGCCTTTTCAAGGATATCCCGCTCTGATACCAATTGATATTTCCCAAGATACACCGCTTTACTGTTTTAAGGACCAGTTCCTTAAAATGTGTCCCTTTACTATGTTATATGCAGAATTAAAACTGTAAGTAAAGGAACACCGAATATTAGCGTGGAAACACCCCTTGAACTCGGGATAAAAAAACTACGACCTACTCTTCCAGGTAGAATTTCAACTTCACTATGTAAAAGACCCACTTGGTTATAAGACTACCTTCTTACTAACATATGACTAACTCTAATCCTTTAGTGACCTCTTTCACGATCAGTGAAGCTTCATCAAGTACACGACTTGAACTGAAAAGATACAACTCGATAATACCTACTACAGTTGAACTAAGATTGAAATTTTACAAGACTCAATCTAAGGAACAGGTTCTTACTTAGTTCCATGTAGCTTACTGATTACACAAATAAGATAATGACTCTTTCAATGCTTTGCTCAATTCTCTCTGTATTTGTGCATGCTTCAATTGCTGATTTGCTCCTCGTTTTATAGCTTCAGCAACCAAGAAGTCTTGAGCAATTAGAACTCCAAAGCTCCCAAGAGTTTGAGTCCTAATTGAACTCTTCACTTTAAGCATCCGAATCTTTTAGCCCTTATCCATTATTTATGCAATCTTTTCATATCACGTTTAGACCTGCATAATTATCAAGATAAACATTAGTATAAGGATAATTAACAATATCTCAGCTTAAATGATTTTGCATGAATTATCTATTTAGCTGCAGTGTTTCAAAGGAACAGGTCCTTCGAATCCGTTCCTTTATCATCAGTCAAAACTTCAAGCTTATCCAACCTAACAATATTCATTTTGTTAAAGTGTGTGACTATGTCAATATGTCCAATTACGTGCACGTCTGAAGTTTTTTCATGTATGCCGAGCACTTGAAAAGTCTTTCAAATAATGGATGGCAGGGAGTTTTGAACTCGGGATCTCTGCCTGCTCTGATACCATGTTGAAGTATGTAAACATCTCATCTAATTAAAATTAAAGTTGGAGTTCTATCATAAATAGACATTCAATAGTATACCCTACATATTGTTAGACTTAACAAATTATAACCATAATGCTTCCAATCCTGAAGCTAGAAAATGAAAAATATTCTCATCAAACCTGCTAGCTAAAATCATGAAAGCGTTATTTGATGTGGTATTTTAGCGAATCTTCTCATTAATTCTCAAAAAGATTCATATCAAAAAAATACATTCATCAATATTAGAAGAAGATATAGCAGCAATTTCACACAAATTATCAGATATTTGAAACAACGAATAAACATTGAAAATTCACATATTCATTAAAAAGTACGACATGAGCGAACATGAATACTACATGGATAAATAATACATAATTCCAAACATAAAAATTCTTACGTATAAAGTTAAAATTAAATTAAACTCACATTGCATGACGTGTAAATATTTTATTGATATATAAAAAATGCATAAATATCTAAGTATGTTTCAATAACTGAGTATACACTGAATATTATTGTAATACAAAACATATTAGAATCATTAGCTGAAACGACCTTAAGTAGTCATTTCGGGAATTAGGACACCGATTGATGTGCCGTTAATTTTAAAAGCTTCGGAAGGACCATCCCGACTTGTCTGTAAAATTTGAGCTAAATTAGACCTCGTTTAGTAGGCATCGGAAGAAGGTTTCAGTTTTCGTTAACAATAAATCGTAAAAAAGAGGTTTTCGATCACAATTTTGGCGAATGAGCTCCCATTCGAAATCTGAAAACTTCGCTAGGTTTGTATAGTCATTTATGATATATATGAATTTTGAAGTGAGTTTCGAGGCTGTTCGGTAGATTTCGGGTAAAGTTCCGAAAGAATTAATAATTTGGTCTTTTATCCTTTTAATTCGTATCTGGAGTTTTTGGAGTTCGATTTGAAATTTGCCTTGGCGAGTATGTTACATATATTTTGTATAACTTACTTGAAAAATTTGGAATCATTTCGACTTCACTAGGTTCCATTTTAATTTTAATCGTTGTACCGAATTTATTATAAAAAAATAAATGAATAAATTGATAAGGTCGGTTGCTAAGGAATTTAATCCCTTAGAAGCATCTAGTTGCGATATATAGGCCGAAACATACAACAAAGACTAGAAAGGAAAAGTTAGAAAAGAAAGAGGAAAAAAGGGAAAAAGAGGTGGAAAATAGTGGAATTTCTACCCCAAATCTCCAGGTAAGGATGTTAACTCATTATCTTAGCTTATTACGTGTGTTTGAATATATTTTTACAGTAAAAATAGGGATATTAGACATCGTCCTAATGAATTAAATTGATAGTTTAAAGGGTCAATTGGACCCCGATGATGGAAATGATTATATATTCGTACTCAGTGAGTTATGGGCAACATATAAATGTAATTTATTTAGAATTTGGTTAAGAGACTTTGAACTCTGCACATAGGTCTGGTCTGCGTATTGTGTATGCGAATAGGGTATCAGGTTCCTAACTGGATTGCCCTAAGACATAAGGAATGAAGCCTTTAGCTTTATCAGATATAATTTTTCTGCTTATTGAATATAGCGGAATCGTTTAGTAGTTAATCTAAAGGTAAAAGCAGTTGTTGAGTAGCAGGGCTAGCTATGGAATACGGTAACTGTTTATATCTATTTCTTTGGAGGCACTTGGCTTCGTGGATTTTCTACCACATGTTCCTCACGTGTGTAGCTACCGATAGCCGTACTCATAATGCCTTAGCTTTGGATTTACATTCTATATTATATGTTATGTCCTGTTATTGGTATTGCATTGAGAATCTGAGTATTTTACTTTGGCTTTGAGTTGGCATCTACTTCCTGGCTGTCGATGAGAGTCCCGCGCCGTTGAAGGGTTATTATTGCATCACATTGCATTCATATGCATTACATTGCATATCATACTGAGTGCAGGAGTATTCCGCCTCAGCTTTACATTTTATCGGGTGCAGGAGTATTCCGCCCCAAGAGAGTGCAGGAGTATTCCGCCTCTGGTTTATATTATATCCGGTGCAGGAGTATTCCGCCCCAGGAGCAGGAGTATTCCGCTCCAGTTGGTTAGAAGATTGGATTCCCCTCGAATTCAGGAGTATTCCGCTTCGGGATGGGATTACGAACACATGTGACCCTTTGCATCTCATTTCATTTCATCTCATTTCATTTCATTGCATTTTATCTCATTCCATTTCATTTAATACGACTGTGTAGATATTCTGTACATGACTACTGTTCTACTTATATGTGCATTGCTTATTTATTGATTATTGTCAGGTTCCGTTTCCCTGACTAGCGTATCTATTATTCGAGGTTTCTAGTTTGTTCGCACTTATTGAGTCCTTATGACTCATCCCTATTAGTTCTTGTATTTTCTTTTCGTTCGGCAGATTCTGCTCCGGGACCCAGCCAGTCGCGTCGTGACTGAGGAGTAGTACGTTTTCAGCTGTCTACGGTGAGCCATCCTGTTCATTGCGGCCACCAACTTCAGATATTACAGTTTTCCTTACTTTTGCTCCCTTCGGGAGGTGTGTATATCTTTTGGCCTTCTTAGATGTCTGATCTGGAAACCTTTAAAACTGTGATATCTGGGTAGTTAGTTGCATTATTCAGATAGCTTGTATGTTTTCCTATCCTAGAGAGTTATCTTATATTGTTAAAGTTTAGTTTATTTTCATTTCAAGGTAATTCTTCAAAATTTATATCGATTCAATCAATAGGGTTCGCCTGACAGGTTTAGGGGAGGTAGTCGGGTGCCCGCACGGCCTAACCGAGAATTTGGGTCATGTCAGTTGGTATCAGAGCCCAGTTTAGAGTCTTTCCAGATCATGACAGTGTCTAATAGAGTCTCGCTGATCGGGCGGAGACGTCCGTACCTATCTACGAGAGGCTATGATGGCATTTAGGCAGTTTCATTTCTTTCATTCCTCGTCATGCGCAAGTCTTCTTATCTGAAGTTAAATATTTTTTTATTTTCCACATTAAATGGTGAGAACGCGCGCGAATGTCCAGCGAGAGGCTGAGGAGCCAGCGGTCGCTTCTGTGCCTGCTGCTCCGCCGGTTGGCGGTGTTGGCCGCAGTAGAGGTCATGGTCGAGGCAGAGGTAGAGTTGCCCAGGCTGCGAGGACGCTGGATCATGTTGATCCTGCTGCAGAGGTTCCGGTAGTGCCACCTTTTGCTAAGCAGGGGGAGCAGGGCTTATTCGTTCCCCATGCACTTATGATGCTTTTATGAGATTCTTAGCGACGCAAATGCCCCAGGGACCTCCTATTCCTCTGGATGCCATAGATGCTCCTATTCCTCAGGCTGCTGTAGATGCTCCTATTCCTCAGGCTGTCGTAGATGCTCCTATCCCTCAGGCAGCTCCTCAGGCTGCAGTAGATATTGGTTCTCAGGTTCAGGAAGCCCCCATTCCAGCTCCACATATAGCCCCAGCAGTTCATGTTCCAGGTGGTCATGTTCCAGAGGTAGCGAGTGTTATACCTCTGGTTGTTCAGGCTGGTCAGCCAGTCTAGGTAGCAGGTCAAGTTGATGATCCGGCAAGGCTGCATTATTTTACCCGACTTAGTCCTCCGAAGTTCTCTGGTAAGAAATCAGATAAGCTTAAGCCTCGTGAGCTTCTTGATCAATGTCAGTGTATCTTAGAGGCCCTTGGATATATTGAGCAGTATGGAGTTGATTATACTGCCTTCCAATTTGAGGGTCCGGCTTTAGCTTGGTGGACTGCACTCCAATCAGCTAGGCAGGGCTTACCTAAGCTGACCTGGAGTGATTTCTCCCATCGATTCGTGGAGAAGTTTTTCCCTCGCAGTCAGCAGGATGAGAAGAGGAGACAGTTTGAGAGGATTGGACAGGGTAAGCTGTCAATCACGGAGTACGAGCTTTTTTTTTCAGAAATGTCCAGCTATGCTCCAGATCTCGTGCAGGAGCCCTCTGAGAGGGTCAGACGTTTTATTGATGGGCTTTCTCCTCATTTGCGGTCCCAGATGGCTCGTGAGATTGAGGCTGGTACTCTATTTGATGTCGCTGTCGATATTGCCAGGAGGTATGAGGCCTATCATAGATTGAAGATCGAGGAGTTAGAGCGGCATAGTAAGAGATCTCGTTGTCCAGGGTATTCTAGTACCTCGTATGGAAGTAGGAGTTATCAGCAGCAGAGTAGACCTCCTGTCAGACCAGCTCAGTTTCTAGCGCATGGTTCTCAGAACGCGCATATTTCTGCTCAGGGTCAGTTTTGGTTTCGCCCGCGAGATCAGTCTCAGTTTGATCAGCGTAGATTTGCTCCAGTGTGCTTTATCTGTCAGGATCCAGGGCATCATAAGAAGGATTGCCCTTATCTCCATCAGTAGGGTAGTAGCCGCCCTTTCCCTCGCCTTCCAGTTCCTATGCAGCAGCAGCCTCAGGGTGCCCCTCCGAGGTCTCAGCCAGCTAGAGGTGCACCACCACCCGGTAGAGGTCGTGGACGTGGTCCCTTTAGTGGTGGTCGTCAGGGTAGCGGCTCAGCTCAGCCGCAGAGACAGCTATATGCACTACCGACCAGGCAGGATGTCGAGGCATCCCCAGCTGTTATTACATCTATTTTATCTGTTTGTGGTCGAGATGCATATTCTTTGGTGGATCCGCGGTCTACATATTCATATGTATCTCCTTATTTTGCTTCGGACTTTCATGTTGATTATATGCATCTTCGTGATCCATTCCGTGTTGCTACTCCTATTGGAAATATTATCATTATGAATCGAGTTTATCCAGATTGGAACAAATCTTTTGGGCGTCGTGAGACACTAGTAAATCTTCTAATCCTAGATATGGTTGATTTTGATATTATTATTGGCATGGATTGGTTGGCGTCGTGTCATGCCACGTTAGATTATCATGCCAAGTCTCTTCAGTTGTCTCTTCCTTGTTCAGCACTTTGGTGTGGCAGGGCTCTTATTTTCCACCCAGGGGGCATGTTATTTCTTTCCTGAAGGCAAAGTGAATGATGGATAAAGGGTGTTCAGCGTATCTTGCCATGGTTCAGGATACCACTGTGGAGATTCCATCTCTTGATTCTATTCTTGTTGTTAGGAAGTTTCCTGACGTGTTTCCAGATGATTTGCCAGGACTTCCTCCTGATCGAGAGATCGAGTTTTGCATTTATATAGTGCCAGGGACTCAGCCTATTTCTATACCTCCTTATCGCATGGCCCTATCAGAGTTGAAGGAGCTGAAGGAGCAGTTGCAAGATTTGCTTGATAAGGGGTTCATTAGGCCGAGTATTTTTCTGTGGTGTGCTCCTGTTCTATTCGTGAAAAAGAAAGATGGGACTATGCGGATGTGTATTGATTATCGTCAGCTAAATAAGGTCACCATCAAGAATAAGTATCACTTGCCTTATATTGATGATTTGTCTGATCAGTTGCAGGGTGCCAAATTCATTTCTAAGATCGATCTGCGATCTGGTTATCATCAGCTAAAGATTCGTGAGTCGAATATCTCGAAGACTGCTTTTAGGACTCGTTACGGTCATTATGAGTTCCTAGTTATATCTTTTGGGCTGGCTAATGCCCCTGCAGCCTTTATGGATTTCATGAACCGGGTGTTTGAGCCATTCCTTGATTCATTTATCATTATCTTAATTGATGATATTCTTATTTATTCTCGTAGCCACGAGGAGCATGATTATCATCTGAGGGTGGTTCTTCAGACCCTCCGTGATCGTAAGTTGTATGCCAAGTTTTCGAAATGTGAGTTTTGGCTTGATTCTGTGGCATTTGTTGTTCACGTGGTATCTAGTCACTACTAGAAATAAGATTTATGGCAACGGTTCTAAATCCGTTACAATACATAGGTAAACTGTTGCAATAAAGTTATTCCAACGGTTTAGGGGTCCGACACATCCGCCTTTGTTGCAATACGTATAAGGCAACGGTTCTTCGTAACGGATAGATAACCGTTGCAATAATTATGTCTATTGCAATGGTTACCCATTTTCTATGGCAACGGTAAATTTGGTTTGATGGCACGGTTTAAAAGCGTTGCTATATCACTATAAGTAACGGTTGACTTGATCAATTGGAACAACCACACGCCGTTGCAGTAGCATATTATGCAACGATCATTAAAGTCTACTGTAACACCTCGTTTTTACTATCGCAACAGTTTGCAGAATCTATTGCATCAACTTTATTAATTATTATAAAAGTTGTTAGGTATATTACAATGGTTTGACGAGGCTATACTAACAGCTTTATGGAGATATTGCAACGGTTAAATGAAGCTACCACAACAATCTATTGCAGTTATCTCAACCGCTAAATAAAACAATTGCAACAGTTTAATTAAGCTATTGTAACGATTAAATAAAACTATTGCAACATTATTAATATATCTTGCAATGGTTTTTAGGATACGACATTTTACATTATAAAATTACATATAATGCACTAAAAGCTGTATAATTGACAAAAGAAGTATCAATAAAATAAATCATACTTCCAAATATACTACAATATTCATAAAGCAGCTATACAATAAAAAGTTGAAACATATATAGATAACTTTACGAAGTACTGAATAATATGCTAAAATAAATATTCCTACGACATTTAAAGAAACATATAACCACAACATTCCCATAATACTAAGTAGCGTTGTCGTTACTTTCACCGACTCCTTCATATGGTCCACCTACAAAAAAGTGCAAAATAAACTATTCAGAGACTATCTAAAACAAATAAATGTCAATAGTTTTTTTTTTTTGGTAATGTGAGTGTAGCAAACTATGAAGTTCTAAACTGAAGCATGTCAAATCTATACAAACACCTTCAATTTTTTGAAGAGACGAGACTTTAGAGGTGAGAAATTCAGTTACAAATGTTGGCACATACTTCAACTAATGTCGACAAAAGACTAATAATGGAGGGAAACAAAATAGAAAAAGAGATAATAACTACCAAAATGTTTTTCTTGCAACATTCAGTATTCACCTTTGCCTAGCACTAACATACAATAACTTATTATCTATTGATCAAACAAAAAGAAGTTAGTTCTAGATAATATGTTGAACTTCACTATTTCCAGGGAAAAACATGGTTAAGTGCAGGACAGTAGTACACTCTAGTCACATAGCTAATAATCAACCTTTTTCCATATTAGAAAAGGGTTTAATAAGAAATTATATTAATTATATTAGATGGGACACAACACATAAATCGCAACTATTTTAAAGAGGAAATTGCAAGTATTCATATCCGACAATCAGACAATAGACTGCAATACAAATTTTCATCAATTCCAACAATATTTCTGGAATAATTTCAACTACTGCATCTAAATAATTTCTATTACAACAATGTATCAGAGAGAATTCACAATAATTTTGATACTATAGAATAAGCTGAATTATAAAGTTCTAATTTTACTATTTGATGAACTTATGCCCCTATGAAATGCAGTAGCAATAATGTTTTGATAAGAGAAAAAATTTCATAGTTCTGAATTCTGTTAGCAGCACTAGCATTTATATTTTAATAGTTTAAGCTCGTTTATATCAATGACTCAATAAATACTTCAATAGTTCTCGAAAGTGAAATATCCTTCTAAGACCAACTAAAAACTGGTTCTCTGTTATAGAATTTTCATGTCAACCCTGCACAACTCTCCAAAAGTTCATGGCTTACAGATTCAATTTATTTTCCAGAAAGTTTCAATCAACTGAACCAAGTCGATTGTATACAAAACACTACTACGATGCATGCATTAATAGCTTTCAACACAGTAGAAGAATTTTCCAATTCAGATTTCAGACAAGAGAGGATACAGAAAAAAGCAATAAAAAGCACACTACAGCCCAACTCCTACAAGAGGGAGAGGAATAACAAGGCTAGTAGAGCAAGAGTAAAGTAAGAGATTATAAGACTGCCTGTATTCAAATAGGTTGAATAAAGTTTGAGAGTTTAAGTCAATTACTTATATTGTTCTCATGTGAAGTTGAAGCTTCTCCGGTAGAACAAGCACATAATGCTGCTAGGATATCAGGGTCAATTGGCTTCCCTAAATTTTGAAGTTTTGCAATCATATCTACCAAAAGTTATTGTCGAATAGTTGTCTTGTGTTCGTCTAACTTCTTATGCAGCATCTCATCTATCTTTTCCATCAGATCATCATTAGCATTTAAAGAGGGTTCTACCTGTCCCACTTTACCCTTCAAAATAGTTTTTGTCACCCCACGCCCATACAACCTTAGTCGCCCGGGGTGTTCAGGTCCTATCACAGCCGCAAAATGTGTCAACAGGTTCAGTTTCATCTCCACTCTTTTGTGATTCTATTTTCTCCATTTCATCCTACAAAGAAAATCAAACAAACAAGAATTCTTCAAATGAAAATAAATCATCCTAAAGAAATAATTGTGGTGAAAGAAATATTGAATATAAAATTCTCACAATTTTGTTGGTTGTGTCTGCATTTGAGATCTTGTATGAGCGATTAGCTTTCCTTGCTCTAGTACGAACAAACACATCCTTTTTTGATACAGCCTCTGGAGCGCCTTTTTCTTTTTCCTAGTAACATGAAAGTTGGGGAAAAGAAAGCCCTGTGACTCATATCCTTTTTAAGATAGTTAAAAGATTGTTAATGGTAATACGATATCAAGTTAATAAAGAACAGTGCAAAGTGATTAAGATAGTAAAAATTTAACTGCCAAGCAAATAATTTTTGGATGCACTAATACTCTCCAGATTCGCAGCTAACAGATTTCACGCTATAACACAATATGCTGGTTGTACAAGATAAAAATGATGAGCGACTAACCAGTAAAAGAAAAATAAGATCATGACAATGGTGCATTACATATCGGATTATCAGCCAACCATCATCACTCTATGTACAGAGGTAAACCCAGACCAGTATACATATTAGACAACCCAAGTTGTTTGAGTCTGACATGTATTTTCTGTTTCGTAACTCACTCGTAGGAAGAGCACAAATCAGAGCTCTAGTAGAATCCAAAGTTACAAGAGACAAAGTTTATTTCCCGATAAATGGATATCTAGAAGAATCAACACCATATTAAAGGTTATTTTATATGATTATCGATCATCAGTGAGCATTTATTTTCTCTCTCAGTCAAGATTTTATTATCTATTCTTTCCTTCAACTGTCACACCTATAGGCGCTGCATCCTTCAAATACACCAATCTACAGTAATCTTTCATTTTGATAGAACAAATTTACCAAAGAGAACTTGCAGCGTCAAGAATCAATATGTTTAACTTAAGGCCGTTCAAGTTGTTAATTGTGTGATTAAGGAGGCAATTGTAACATAGTTTTAGCTGAATCAAACGAGACAAATTCCAAAAAGAGCCTAAAAAAAACACTCATATAAACTCCCACTCACTCACTGATAGCTAAATGCCTACTAGCAATCAGTATGGTGATAGCTAAATACTATGTACATAGGTAAACCCAAACCAATATCAATATTAGTCAACTCATGTTGTTTGGAGCAATATCAATTCTATAGAAGATGTTGTATCCTACCTACACTTTATCTGTTCACTTGTAGTGGCTTAAGCTATATCTTATTAGTGTTCTAGTTAGCTCCTGTATTTAATATTGGAAATTTATATTGGAGCTAATAGTGCTAATACATATTAATTTAGTAGTGGTAAACAGAAGCAAAGCTCTCTTTTCTGGGGGATATAAAAGATCACGGGTGCAGCCAACAAAGGCACATACTGGTTGATTGATCGGATAACATCAGATAGAAATAAATGTTAAATTTTGACACAGTTAAATAGGAAAATTACGACAGCACTTCTAGTGCTCGCACAAACTCCTGACCATGCGGCTTTAAAAATCGTGCACACACACATACACATTTAATCCCAGTTAACAGTTTAGCAAAATCAATTGACTAAAACAGATCAACACAGACACACACAAACACACATAATTTACGGGTTAAAGTAATTTAAATGGCTCACCAATGCTTTACGGATTAAAGCAAAACTTGTTTTGCCAACGGTGTGTGGATACTTCAATTTTCTCCTATTCTCTGTATTTGTCTTGCTCATTTTCTACAAATAAATGATTGATTACATATGTATAAGCAATATAAAATTGTAGTTCTATGAACATAAAGAAAGTAGAAAGAGGAAAAAATCATAATCCGCAAGCTAAGCACATTAAACTATCATAAGATAATGCCACTTAGAAATATCTTAGTTGGACTGCATCAGAATTCCAATATTTAAGGAGATCCTTAAATTGTGACTCTAGAACTTCAATGGGCCTATTTGACATTCGAATTTCATCCGTGTTATAGGCATCATAGTGCTCTTTCTTCAACTGATTCTTGTACCTTCGCCAAGCAGTGTGAATTGCTTCCAAAGCCCATGTTTTTGCAGCATCCGGGATATCATATTTATCCAGCATATAAGTTTCTTACCATTTTCACGAAATATATATAATTATATATGCATGTACAGATTTTTTGTGTGTGTGTCTGCTAGCGTACTTGCACGTATGTGTGTGTGTGTGTATTGGGAACTTCAAACCTTGGTAACTTTCTAGAGATCATCTTTTGTGGTCATCTTTCTCCAGTTAAATCTACAAAGAGAGCAAAGTGTTGGATTTCTTGCCAATGTGCCCAAGAAGCTAGACAATTCTTTTACTACAGGTTCAGTAGGACCAACGGGTTGATTGAACTCATTCAAAGTAATCAACTTATGCTCAGAGCGTCCATGTACATTCTGCATTCTTGTCTTGCCTCTTTTTCTCTTTTGAGTTGAACAATCTGCATAACAGGAACCAAAAATAGCCTCAAAATCATTTACTAAGTTGATTTTATGAATGAGAAGCAACAAATATTTCTTTAATCACAATTTATGTATTCTTGCCTTGTTCTTCAGCTTGTTCAGCTGTTTCAGGTGTGGTCAAATATGGTTGGACTTGTTCTGTTTCATTTTCAACAAGAGGTCATGTTTCCATTTGAGTATGATTTTCTAGCAGTGGATGACACGGTGTCTGTGGTCGTTGCTTTTCAAGTGAATGTAGCATACGTTCTTCAGTTGGCAGTATGCCTTGAGAAGTTTTCTGTACTCTCGTACCCGAAGAAACCCTCCTAACTAAAGATCTGAGAGTTCCAGCTTTTATGTAGGACGAGCTTTTCATTTTCTCGTTCAATTTCAGTTGTGAATGCCCCTTTTTACTCATGGCTATCTAAATCTGCAACAAGAAAAGAAATTAAACAATACATTAGTAATCAGATTAATAGGAAACCTTTGTTCTGGAAAACAATGTAAAAATAACTAATATCTACTGAGTTTTTCTTCAGTTAGTGCAGCTACTACTGTCAGAACCAGCTACTATCAAACAAAGGTTTTAATTTAACAAAACCAAGGGAAAACACACAAATATACAAGTGGCATAGAAATCTGTTTGTAGATGAAAAGGTTGAGATTAATCTAACAAGCATCAATAGTCATTTTAACTTGTATTTCAGTAGACAAATCTAACAAGCATGAGATGGTTTGTCAATAACATAGAAGTTAACTAGTTTTAACTTGTATTTCAGTAACGCTCACATAGAAGTTAGTGATGTTCTACCTTTCAATTAGTATTTCAGCTATATCGTTTCTTGGTAGAGAACTATAGTAGGCCTTTGTAACCAAAATATATTGAAGCAACCAGAGTTATCATAGTGACAACAATTACATGAAATATCCAGGTAGCGGACATAATTCGCTATCAAGTTAAATTAAATGTTTAAGCATTTGAAGCTCAGAAGGGAAATGAAATTCATACTAGAATTGTAACAAAAAAAAAAAAGAATGATAAGTGGATTACTTAAAAAGATATAGAAAGAACAATTATTACTCATTCAAGTTATTCAAGAAAATAAAAGAACCAAAATAACTCAGGACAATTTTTCTTCAACCGTCAGCCTCCATATAATCCCAATCAGTATCATCAATATCAGACTCCTCTTCTAATGTGTCAACAGTTGTATCTTGTGAATGTTGTGCATGAGATGGTTTATCAATAACATCAACTGGTACATCTTCTCTCGAACATCGAACGTCAACGTCGAGTAATGTACCTGCTGAGCCAACGGCATCATTAGGTTCCCTCCAAAAAATATCTCCAATATTAGGATAATTCTCTTCCTCCAAATCATACAAATCTACAGGGACTTTGCACCTTGCATAATAAATCCCTTTCTCAATTGGATCCTCCACATAAAAAACTTGATGCACTTGAGATGCCAGTACATACGGATCATCCTTACTACATAATCTGTTAAAGTGTACCCGACTTAATTCATATTCATCTATTTAGTTATGAAACCAATCACACTTAAACAATACAACACTAAAGCAGCCCCAATAATCAATCTCAATTATATCCTGAATTGCTCCATAAAATATGACATCTCCATCTATGGGATTTTGATCCCTAGAACTAGCAAAAGAATCTGTTAATGCTGATAATGTCACTCCACTATTTTGGGTCTTGCATTTTGAATCTCTTTTTAATGTATGAAATCGGTATCCATTAATGAAATATGCAGTATATCTTTTAGCTATTGCATTTGGCCCTTTTGCTAGCCATTGTAAATAATTAGGCACTTCAACATTTTTAACTCTATCTCCAAACCAATTGCTGAATTCTTAACTATGAATTCGTGCTTTTGCCCCTGCACTTGATCTAGAATGACTATTATCAATTGTCTGCTTATGTTCCCTGCAAGCATAAATTTTTTAAATTCAACAATTAAGTAGTACTAGTAAATAAAATGTAAAAAGTAATGAAGCTGCTATATTTTAACTTACTCGATAAACTTCTCCACTTGTTCATCTCCACTATTGAACAGAGCGTATCTATGAACTTCAGACAATAACTTTAAATCCATTGGAAAAGTCTTGCGTATGCCTTGATCATTACTTCCGATTGGATGGCCTATTTTTGGAAATATTGGTGGCAACTCATTTCTCTCGGTTTGAATGCCCTCATCATTAATTTAGTACCTACTGAACCTTGTTTTAACTCCATCATGTAAGTATCTTGAACAAAAGATCAAGCACTCGTCAGCCAAATACCTCTCCGCTATTGATGCTTCTGGATGAGATCGATTATGAAGAAATGATTTATACTTGCACAATAATCTCTCAATGGCGTACATACCACGTAAATGAGTTGGACCCCCAAGCCTAATATCATTTACTAAATGAATAGGCAGATGTTCCATGATATTAAAATAGGTTGGCAGAAAAATCTTTTCAGATTGACATGATATATCCTCAATCTCTGCTTGCATCGCATCAAGATCTTGTCGCCTTATAACCTTACCGCATATGGCTCTTAAAAAGTTGCCCAACCTAATCAAGACCATTGCAACAGGCTTAGGCAATGTCTTTATAACAGCAACCTGAAGTAGGTAATGCAACATAAAATGAGCATCGTGGCTTTTGTACCCTGATATTTTCATCTCATTCACTTGCACACGTCGTGATATATTCGAGGCAAACCCTTGTGGTAATTTAGCCTTTTTCATGATGGTGCAAAATAATTTTTTCTCTTCTGGTTCCATCGAAAAACATGCTCTAGCCAAATAAACTTTTCCATCATCACCTTCTAATGGTTGAAGCTCCTTTCGAATTTCCATTTCTTTTAGGTCATAGCAAGAATTTACATGATCCTTTGATTTTTTAGATATCTCCAACAAAGTCTCAAGCAAGTTCTCAAATATATTTTTCTCAATATGCATCACATCAAAATTGTGCCTTAATCTGTTATGTGCCCAATACGGTAACTCAAAAAAGATGGATTTTTTCTTCCATGGACCCTTATTATCTCGAGCCCTTTTCTTTGAGCCCTTTCCAAAGACATTCTTGAATCTAGATAATTGTTCAAGCACTTCTACGCCTGACAAAGGAGTCGGTGCAGGTCTATGCTCCTATTTACCATCAAATGATTTTTTATCTTTTCTCATTGGATGGTCAGAATGCAAAAATCTACGATGACCAAGGTAACACATCTTACGACTGTGTTTAAGATATTGAGAGCAAGTGTCGTAATTACAAGTAGGGCATGCAAACCTTCCCTTAGTGCTCCATCCAAAAAGCATTGCTGGTGCTGGAAAATCACTAACTGTCCACAATAATGCTGCACGCATTTGAAATTTTTGATTTGTTTCAGCATCATATGTTGCTACACCAACTTCCCATAGCTCTTTCAGTTCAGCAATTAGTGGTTGTAGGTACACATCAATATCATTTCCTGGAGATGATGGGCCTGGGATAATCATGGACAACATTATGTACTCCGGCTTCATACAAATCCATGGTGATAAATTATAGTTCATTAACATAACAGGCCATGTGCTATGTGAAAGGCTCATAGTCCGAAATGGATTGAACCCATTACTGGAGAGACCCAATCTAACATTACGAGGGTCTCTCGAGAAATCCGGATGCAAAGAATCAAAACCCTTCCAAGCATCACCGTCAGCAGGATGTCTTAGATTCCCGTCATTGGGTCGTTCATTAGCATGCCATCTCATAGCAACAGATGTTTCAGAGCACATCAATATTCTCTGAAACCTAGGCTTTAAAGGAAAATACCTCAAAACCTTTACAGGGATTTTCGAGCTTGTATTAGTCGAGTCATCACCAGTATTTTTCCATCTAGAAGACCCACAAACTGAGCAATGATCTGCCTCTGCATTTTCATTCCAAAATAGCATGCCGTTATTTGGGCAAGCATATATTTTTTCATAACTAAGACCCAAATCTTTTATCATATTTTTAGCTTTGTTGAATGACTCGGGTATTTTGGCAAAGGGAAATGCCTCTTTAATAATATCTAACAGATCTGAAAATGCCACATAACTCAAACCATGAAGGCATTTGAACGAGTACAGTCGAATGGTGAAACTCAATTTCGAGAAATTCTCACATCCCGGATACAACTCTTGTTTTCCTTCTTCAACTAATTTGAAAAACTTCTTTGCATCTTCAGATGGTCCCTCTGTAACTCCTTCATGCCCTAAGTCACCTTCATAATTTCTAAAAGTATCATTCAGTAGGCCATTAATGTCATCGTGCGTTCCGGAACCTTCATCGACATTAATTGGATGGGGATTATTTTTCCAAGAAAATCCTTCCCCATTGAAAACCCATCTTGTGTATCCATCAATAACTAGATGATCCTCCACCACTTGTCTATAAAGCCAGTTACGATTAGAACAATTTTTACAAGGGCATAGTATTTCATTTCCTTGAGCAGCACGTTCGAAGGCCTTATCAAGAAATTTATTCACTCCACTAATATACTCATCTGTGTATCTTGGGAGATTCATCCAACTTTTATCTTCGCTATCCATTGATTATCCTATTAGACACAATTAAAGAATAAGTGCAATATTATCTTATCTAGAGAGTGCAAGTAAGTTTTTGAAGAAAATAATGAGATTTCAATGACAAGTGATCAAAAGAATAAATCCTAAATAATATGGAGTCCATGTTAACTTTATAACCATTCTGTTATTCATTGTTTTCAAGCTTAATAGTCTTAGATTTAAGTATACATCTTAATACACTAAAATGGTAACTCTCTGTTGTATAATTAAAACTGTTTCAAAACCTTTTTGCTTTTGCAAGGGAACACGAGAAGGCGTAACTTATGGAAGTTGGGTAGATTAGACAACAAATAATGTATAACAGTACAATATGCTAACTAGTCAGCATCATGGAATCTGGACACCTTTTACGCAAGAATCATATTTAGGAGAATTGAGAGTTGTGAATCAGTTCACAAATTTATCCAAAAAATAAAGGAACATTACAGAAACTTGAATAAAAAAGGAGACAAACCAGAAGATTAAGCGTTTCTTTCCAAATCGAAGCAACGACGAGAACAACCTTCAATGCGACTGAGGATTCTTCGATGAAAATCCTTTAAATTTGAGAGCAGCCTACTGGAAAAACATTAATGTCAGTAATTGGTAAAGCTAAGCAAATCAAAAGTCATAAGAGTCATTAAAAAATAAAAATATTTACCAATTTCGACGACAAAAATATCTTATTCCAAACGATCATAGGAATTTTCCGATTAAACTCTGAAATTGAAGTATATAAGCAACAAATCTGAGTGATTTTACCTTGAAAAGTAAAAAAGTTAGGATCAAAGACTTTTTTACTGTGAAAATTTAGTTTTTCTCTGAGTTTTTTCGGGAATTTATCAATTGAAGTACTTGAGAGTGAACTGTAGATTCTAGTTAGAGGGGTTTAGGTGCAAAGCATATCCTGGAGTTTGGAGAGTATATATCCATGTGATGGAACTGAAAATCGCGGAACTGGGGGGATTTGGATAAGGCTGAGAGCGTGTTTGAGTTTTTTCATTTTTGATGTTTACGTTGCTCGATCACCTGAAAGCCCTATTTTGTCGATCTCTTTCCTTACTTGATAAGCTGGGAGGAAGTTGGGAAATTTTTGGAGGGAAATGTTTGGATGGAAGTATTTCAGTGAATTCTTAATTATTGTAAAAGATAAAATGCCAAACATCTAAAACAAACCTCAAAAGGAAATGCAAAGAAACAAAAGAAAATGAATAATTAGCATCAGATATAAATAAAGTTTCATTTTGCTCTTTAGTTTAACTTTATCCCAATTTAATAAAAATTTTAATATATACTTTTATTTTATATTTTAAAATTAACCTAAATGAAAATAAAATACTAAGTAAGTCTTATAATAAAATTTTAAATCTTGTCTATATTTTAAATTTCGTTTCTCTTTAGTTTCGGTACGATTTGGTTCTTTACTCGATCAATTTTCTGTACTTTTAAATGTCACGTAACAATTAGACTGTTATTAGAATTTAAACATATGTTGCAATCTACTGAGCATTCTTTGAGTCGGTAAAATTCAGATTTATCCATTCATATATTAACATCAGAACCCATCGATTAAAAAAATACAGCGTAACAATTTTGATGGCAACATATTTGATTATGTTATGTAAAATAATAACATGATTTAATAGAACAAACATATTAATTAAGATAAAATTAGATAAGTATATACTATTATATGATAGTCGCTCGAATTTAAGTATTGTCAATATGCAATCAGTATCACATATTATCGCTGTTCAAAACTGAATCGAAAAGGATAACCCAACCGCAAAGCTTTGTTTATTGGCTAATTGGTATTGAGTTATCGGATTAACGGTTGGTTAACGATCATTTGGAATTTTATTGTTAATGGTTTAACGGTGCGGGGAACAGTTTGCTAAATTTCCTTATTGATGGGTACTCGCTAATCCGTTAAGAATTATTAAATAATCTAAATATATACTTTTTACCTATGTATATATGAATAATATAAATCTAAATAACTAACTAAGAACTCTAATAAGTTGTTAGGTTGGATGGTTTCTCAGCAATTTCAAAACTTGAATGTAATTATAATCTATGTATCATGATCATTACGTGTATCAGTTATGTAGAGTGACAAAACTTTATCTAATTGATATAATTCATATGCGATGATTAATGTTAATTGAAAATGGTGGAACTTGGTGGAAAAAGCCAATGGTGGTTGTAGTGTATACAAGCAGTGAACGATGAGATCGATGGCTAACATCGAGCATTGTCTAAGAGCAAATGTATTTAGTGCATCTCTTTGTAATCGATAAAGCACCCGCTAACCGATCGATAACCGGTAGAGTTCTTATTGGTTAGGCTAACGGTTTAGCATTCTTAAAATTCGATAACCGATAGGCCGAACCGATAAGAACATATCCCAGTCGAACCGGCCGATAAGCCCCCTATCGCATGTAGCTTAGACGAATAGCAGAATATATATTGACTTTTTTAAGGCTGCTATAATGCTGGTTGGTTCCATGGCTATGCAACAGTATTTCGCGGTTCAAAATCAGCTCAAGATATAGATTGAAGAAGACGACACAATTTGGGATGGATTCTCGATCTGCATTTGTAAATCTATATGGCGTTCGTTTCTCTGCTTGCCAAAAAGTATTGTCTACTTTATGCTAGACCAAATTGTTGCTGCTATGGGCATTGCTTCACACGTTGGTCATTGATAATTTAACATTCTTTTATTGAATTCTTACATTGTGTAATAATTACTGTATTTCCTCTTAGGCTAGCTTGGTTATATAATGTGTTCTAAGTTCATTTTATATTTCTTGGATAGTGGTATTAGTATTTGGTGCTCAACCCATCGAGAGATATATGATGAATGATGATAATATGTCAAATAGACTAGTCGTACATGACATTAGTTTGTACATTTCTATTTTTTATGAGACATTATTTTTGTTGTTTTATAAAATTAGTCACTAAGCCAAGTGCTTAGTGACCTTTGCTAAAAAAATGCTAAAACAAATATTTCTAAAACATTTAAAGAAAAATATAGTCATAATTCTATGTAGTGCTTCCATCGCTTTCACCTAATTCCATTTTGGTTCACCTGCAAAAAAAAAAAAAAAAAAAAAAAAAAAAAAAAAAATGAAATTAAATCATTTAGAAAATATTTCAAAAACAATCTAATCTCAATATTTTTTCAATGTGTGAAAAGATTCAAAGCAATCATATAAGCACGGATGAAAATAACATAACTATATTATATAACATAAGAAACTAAGCTTATCAAAACTTGAAAGCAAATGCACAAAAAAGGAGAGATAGACAATATAAAATAGGATAGACACTTACAACTTTGTGATCGATCTTTTCTTTTAAGCAATCACGTGACGACTTCGATTGCCATTCACGCTGAATGCTCTCAAGGATATTTATACAAGTTTATGTGGTTATGTGTACTGTCAATCTAAAGTACCTTGATTTACAAGATATTAGGGAGAAAACAAAACAAACGACAAGTATGTAAAGACTTAGTCGTTCACAACCTATATGATTTGTAAAGTTTGAACTCACTGCTAGTGAATAAGCGTCACCATTTGACAACCGATTCTATTATGGAACATATTTTCAGAAAGCGAACAAAACAATGAATGCTTTCTCACTACTAACAAGGCCAACAGAGAAAATGATAAGGCTGCCTGTAATTCAAAAAATTGGATAGAGTTTGAGAGTTTAAGCCAATTACAACAAGTTGTAAAGTTTGAACTCATTTGACAACCGACTCTATAATGGAACATATTTTCAGAAAGCAAGAACTATGAACCTCAAGCCTAAACAAAATAATTAATGCTTTCTCAGAATTAACAAGGCCAACAGAGAAAATGATAAGGCTGCCTATAATTCAAAAAATTGGATATAGCTTGACAGTTTAAGTAAATTACCTATATTGTTCTCTCGAGCATTTGAAGCTTCGCCAATAGAACAAGCACATAATTCTGCTAATATATCAGCATCACTTGGCCTCCCTGAATTCTGAAGTTTTTCCATCATATCTACTCCATGGAAAACCCATCTCGTGTACCCATCAATAAATCCATCAACAATCAGGCTATCCCCCACCACGTTTCTATAAAGCCATTTATGATAAGAACAGTTCTTGCAAGGGCATAATATATATTTTCCTTGAGCACCTCGTTCAAAGGCCTTATTAAGAAATTCATTCACTCCATCAATATACTCATTTGTGTATCGTGGGAGATTCATCCAACTTTTATCTTTATTATCCATTTATTATCCTATGTGACACAATTAAAGAAGAAGTATGATTATTATCTACAAAGGTAATCCAAAAAGAAAGAAATATAAAAGCAGTAAATATGGAAGAGAAGGCTATTGGACACCTAAAGCAGTAAAAACTCCTTTTGGAGTTGCTGTGTGGAGATATTTCAGACCTCTGGGATATATTAAAAAATTTCATTGAGTTGGAGGTCGGAAATGGGAGAAAAATCAGATTATGGGAAGAGAATTGGGGGGGGGGGGTGCATTAAAAGAACATTTTCATAATCTGTACATGTTGGCTCTTAATAAAGATGTGATGCTAGCAGATATATTTACTGATACAGGCTGGAATTTTCAGATTAGAAGGAACCTTTTTGATCGAGAGATGTTGGAGATAGACGAGTTTATCCAAATGATGCTCCCTGTTGTTTTAATTCCAGGAAAGGAAGATAGATGTTACTGGAGAGCGAACAAGAAAGGTTCCTTTACAGTCAAGTTGATGTACAATATACTAAATGTAGACCAAACATTGCAAGCTCGAAACTGGCCATGGGAAACGGCTGTCCCGACAAAGGTTGAATGATCTTAAAGAAAAATATGATACAGATAAAAGTAATATTTAAATTGGTAAACCAATTGATAATTCAGGCAAGTTGTTAGAAAATCAATTAAAGTTTAGTAATCCTGAAAAGTGAAAACAGCTTTCTTTCTCTTTGAGAATTTCAAGCACCTATGCAATGACACTGAGTATACAAGAAACTAGTCAACTTTTTATGAATGATAGCTCAAAATAGTTCATAAAGTAGGAAAATAATACACACAATTAAAAAGTGCACCAGACAAACTCAATGAGTATTAGAAGTAATCTACAAACTGGAAAAGTATAAGAAGAATTAACACAAGTAATCTACTTACTGGTGCAAGTCCTTAATCAAACACAAGTTTAGATGAAATGAAAATATAACTACATAGACATAGATAAATTAAACTATTCCTATCCCAAATTGTCAAGGGTTGGCTATGTGAATCTAGTTATCAAATCTTTCCTAATAACGTCCATTAGTTACAATACTAGATTAGAAAAATTAAGACTTCTAATGTTAAGGATTCTCTAGTATTACTGTTTAAAGAACATTTTCATAATCTGTACATGTTGGCTCTTAATAAAGATGTGATGCTAGCAAATATATTTACTGATACAGGCTGGAATTTTCAGATTAGAAGGAACCTTTTTGATCGAGAGATGTTGGAGAGAGACGAGTTTATCCAACTGATGCTCCCTGTTGTTTTAATTCCAAGAAAGGAAGATAGATGTTACTGGAGAGCGAACAAGAAAGGTTCCTTTACAGTCAAGTTGATGTACAATATACTAAATGTAGACCAAACATTACAAGCTCGAAATTGGCCATGGAAACTGATATGGGAAACGGCTGTCCCGACAAAGGTTGAATGATCTTAAAGAAAAATATGATACAGATAAAAGTAATATTTAAATTGGTAAACCAATTGATAATTCAGGCAAGTTGTTAGAAAATCAATTAAAGTTTAGTAATCCTGAAAAGTGAAAACAGCTTTCTTTCTCTTTGAGAATTTCAAGCACCTATGCAATGACACTGAGTATACAAGAAACTAGTCAACTTTTTATGAATGATAGCTCAAAATAGTTCATAAAGTAGGAAAATAATACACACAATTAAAAAGTGCACCAGACAAACTCAATGAGTATTAGAAGTAATCTACAAACTGGAAAAGTATAAGAAGAATTAACACAAGTAATCTACTTACCGGTGCAAGTCCTTAATCAAACACAAGTTTAGATGAAATGATATAATACTTATATTAAAGCCAAACAATAGTATTGCTCAACTTGTGTTTGATTAAGGACTTGCACCAGTAAAATATACTTGTACACAAGTTTAGATAATCTGTACACAAATTCTGCTTTAAATTTCCAAGCTTAATAGCCACTGATTCAAGTATATTAGAAACGGAACTCTGTTGTAAAATCATAACTATTTCAAAACTTTTTTCTTTTTCAAGAAAACGCGACAAAGCAAAACTCGACATCTAGCCTGACTCACAACCATTAATCAAATAAAGCTTAAAAACACATTAAAAAGTAAGAACACATATTGTAAGACTCTATAAACATTCTTTGACCAAAGGATCGAAGCAAAAACTTCATAAACTTTGTGTGATATGTGTACAACATAAATATATGATAGCTAATCAACACCATGGACTCTCGAACACATTTTACACCACAAAAAAATGAATAAAAAATTCAATACCTTAAGATTGCAGATCTAAGACAATTAAGGGTTGGGAATCAGTTCCCAAAGTTTAGCCTAAAAATACGAGCATAAAAGAAAATCGAATTGAGAAAGAGACGAACCAGAAGATTAAGCGGGAATTGGTCTCTTTGTCAACTGAAATACTTAAGTAGAACTGAAATTTTCAGGTTCTGATAGGTCTAGGGCACTAGGAGCATGAGAGTTTAAATTCATGGAGATGAACTGAAATTTGCGAAAGTGGAGGAATTTGAGTTTTACTTTTACTTTTACTTTTCCAGTTTGGATAAATATGTTCCGTTAACCTTAATAGCCTATTCTATGTTACCTTACGTTGAAAAGCCGGGGGGGGGGGAGTTGGGAAACTTTAGGAGGGAATTTAGGAGGAAATTTGAGGAGGGAAATCTTAAAATAATTGATGTTGAAAAAAAACAAAAGTCAGCCAAATAACCGTAGCTATAAAAGTCTTTGAGCAACGGTTCAAATAAATGTTGTAATAAAATACTCTACTGCGACACTTTTGGTAAGAAATGCAACATTTCTATTCAAAATTGTTGCGCAAAGACAAGTCGACTTGAGACATTATGTCCCGTTAGTCGACTTATTTTTTAAAAGCCTTGCATTTTACAATTCGTTCTCGCTTTACTTATTGTCTTGCTTTACTGTTTCAGAATAAGGATCAACTTAGAGGTTCTCCGAGCGGAGTACCTTGTCAGTTGATCGAAGGAAGAACTTATCGATGATACCGCAACCCGCATTTACAATTTTATCACTTTATCTATTTCTTATTCCAATAATTACAGTTTATTAGCAGTTGCACGCTTACCGCTTGTTGAGATTATTCCAAGATTTTTAGCAGCACCGCAGCAGCGTTTGGAGCATAACATGGAGCTTTTCTTAGCAATGAACCGGGGCAATCGTTGATATGAGCTAGACTCGTCAACGAAGACCTGAAGAATCGCACCCGCATAAGTCATCCACCCTAGAGGTAAGTCTCTTGTTAACCCTGAGTCTGAGATTTGAGATTGAAGACAAGATGGCTCGGTTGTCGAGGTGCAGTGGAAGCTATGTCCGTGCAAACCCCTCTTTATGGGTGTATCGTCGACCACATTTTCATAACTTGGGTGATTACAAGCCTCTTTTCCCGCGCTTGAGTAGTCGTTACTATCTCGTCTTTGATTTTCAAATCGCGTCGAACTAGATATGGCATGATTCTCTTTCAGCCCGAGATATGTAGGCAACTCGGAGACCGGAGCTCAGCCATGTCCATAAGCCTCGCATTTTGATCCTAGGAATCAGAGTCTTGGCTTTACCGTGACAAAATTGGCTTTCACGTCAACTTTCTTTACCCTAAAAACTCTTTCATCCTTTTCGGGAAAAGAGGGGCAGCTGTTGACACCCAATTTTGTCCCGGGATTTTTCAATTAACCTCTAATTATGTTTAAAATAAGGTTAGTTTTTACAATAAATTAAGTCCATAATTTTAATGAAAAAGGGTCATAATTGTTTTTCGCTTTAAGTCCCGGCCTATTTTACGCAATTCGCATTTACAATTTTCGCAGCCCAAGTTCTAAAAAGCCCTAATCCCCTCCCTATAAATTCTAAAATCCTAGCCCACTATTCATTGATCATCTTCACTACATACACCCTAAAAAAAATCAGCCTCACCCGACACCCTCACAAAAAGACCTCTCCCCTTTCCACTCCAGCCGACCACGATCTTATTCCTCATTAATCCCACTTCATCTTTCCCACTCACAAAACCCCCATCTCATTTCCCCTATACAATACCCTCTCAAAACACCACCCTTTCCACCACCAGTGATACAAACATCAACACACGCACACACTCATAGCCATATAAAAATAGATGAGCTTCGATCCCAATGCTCGATTGATGTCACAGATCTGAAACAGGGGAGATAGGGTTGGGAAGATACCCATCGGGGTGAAGGTCATAGTAACAGAGGTTTACAGAAAACCCCAATGGCACCACCAGCCACCACCGCCGGAAAACCATCATCGCTGGTGGTCTTCTTTGCCTACTTTGTCCACTAACTGTATTGTCGTTTCAATGATTTTGATTAAGGGTTCTTTCTCATTTCTGGATTTATGATTGATATTAAAAGAAGAAGGAGTCGCAGCGACGCCGCTACGCCTGGTGTCGCTCCTCCGCCTCCTCTTTGTTGTTATTGCTCTCCATCTCACCGGAAAACTGCCATTACCGGCGACTGGAATCTGAGTTCATTTGCTTTTGTCCTTTTTTTCACCGGAATTCGACCGGTCTGTTTGTATGATTAATGATATTATGTTGACTGGTTTCTGTGGTTATGTTTTGCTGAAACGTTTTGTTGACTGGTTCACTGTTTTTAATTTGAGTTACCTTTGACTTTGTGGGTCACTGGTTGTAGATTGGATGCCTACCGTATTTGGGCTACTATGTTGGTTGGTCCTTCATGTTACTGGTGTTTCGTACGCTGCCACCGTCACTATCGTTGTTCCCTCACCGAAAAAATAATTGGCTTAGTGGACAAGATGTTGGCTTCTGATAATTTTTGTCCGTTTAGCTTATTGCACCTACTAGTTTTTTTGTTGCATTTATTGATGCTTCGCAATATCTTTGGCCAATTTCCCTATGGTGTTGAAATGGTTTATGCGTTGACTGAATTGTTGGATACAAGTGCCTATTCTGGATGAATTTGTATCTGATTTATCCATCGCAGAATATTGAGACTGATTTGGAGTAGATATCTGGATACATGCCTATCTTATGAAAATATTTTATTCGAGGCTACATACTGATTTGACGGATATGCAACGAATTGACGGATGCCACACCGATTATGGCCAATGAAAAAATACATATATGCGTATTGAGGCCTCGGGATTGATTTGAACATGATACAACACTTGAACAGTCCCGTCCCCATGTCCCTAAAGCAAATAGGCGATGATGAATGTATGCACTTTAATGCAAAGCAAGTTGAATAGAGTAACAGAATTGGTGCTTGGCATGGCAACATGATCGGCCGGCGTGTTTGCAACCGTACCAACATCCCGAGCCTCTACATGACGCGCCATACAAAACCTGAGCCTAAACTTTGCAAAAACAAAACCCCTTTACTATTTATATTATTTTTATTACTATTGTTATTATTATTATTACTTTATTGCTTTATTATTATTATTTTATTTTCATTAGTTATTAAACTTTATTATTGTACTAATCTAATTCATTTTCATATTTTTTGCGAAGAACATTTTGGTACGAATAATTCGTGGACTAACTTACAAATCGGAATATGCATTGATGTGGAGTCGTTTGAGATCGAGCTCGGGCTCGAGCATTTAAGAAATAAGATTTAGGATTTTTAGAAATTTCAAGGCTCCCCCGAGTTGATCAATTTCCCGGGTTTTATATTTAACTTTGCCTTTCTTTCTTTAGAAATATTTATGTAAATGCAATGCGTAAAATATTTATTTATCAATAATATTTGATTGTTTGTATATTGCTTTACTTATGTTCATTGCCTTCTATTTTGAAGTCGTTATTTAACCATTTAGCAAAAATGCATGCAAATTAATTATTTTTCATAAACAAGTTTTATTTCAATTAATTATTTTTAGATAAATTTTCTAGAAAAGCATATTTTGCAAATGTTTTGGAAACCTGTCGGATTAACCGTATTTCATGGAATTTCGGAAGTGCCTTAAAAACCTTCTTCCGAAATTAATAAAACCTCTTACTTAGAATCTCTGAAAGACCGTCTTTTTCCTAAAACAGAGTTTTTACACGCATTTGCTTATTTGGTTCCCTGTTTTCCATAAATTAGGTGGCGACTCCAAAAACTCCAAAAGAATTTGTCCATCCGGTCGATATTCCGGAATTTATCCTTTTCGGAGTAATTTTTGGGGTTCAACAAGGCAGTAGTAGTGGGTTCTCTTTACGAGGAGGCAGTAACAATGCTGATGAGCACATAGGTTCTCATTACAAGGAGACAGTACATCTCACGATGAGTGGCATTAGCAATAGGCTCTCACTACGAGGAAGCAGTAAAAGTGCTGACGAACACATAGGTTCTCATTACAAGGAGGCAGTACATCTCCCAATGAGATGCAGTAGCAGTAGGTTCTCATTACGAGAGGCAGTAGCAGTGATGACGAGTACATATGTCTCTTTACGAGAGGCACAGGTAAGACGATCCAATGACAGAAAAGTCTACTTTACATTTACAAATATTATTTGCAAAAGCTCACCCTTATTGCAGGAAACAACGCGATAATGTTCCAAGATATATAGCTCAGTGTGACAAACAATTATCTCCTGACAAGAGGAATTTAGTATCTCCAGATGAGCAAATAAACATCCCCAGAGGAGAGGCATATATCCCTTAATACTGAACGCACTTGAAAACATACTAGACAACTACATGACAGACGACTACTCAGCTCAACAAGGAAGTTTACTTTATCTTTATCTTTATATCTATTTATATTTATCTTAATTTTGCTGCAGGGCACTCCCCGATCTCCCGACAAACCCTGCGTTATTTTTCATACCCTCACATTTGCTCCCCAAAAATCACTATCCCACACGAAATTGTGCAACCACAGGACCTCATATACATACTATGCACATTTTCTGGAACACCATTCAAAACACTTATTCCTTTCAACAAAGTCCTTGGTACACCCCCAAACAATCTATTCTGCCGAGTTCCAAAGTGCTCAAATCCACATTTCCATACGTGCACCGATAGTCTACCTAATCTTTAATTTCTTATCAGATGCCAGTTTGTGTTCCTTCTTATTCAGACCTATCTAAGTCAATTGTTGCGTGTTCTCATGCTTAATCATGCCCATCTGTTTGAATCGTACCATGCTTTACTTTTCAATATTCCCCAGTTTGATCGAGATAATATCAAAGGCAGGATGACTCATTTATCGAAGTTGTAGTGGAAACTATGGCCATGTAAACTCCTCTTTATAGGTGTGTCGTGCACCACATCTCATAACTAGGGTGATTACAAACCTCTTTTCTCACGCTCAATCTATCGATGTTTCCTCATTTTCGACAATGTCTATGTTGTATCCAGCAATCATATCTCAGCGAATTTCAAAGTACATTCAAATGTAAACTTTGCATACTCTGACAAGTGTACTCCTAATATCTGAAATTTTGCATTGTAAACATCTCACACATGCAACATCTCACACATGCAACATGCCAATCTAGAACTACACACGACCTGATTCTCGTGAAACCCAAGATATGTAGGCAACTCAGAGTTCGGGGTTCGGCCAAAATACCCCCCAAAACTCCTATTTTTCATTCCAACATTCTACCCGTCGTCGTGACAAAATTGGTTATTCCGTCAACTATCTTTGTCCGAAGATTCTTTCATCATCCCCGAGCAAAGATGGGCAGCTGTTGACACCCAATTGTGTCCCTTCTTTTTCTAAAATTAACTATATTTAACCTAAAGGTGCAATATTAACTGTTTGAATAAACTTACATTAGAAAGTACGCATTTACGTGTGTTATCTTCTATTTATATACTATATATTTAATCGTAATTATATTATGTAATTTGCATCATTTAGGCCATTTGTGAAATCATGGCTATTTGTATAATTTTCTGCATAAATAAAGTTTTACTACTAATTGTGGATATTTATACGTAATTAATTTAATTTGACACTATTCATTCTTATGTGTGCATTTTTCCTACCTGGCACCTTTAGTTAAATATATGTCATATCAAGATACCCGTCAGTCCAATTTTCTTAATATTCTACATCTACATTCGAATTCAAAATCATTTAAATAATTCCTCAATCTCTACCAAAATTCACTTTTATTTATCCTATTTTATTTTTTGCTTCCTCTTTTACTAGAATCTTCTTTGAACTTAGACAAAATTCATAATATAGTGCATCCACTCCTAATCTTATTCTTTAATCTCCTCTAATGTATCTACCCCACATTTGATACCAGGTACAAGTCCCCTCATATCTCTCCCCAATCTTTGTCTGAATCCCCCTAATTCTTCCTCATCAATCTTTTTATGAAGAAAAATTAAAAATCCCTCCATCTCCTCTCTAATTCCCTCCATCTCTCCCAACGGCTCTTTCACAATCCATTTTTTCTTAAATACACACATAAAATTCACACACGGATAGGGACATGGTCTTTCTCCAGTTTTCTCTCCTCCACACACTCAAATATACGGTACAATATGCACACCATCACAATATAGAGAAAATCTAGCGGACCTTCATCTTCCACCTTCTTTACACCACATACCATACACAAAGAATTTTTCATGAGTGGTGTCAAAAATATAATAATCTGGACTTCAACGCTGCTAGTGGGATTCGATATTTCAACGCTGAATACTATAACTCAGGATCCAGCCAAGTTGGCTGCAACAACTCTTGTTTCAATGGTGTCATTGTATACTTTTATAGGAAACTTTTTGTTTTTTCTTATTAATATAATATATATATATATTTAGCAAAAAATTTCAATCGAGTGGTTTCAGACGACAGCGCTATCATATGGTTAGATATGCCCATGAGATATATATATATATATATATATATATATATAAAACAGACTAGTGAAATACACGCACAATCAACATACACAACTCTCTCTCTCTCTCCGCAGTAACATCACCACCATTACCTCACCCTTACGAAATCAAACACATCAACATCCATCTCCATTATTAACATATACCCACACACAATACATACCCCGATCAGAGATTCATACATACACACAGACAGAACAAAAACATTAGACGACACCACACACACTAGTGTACCCCATATGTTGACACCCAATTTTGTCCCAGGATTTTTCAATTAACGTTTAATTATGTTTAAAATAAGGTTAATTTTTAGAATAAATTAAGTCCATAATTTTAATGAAAAAGGGTCATAATTATTTTTCGCTTTAAGTACCGGCCTATTTTATGCAATTCGCATTTACAATTTTCGTAGCCCAAGTTCTAAAAAGCCCTAATCCCCTCCCTATAAATTCTAAAATCCTAGCCCACTATTCATTGATCATCTTCACTACATACACCCTAAAAAAATCAGCCTCACCCGACACCCTCACAAAAAGACCTCTCCCCTTTCCACTCCAGCCGACCACGATCTTATTCCTCATTAATCCCACTTCATCTTTCCCACTCACAAAACCTCCATCTCGTTTCCCCTATACAATACCCTCTCAAAACACCACCCTTTCTACCACCAGTGTCACAAAGATCAACACACGCACACACTCATAGCCATGTAAAAACAGAAGAGCTTCGATCCCAATGCTCGATTGATGTCACAGATCTGAAACAGGGGAGATAGGGTTGGGAAGATACCCATCGGGGTGAAGGTCATAGTAACAGAGGTTTACAGAAAAACCCAGTGGCACCACCAGCCACCACCGCCGGAAAACCATCATCTCCGGTGGTCTTCTTTGCCTGCTTTGTCCACTAACTGTATTTTCGTTTCAATGATTTTGATTATGGGTTCTTTCTCATTTCTGGATTTATGATTGAAATTAAAAGAAGAAGGAGTCGCAGCGACGCCGCTACGGCTGGTGTCGCTCCTCCACCTCCTCTTTGTTGTTATTGTTCTCCATCTCACCAGAAAACTGCCATTACCGGCGACTGGAATCTGAGTTCGTTTCTTTGGTCCTTTGTTTCACCGGAATTCGACCGGTCTGTTTGTATGATTAATGATATTATGTTGACTGGTTTATGTGGTTATGTTCGGCTGAAACGTTTTGTTGACTGGTTCACTGTTTTTAATTGAATTACCTTTGACTTTGTGGGTCACTGGTTGTAGATGGGATCCCCACCATATTTGGGCTACTGTGTTGGTTGGTCCTTCATGTTACTGGTGTTTCGTATGCTGCCACCGTCACTATCGTTGTTCCCTCACCGGAAAAATAATTGACTTAGTGGAGAAGATGTTGGCTTCTGATAATTTTTGCCCGTTTAGCTTATTACACCTACCAGTTTATTTTGCTGCATTTATTGATGCTTCACAATGTCTTTGGCCAATTGCCCTATGGGGTTGAAATGGTTTATGCGTTGACTGAATTGTTGGATACAAGTGCCTATTCTGGATGAATTTGTATCTGATTTATCCATCCCAGAATATTGAGACTGATTTGGAGTAGATATCTGGATACGTGCCTAGCCTATGAAAATATTTTATTCGAGGCTACATACTAATTTGACGGATATGCAATGAATTGATGGATGCCACACCTATTATGGCCAATGAAAAAATATATATGCGCGTATTGAGGCGTCGGGATTGATTTGAGCATGATACTACACTTGAACAGTCCCATCCCCGTGTCCCTAAAGCAAATAGGTGATGATGAATGTATGCACTTTAATGCAAAGCAAGTTGAATAGAGTAACAGAATTGGTGCTTGGCATGGCAACACGATCGGCCGGCGTGTTTGCAACCGTACCAACATCCCGAGCCTCTACATGACGCGCAATACAAACTTGAGCCTAAATTTTGCAAAAACAAAACCCCCTTACTATTATTATTATTTTTATTACTATTGTTATTATTATTATTACTTTATTACTTTATTATTATTATTTTATTTTCATTAGTTATTACACTTTATTATTGTACTAATCCAATTTCATTTTCATATTTTTTGCGAGGAACATTTTGGTACGAACAATTCGAGGACTAACTTACAAATCGGAATATGCATTGATGTGGAGTCATTTGAGATCGAGCTCGGGTTCGAGCATTCATGAAATAAGATTTAGAAATTTTAGAAATTTCAAGGCTCCCGCGAGTTGATCAATTTCCCGGGTTTTATCTTTAACTTTGCCTTTCTTTCCTCAGAAATATTTATGTAAATACAATGCGTAAAATATTTATTTATCAATAGTATTTGATTGTTTGTATATTGCTTTACTTTATGTTCATTGCCTTTTATTTTGAAGTCGTTATTTAATTTATTGCAAACTGGGGCCATTTAGCAAAAATGAGTGCAAATTAAATATTTTTCATAAACAAGTTTTATTTCAATTAATTATTTTTAGATAAATTTTCTAGAAAAGCATATTTTGCAAATGTTTTGGAAACCTGTCGAATTACCCGTATTTTACGGAATTTCGGAAGTGCCTTAAAAACTTTTTTCCGAAATTAATAAAACCTCTTACTTAGAATCTCTGAAAGATCGTCTTTTTCCTAAAACAGAGTTTTTGCACGCATTTGCTTATTTGGTTCCCTGTTTTCCTTAAATTAGGTGGCGACTCCAAAAACTCCAAAAGAGTTTGTCCATCCTGTCGATATTCCGGAATTTATCCTTTTCGGGGTAATTTTTGGGGTTCAGCACCATACACAACCCAAAAAGCAAATTGAAACAAGGGATATCGGTGGAGGGAGGTACAGTCGCAGCAGTGTAGAATGCAGGGAGATCGAGACTGGTGATTTAAAAATAGTAGCAGTGGTGAAACATCACAACTGTTGTGGATCACCAGCGGTAACAGGGGTGGCATTTGATTTAGCCAGAAGTTTCCTGGTTGTTCTTTTGCTGAACTTGAACTTGAAAATTGAAAATGATAAGAGGGTGGGAGTGGCAGCGACACCATTATCGAAAAATGGGAACTCAAATCGGGGTTGTGGAGTTGCTGCGATGCTGCTGCGTTTCTCGCCGGAAAAGCAAGCTGGTGGTCACTGCTCCGTGTCTCATCTGCTCGCTCTGTCATTTGGTCTTTTCCTCCACCTTATTGTTGTTTCGATCCGCCGGAACTGGAATAGTGTTTGGGCTAACGATGGTCACTAGTTTAAATTGATCTATGATTCATACTTGCTATGATTTCATAAACAATTCGCTAGAGTTGTCGTATCTGTAAATTGATCTTCACTGATGAGTCATGAATGTTTTGCTAATTTTTTTTGTTGAGTTTTGCAGATCCATTCACTATGCTCGTCATTTTGGCTATTTGCTATAGCTGTTGACACTTATCTGGAAACCCAATTCGTGGTTGCTTTGTATTTTGATGCTGGATCAAGTAAAATTTTAAGCAGATCTTATACAGCTTGTAGGCCAATGAAAATGTGCATATATGAGGCTTACGAACTGATTTTAACATTTACTATTGGAGGTCAATACGCCATGTCCCGTAAACAATATCCCTTACGATTTTTTCCCCTCCAAAATAAAATAGGCAATGGTGATACGTTTACTTTGCAAAGTAAGCGATGGTAGAGTGGTGGGATTGACGGTACTTGGCATGGCAACCGGCCGGTGTAGCCGTATCGACATTCCTAACCTCTTTTTGATGCGATACACTGATCCGAGCCTAAAACTTTTAAAATCCCCTTTCCCCTTTCATTTTCCTTTTTATTATTGTTTTTATTATTTTTATCATTATTACTTACATTTTTATTTTCCTTATTATTATTTCTTCCATCATTATTATTATTGTTATTATTATTATTATTATCATTATTATTATTATTATTATTATTATTATTTTTTATTGTACTAATTCATATCTTTTATGCGAGGTACAACGTGGCGGAATCACAACGGACGATGTGTTTAAAATAAAGACAAGATATCAACTCTCACTTAATTTTAATACTCTCTCCGTCCCACTTTGTATGTTGTAGTTCGAATTTCGAGGGTCAAACGAGTTTATTTTTTACTGTAATCTTTATATATATCTTTTATATATTTTTAATTATAATTTATTGTGACTTATAGTACTTTTCATGTAGCTTTCAAATATGTAAATTTTATTTAACAAAAAGTTAAAGATTTTATATTTTAATCTATGGTCAAATTTAAGAAGTTTGACTCTCGAAACGGTAACTATGACAAACAAATGGGACAGAGGGAGTATATTTTATTTTAAGTAATTTTGTTTACAATTCTTACTAACCTGTTTGTTTCATTTGCAAGGCATATTCGGACGAAGAAGATAATAGAAAAGCTGATTGTTTATTCTAGTTATTTATATACTATAGTTTAATATTTAAATATTTAATTGCTTAGTTAGTTTAATCATTTGCTTTTAGAATTCCAATATTTACTCCGGTCGGTAACGATATTTGGTGCAGCCTAAGAGGTGCCTAACACCTTCCCTCTCGGATTTACTTGAACCTTTACCTAGAATTTCTAATTAGTAGACTAAGTGTCAAAGTTAACACTGAAATTGGCTAGAAACAAAGTAGGTGCCCTAATACGCCTAGTTAAAAAATATGTTAGGTGGTGACTCCAAGTCTTTACCCGTGAGTTCCAATAAGTCGAGCTCTATTTCGAACTCTAACTGGATTCGGGAAAAAATGGGTATCGACATTTACTTATTTTTATTTTAATTATAGGGAATTAACATTTATTGAGTTTTTTTTTAGAAATAATAGACGGTTGGAAAGTTCATGGAATATGCAAGGTGAATTGAGATACAGCGAACTGAAAATGGCATGAAACGAGGTGTTATTCGAGAAAAAAAGTTGGTAAGGTAACAGGACTGGCGCTTGAAAATCTGTGGTTGCAGGCCAAGTGTGTGCTAGCACAAATTGGGCACAGTACTTCAACCTTCAGTACTTCAGGCTCAGGATATGCAAGCATAAGACCAACGCTCGAATTAAAACCTCAGTACTTGACACTGAATTTTAGCCAGTGCATACCCAGCGCTTCAAATTAGTTCTCAGTACTTCAAGCCCAGGATATGCTAGCATAAGCCCAGCGCTCCACTTAAAATTTCAGGACCTCATACTAGCTTTGTGCTAGCACAAAAGTAGCCTACACTTCGTGCGCTGAAAAGAATAAAACAGAACACTGGTAAGTTTTTTTCCTTAAACACGTAACATTATAAATATTTTGAGCCCTAACCGACAAAACCTAACGCTACCTGTTTTCTTCTCCTCTCACGGCTATAACATCAAAACTTCAGGTATGATCTTCATTCTTGATTCTTCTTCTCCTCCCCGTTTCTATGTTCCCGTCTCTCTCTGCTATTTTCTTCTTCATTTCCCCTCCCCACTTTGTTGTTCCAATTCGCCCAAAGTAAAAGGTATTCAATATGTTCTTTTTCTTAAAACGTTGTTAAAATTTTTCATACTTGATTTGGTATCTAATTCTGGGGTTGTGAAGTTGGAATTATTCTAGTTGTTAGTTTGTGGAAAGCTCCTGGAGTTGGGAAGATCATCAAAAAACAAACCTGCCCGACATAGGCAACCATTTTTAATGCACACAAGGCGTTCAATGGAATGCCTTAACAAAAATTTTCATGTGTTTAGTGAAGTCTGAGTAACTGAACCTATTATCTATGTTGTGTAAGCATGAATTTATGTGTGAGGGGCTGGTTTTGAGAGCCTTGACATATATGTGAGCTACGTCGCGTTGCTAGCACACACACGTGCAGTAAAACATGATATCCACAATTGGCTTACTGTTGTTATTTGAGTTGCTACCTCATGTGTTCATTGTATCAATATTAGTTATCTTTATTTTTTATTTTTTTGGAAGCAGAGAGTTGTTTATATTGGAAGCTGCTAAGGGCTTAAGTTTTGGGTTGTTTCGGCTCGAAGTGTAACATCTAGCTACTTGTTGAGTGCAACTAATTATTTGATGCTTCTACATGTACTTAATTCACTAAGGTTTTTGTGAAGAATGTGAATAAACCGTCCAGTAAACCTTTAGATGACTCTCAGCCACCAAGGAAGTAGCAGCATAGTGGCCAAAGGCAAGCAGTTAGCCATTATTGACACTGATAAGGGAAGATCATTGCCTAAAAGGTCACGGTCCCAAACCAAGTTCGCACATGAGCAAGGAAAGGCATGGTATGAGGGTTTCCAGCCATCTTCTGCATATGTTTCATAGTTGGCTATTGATTTTGCTAAGTTTCAGACACAATTTCGAGGGGTTATTAGCTCCATACACACCATGCGCTTGGGTAAGCTACTTGAACCCACCGGGCATGCTAATTTAATTAGGGTTAAAGAGCTTTATGCGAATTGGTATGGGGCGGACTCTTATGTTGACAAAGTTTAGATTCAAGGTAAGGAAGTTGGTCTTTCAGCTGGTGGTTTATGCCATAACTTGGGGGCTGTTAATCATCCTACAGGGCAATTTACAGGATCTGTGAGAACTCTGGATTATAAAGCGATCCAGAAACTTGTGTACGGAGATCAACGTAAGGTTGTGTGGTTCTGAGGGTCTCAGGGTGAGAACAAGTATCTGCCAAAGAGTTTCTTTATCCTAGCTGCCCGAGTGTGGCATCTTTTTGTGTGTGCACGACTTATGCCTACTGGGCACCTAACTGAGGTCACATGATCCCGTGTATACTTGATATACTATTTGATGGAAAAGGAGGATTTTAATGTTGGCCAGGTGATGCTTGATGAAATGCACGAAACTCGTTATGGAAGGAAGAAACGTATTTTCTTTGGCAACACCTTGAATGGTTATTTGCTAAAATTAGGTGTCCCAGGATATGAGGGAGATGTGATTATACCTTCTGGAGGAGAGTTGTATGATATCATAAAAAGAAAGTTCATGAGCCTAGCAGACAAAAGAAGAAGAAGTTGTCTGCTGATGAAAGATCTGCTCGCAGTGATAGCATTCAGTGCTGCAGTTATGGTTTCCTGAATATATTGCTCAAGGGATGGGAGGTCGAGGTCAAGGAGATTGAAGATATGCACTTCACAATTGCTTATGGTGTCATATTTCTGCAAATGGGCCATAAAATAGATATGATCAGTCCAAATTTAGACGGATCATAATATTTTCATGGTCTAATTTATTATTCCTAACTAGATGCAACAGTCTCTAAAACTATATGGATGGATAATTTGTGTGCTATCAAGATAGATAATTTGTATACTCATCATAAGGAGAAAAATGAGAAAATATAAAGTACTAAGTAATTACTTACAGATGAAGTCCTCAAGTCATCGCAAAGTCGGATTATAAAAGAGGTCTAGTATATAAGGTCTTGTTTAGTCTGTAGAAAATCTATAACTTGTTAGAAATCTTGAGCTAAACCAAGAACTACATGAAGAGAGAGCACAGTGCCTCCTGATGATTTCCACCCATTATCTAAATATTCACAAAATGATGGTGTATAACCCTTTGAATCCCATCTGGCTTCCACAAGCAGTGCTTTGCAAAACTCTGTCCACTGAAAAGGAATATTTTGTTTCCTTGTCAAAATATCTGTATGATATTGTGATTAAATTAAACACTAGACGATATGATATATATACTACCACTTTTTGTAAATATGTTGACACTGCTAATTTCCAGCCATTTTGTTTCTGAATTGCAAGTGTTACATCATTTGTGGTATCATATAGTTTCCAAAAACAGGTTTTCATATATATTGGTAATTTCTCAACTTCCCTGGGATCCCACCTGAAAAGGAACAAAAAAGGAGAAAATAATGAAGAATAGAATGTATATTTAGGACTTTATATATTGTATATACAAGAGACGTAAAGTGTTTTCATAGGTTGAAGTCTAATTTAGGCTTGAAAACAGTTTTCTTGAACTTCTAGCTGCCACATAATATGATAATGAAGAATCTCGAGACTAGTGAAAGATAATTAAGTAAATTCCACTCATCCTTCAGCCTTGTAAGTTAGGAAAACAATACCCCCTTCACCTATTGAATGAGACCGTAAACCTCCTTGATCTTAGATCAACGGTCAAGAATGGGTTGATCTTTGCATATTTTTCATAAGGTCTAAACTAGCCTCTTCAAATAATAATAATTATTTTCTTAAAAATCAATAATATTGAGTACCTGAAAGTAGTTTGATTATTGTATATACATGCGTTAATTATATTATGATATAATTTAGACCACAAGTATTGAAAAGTTTTATTTATTTTTTAACTATTTCTGGTAAAATTACAACATGTAAAAGGATATGAAGGGGGAAACAATGAGGTTTTAAAGGAGAAATGCTTGTAATCATAAGCATACCTTTCTACAGCATTGGTGAAGACCTCCAGGTCATGCAAAGAGCCATAAATATCATAAACATCATCAATAACTATAATGAAAGTTATAGCTTTGGTGAGCCACTTCCTGAAATTTGAATGTTGAGGCTCAAAAGCAACTCCCACTGACCACAAGAAGCTTTCGACAACTCGATCTCTGCTGAAACTTAGATGTTCTATCAGTCCAAGTTCCCTCCACTATCTATCACAAACAACAACAGGTCAGAATGTGCAACCTCTTTGTAGAATATCCTGTCTTTATTAATTTCTCCTACTGCTTGGTAGAGTATCTCGTACTACCAAATTATCTTGTTGTTGAGGATATTAGTTCCCAAATCTTTGTATAGTTATCTTTTAGATTATTTTAACTTAAATGTTCTTGCACATTGTCAATGTATAACAATTAAAACTTTTTCTGGCCTTAACATATGATGTTAACTTTTAAGTTCTATGCACTACTAACAGTTATATAAAGTTGCCATGCAATAAGTATCACTTCATATGAAGTTTGATACGATAATCTAGAAAAGAGAGTATGGGTAATATATATATATATATATATATATATATATATATATATGCACTAGCAAAATAAATATAAATGTTATAGCAGGTTAACTGTCTTATTTTCAGGTTATTAATTTCACCAATATAAGCAATTAAAAATAGTTATTTTTTAAGATGAGGTTATTATGTAAACCTTTTTTTTACATTATCACTAAATATAGAAGCTAAACTTTGTGAAAACTTTATTACCTTACAATTTCTGCGAGATCTTTCTGATGCTCAGCTTGGACCATATTGAAGTTGAGTTTAGCTAGTTGAAGAAGCTTCAAGTTTGACCCCTTGTGCTCTTTTTCATGTTTGGAGATATACCTTTTACCGTTGTACCAGTCCACCTTCCAATGTAGAGGGATTTCCAGTGGAATATTTGAACTTATGATATTGTTAGTGCAAAGTATTCTAGCCGCATTCAAACTAGTTTCATCCTCTAAGGCCAAGTGAGAGGCTTCAAATAATTCCACCATTCCCTTTGGATGAAGGTATCCATCTACTTTTAATTGATTATCTATTCCATCCATACATCTGTTAAAATGTAAATATGTCAATAAAATAGTGGGAAGAAAAGGTTATTTAGTTTCTTATTACATTCAATTAATTGGATCAAATACATAAAATATGGACTTTCGTAAGATCCAAAACATGTGCTAATTCTTTGCCATTCTTTGGAATCGCCCAGAGTAAACCATATACTGTGCGATTCATAATATTTGTGTGCGTTTCATATATAGCACCCATAAGGATATAAGTAATCCTATACAAGGACATAATTGTAAAGAATTTTAAAATATCAATTTAGTTTAATTGGATATAACATGTTATTATTATTACTACTATTCTGTTTTTGGTATACCATATTAGATTACCACAAAATGTTATACGCCAACTTTAGTGTAAATCATTAATACTAATATGAAAATGAGTGTAACTTAAACCCATAAAATTGAAATATGTGTACCTTGTTGCACATTATAGCCGTAATGCCTAAAAATCCTAAAACGTAGAGCAGTAGTGTAGAGATCCATTTCAAAATCATTCTTCTCCTCGTCCTCATACTGCATGTCTTCAAGAGAAACCATGATTTCCTTCTCAAACAGATGGGAGAGGGCCGCTTTGTTTATGTTGTCTATAAGCTTTAATTTAGCCAATGGATTCTCTTCATCCGCTAGAAGGCACGCAACGTCCTCTTTCAGCTTTTGAGCTTCTGTTTTGTATTTCTCTTCCTGCATAAAGAACGAGCTCTACTTATTGCACATACCAAATAAGGCACTTATTAAAGTAATGAAGATGCACTATACTTTTGTAGGTGTATATATTTGATATTTCCCAAGATACACTACTTTACTGTTTTAAAGGACCAGTTCCTTAAAATGTGTGTTCCTTTACTATGTTATATGCGGAATTAAAACTGTAAGTAAATGAACACCCAATATTAGCGTGGAAAAACCCCTTGAACTCGGGATAAAAAAACCACGACCTACTCTTCCAAGTAGGATTTCAATTTCACTATGTAAAAGACCCACTTGGTTACAAGACTACCTTCTTACTAACCTAGGACTAACTCTAATCCTTTAGTGATCTCTTTCACGATCAGTGAAGCTTCGTCAAGTACATGACTTGAACTGAAAAGATACAACTCGATAATACCTACTACAGTTGAACTAAGACTGAACTTTTACAAGATTCAATCTAAGGAACAGGTTCTTACTTAGTTCCCTGTAGCTTACTGATTACACAAATAAGATAATGACTCTTTCAATGCTTTGCTCGATTCTCTCTGTATTTGTGCATGCTTCAATAGCTGATATGCTCCTCGTTTTATAGCTTCAGCAACCAAGAAGTCTTGAGCAATTAGAACTCCAAAGCTCCCAAGAGTTTGAGTCCTAATTGAACTCTTCACTTTAAGCATCCGAATCTTTTAGCCCTTATCCATTATTTACGCAATCTTTTCATATCACGTTTAGACCTGCATAATTATCAAGATAAACATTAGTCTAACGATAATTAATAATATCTCAGCTTAAATGATTTTGCATGAATTATCTATTTAGCTGCAGTGATTCAAAGGAATAGGTCCTTTGAATCCGTTCCTTAATCATCAGCCAAAACTTCAAGCTTATCCAAGCTAACGTTTTCTCCCTTTTGGATGATGATAAATTCATAAGCATAGCTGCGTATCCTTAGTGTCCTGAAGTACAACTTAAAGCTCAAAAGCAATCAGTAGAGACTTATTTATCATTAAGGATCATATTTTCAATTAGGTATAAAGTTCACGCAAAATCAGACATACTCTTCCCCTTTTTGGCATCATTGAAAAGGTTGCATAAAAATATAATCCAAGTGTTAGAATAATCAGCACATGGCCATTTGAGGCAACTCAAAATGCACACACAATTCAGACTAAAGCAACTGCAAAACAATGATATTAGCCATCGAAGACAAGTCATCATTAACAAAAGGTTAAACCAGAGGATACAAGCAAGTACTACAAAATTATTCAGAAACTAGAAAAGGAAAGGACTAAGGAATTAGAACTAGTCTAAATCCCACTGGACAAAAGATGGCTTATGGCTAAGGTGATCAGGATGTGGAAGGACCAGGTCCCTGAGACTTTTTTAGCAACTCAAACATCTGTTTGAGCATTCCCTAATTAGTCTCCTTTGCCTTTGTAGCCTCTGCCTTCCAGTAATTCTTCTCCTCCTCCTACCTTGCTATTTCAGCAGCTTGTATGGCAACCTGTTGCCTCAGTGCCTTCACCTTGTTGTTCAAAGGCTATATACCAATACCAGCTTGTGGAGGATCAGCTTGAACAGGCAAGTCACAACTGATCAATGTAGCACATCCAAACTTCTCCTTCTTGGTAGCCTTAACTACCCCCTCCAAAGGAATTTTCAATTTTGCAAACAAGTCAGTCAGGATGAAGCCAAAGGGCAAAGAGTGCTTCCTTTTCCCAGCAACAACCTGTTTGATCAAATAGATCATAAACCTGGGCCATTTGATCTGCTTATCACTGTCAAGCAGTTCCATAAGGACCAGGTCCATGAAACTGGCAATCCCTCTTTTTTCCTGCCTTGGCATCACAATCTTGTTCACAAACTCAAATAGCACTTAGTGCTGTGGATGCATTTCACTTTTCTTCACAGCTTATGGTTTTTCTTCCTCTTCATTCTCTGCAAATTTCTTTGTGATTTCTAATCCAGTAGGTAAACTTGTCAAATCAGGCCATAATTTCTTGACATAGTTGTCATATCCTACAAATAGAATCCCCAGCAGTTCACCAAGCTCCATAGTGTCAAAGGTCATCACATGGTCATGGACAGAGGTGGTAATCCTGTCTTTTTTGATAGAGCAGTTCTTGTAGAACTCCTGCACCATCTCCTTTTCACACTTTCCTGTAATCTGAAAGACCATGTCCCTCCAGCCTTGAACTTGCAATTTTTGCAGCAATCAAATCATACCCTCTTCTTCCATATCAAAGAGCACTCTTCCTTTCAAAATTTTCCTAGTCAGCATATCATCATGGACACAGTGTTGCACCTCATCTCCCTCATCCTCACTTTCACTATCTTCACCAGCAAATGACTCATAAGAATTTGACTCAGAACTTTCATCAGCAAGAGTTCTTTTTGAGGACCCAGTCCTCTTGGAAGACTTTTCAGCTGCAGCTTTCACAGAGCTCCTTGTCACACGCCTCTGTGCAACTTTTCTTTTCTTAGACTGAGGCACAACTATATCAACATCTTCCATCTCATTATCTTCATCATCAACAACACCCCTCTCTTTTTCTATCACCTCAACCTCTTCTTCCTCAACAGGATCAGGAACCTATTTTCCCTTCCCCTTTCTGCTTCTTTCCATAGCAGCAGCTATGTTCTCCTCAGCAGCCTTGACAACACTCGTAGTCCTCCTAACCCAAGTAGCAGGAGTGGAGACAGAAGGAACAGGCCCTTTTGCCTTGGAGGAACTTTCACATTTCTTCTTAATCCCTGACTTATAACTGTCACTAATTTTCTTTAACTTAGCAGTAATCTCAGCAAACATTTGGTGATCAATGGGTCCTTTCCTAGAAAGTTTTCTTTTTAAACTCCTAATGTTGATCAAATCAATAATAGGCCTGTCACTATCACTTATTGCTTCCTGAACATTTATCACATCTTCCATGGGTGCTCTAAAAGCAACCTCAGGAGACCCAGATGATTCATGCATGGGTGGTTCCAAACGTTTTACAGTTTCCCCTTCCCCCTCAGGAACAGTTCCAGACCCCTCTTCATTTTCCCCTTCTTCCTCTACTACATTTAAGGGAGAAGCATAATTTACCTGATACTGATAAATAATCATAGCCCGTGACAAGTCCTCAACCTGTTCAACAATCGATTCAGTCGTGTGAACTGGTCCTTCTCCCTGAATTTCATGTTCAGGTACTTTTGGGATATTTTCAGGAATTTCAGGGTTTGGGTTTGTGGTGTCCATAGGTGAAGGAGGGTTGGGAATTTGTGGTTAATCAGAAGTGGGTGCAGATGATGAGTTTTCAGGAGAAAGAGACATTCTAGCAATACGATACAAGAGATATGTTACTATTCTTTCTAAAATTTTGAGAGTGCAATTTTAAAACAAAGTAAAAGAATAATAAGGAAGAAGGAGTAAATTTATAGAATGAAATACGTAGTTGAGGTTGAGTGTGAGACAATCACTCTTACCTCATGGAAAGACATTCAGCCGTTACTGGACTCTTGGGAGTCTCCCGAAAAAAAAAGAGCCGTTAGGCTTTCAAGTTACCTATTCTGAATGGAAACTGTTCCTCTGATGGGACTCTTATGCATTTGGATATGATTAGGATTCCTAGTAGGATTTATCCTAATTGCAAGTTACCTATAGCCTTTATCTTCTAAGATAAACGAATAATAAGGAGTACATACCTGATTTTAACACGAAAAATCAGCGTCCTTCCAATTTGAAACACTTTTGTTCAATCTGAAATTCTAAGAGCATAAGGGTAACATCATTCAATTTTAGCAACTCTAAACAAAAATTTTGGCATAGGAGTATACAATGAAGTATTAAGTTAGACTGAATATTTCAAATTGACTTGAATAGAATTCATTTTAGGTTCAATTTTCTAGCCAATTATGAAGTAAAGCATTGATGAATTTAAGTGAATTTAATCATCCCTAATTCCAACATGTTTCTTTCAAAATCATCTCTTCCTAAAGCTTTTGTAAAGATGTCAGCAATTTGCTTTTCAGTAGGACAAAATGCTATGGTGATCAAACCTTTTTCATATTTATCTCTCAAGAAATGATGTCTTATATCAATGTGTTTAGTTCTTTTGTGATGCACTGGATTTTTTGTCATGTTAATAGCATTAGTGTTGTCACAAAAGATATGAACAGTTCCTACATCATCACCAAAATCCTGTAATTGTTATTTGATCCATAATAAATGTGAACAACATGAGGCAGTTGCCACATATTCAGCCTCAGCAGTGGAAAGTGTCACTGAATTTCGTTTCTTCGTTCCCCAAGAGACCAAACACTCACCAAGAAAATGTGTCATACCTGAGGTACTTTTTCTATCAACAAGGAAACCTGCATAGTCAGCATCAGTATATCCAATAAGATTAAAACTACCACCTATTGGATACCAAAGTCCCAAGTCTCTTAACAACTTTCCAATGAGGAACCTTAGGATCTGACTGAAACCTAGCTCACAAACCAACACTAAACACAATATTAGGTCTACTAGCAGTTAGATAAAGTAGAGAACCAATCATATCTCTATACAATTTTTGATCAACTGATATTCCATGTTCATCAAGATCCAATTTTATGGCACTGGCAATAGGTGTGTCAATTTCCTTAGCATTATCCATATCAAACCTTTTAAGTAATTCCTTAACATATTTTTGTTGATGGGTCATAGTTCCATTTGAGGTTTGCTTAATTTGTAAACCCAAAAAGAAATTGAGTTCACCCATCATGCTCATCTCAAACTCACTCCCCATCAAGTTTGTAAATTCCTTACTTAAATTTTCAAAAGTAGCACCAAAGATTATATCATCTACATAAATTTGAACAATTAAGAGATGCTTACCTTTTTCTTTCAAAAACAGTGTTCTATCAATTTTACCTCTTTTATATCCATGCTGAGGTAGAAATTTTGATAGCCTTTCATATCGTGCTCTTGGTGCCTGCTTGAGTCCATACAAGGCCTTGTCCAACTTGTACATATGTTCAGGGAACTGTTCATTCTCAAAGCCTGGAGGTTGCTTAACATACACTTCTGCTTTTAAGTTACCATTCAGAAATGCACTCTTAACATCCATTTGTTGTAGAGTAAATTCCATGTATGTAGCAAAGGCTATGAGAAGACTTATTGCTTCCAATCTTGCAACTGGAGCAAAAGTCTCATCATAATCGATGCCCTCCTCTTGACTATACCCCTGAACAACTAACCTGGCCTTATTTCTTGTTATCATGCCATCTTCATCAAGTTTGTTTCTAAAAACCCATTTTGTTCCTATTATGGACCTGTTCCTTGGCTTGGGTTCAAAATGCCAAACTTGACTTCTTTGGAATTGATTTAGTTCCTCCTGCATAGCATTGATCCAATATGCATCCTTCAGTGCTTCTTTCACATTTTTGGGTTCAATAAGAGATAAGAAAGCACTAAAGGAACACAGATTGTGATTTTTAACTGCTGATCTAGTTTGTATCCCAGCAGTCTTATCTGAGATTATTTGATCCACAGGATGTGACCCGTAATACTTGTACGGCTTGAGTATCAATCCATTGTCAAAAGTCCCTTGCTGAGGAACAGTTCCTGAGGGAGTGGTACTTCCAATTTGTGAGGTGGAACAAACATTTATTCCCCCTGTTTCTGTGTCACTCTTCTCAGTTCTGTCCTGAGGAACAGTTCATTGCAGTTCAATTCTCACATCCAATGTCTGCATTTGTGGATCAATTTCATTATGTTTCAACATTCCAATCTCTTCATCCTCCTGTACCTGTTCTTGAGTGAGACTGTCAGTTTCATCAAATTTAACATGCATGCTTTCTTAAATTTTCAATATTTTCTTGTTAAAAACTCTATAAGATTTACTATTTGAAGAATAACCATCAAAGACTCCCTCATCACTTCTAGGATCAAATTTTCCTAAGGCATCTTTCCCATTGTTGTGTATAAAACATTTGCAACCAAAAGCATTAAGATGAGAGATATTTTGTTTTCTTCCCTTAAGCAGCTCATATGGAGTCTTTTCTATTAATTACCTTGTCATACATCCATTTATTATGTAGCATGCAGTATTAATGGCCTCAGCCCAAAAGTTTTGTGGAAGATTTCCAGAAATTAGCATAGTCCTTGCCATTTCCTCTAGAGTCCTATTTTTCCTTTCCACTACACCATTTTGTTATGGAGTTCTAGGTGAAGAAAAATTGTGATTAATACCATTTTCATTAAAAAAATTGAAAAACATATGATTTTCAAATTCAGTTCCATGATCAGACCTAATGGCAACAATGTGACTATCTAGAGTTCTTTGAGCTTTCTTAGCAAAAATTGAAAATGCATTAAAAGCTTCTTCTTTAGATGCAAGAAATATAGTCCATGTAAATCTGGAGTAATCATCCACCAATACCATAACATACTTCTTACCTCCATGACTCATTGTTCTCATTGGTCCACATAAATCCATATGGACCAGTTCCAAAGGTTTAGTGGTACTTACTTGTTTCTTTGGTTTGAAGGAGGATTTTACCTACTTCCCCCGGGCACAGGCTTCACATACCTTTTCATCCTTAAACTTGATGTTAGGAAGACCTATCACCAAATCCTTGGACACAAGTTTGTTTAGTTGTGAAAGATTGGAAACACTAGAAGCACATCTACTAGAAATGCATTATCTATACTGTGTGAATCAGACCTACCTACCTTTCCAATGCCAATGATTTCACCTTTCTTACCATTACCGAAGGAAACACTTCCTCCTTGGAAGGCTGAGAGTGAAAGGAACAGTTCCTTATGTCCTATCATGTGCCTTGAGCAACCACTGTCCATGTACCATTTGTGGTTTCTCTCCTTCACTCCAGCCTACAAAAGAAAACTAGGGGTTAATTTTAAGAACCCAAACTAGTTGGGGTTACTTTCCTTGAGAAAAAGAATGAATGAGATCTCTCCTAGCCCAGAATGGTAATGTTTTCTTTGTGTAAACAGTTTTCTTTCTTACAGAATTTTGAACAGGTTTATAGGACATGTTCCTCTGTGCAGCCATTTTTAAAGATTGGCAATTTTCTTTCAAGTGACCTGTGTTCCCACAATGAGTGCATAGCCAGTTGTCAGGAAGTGATAGGTACTTACTCTTTGGATCCCATTTGGGTGAAGACTGTGCTTTCATGAATCCAATACCCTTCCTGTTACTACTATGATTTTATTATAACCATTCTAGTGCTTCAGAGAACTTGTTCCATTTTACAATTTTCACTTAATTTTATTACTCTCTCCGTCCCACTTTGTTTGTTGTGGTTCGGATTTCGAGGGTCAAACGTATTTATTTTTTACTGTAATCTTTATATATATCTTTTATATAATTTATTGTGACTTATAGTACTTTTCATGTAGCTTTCAAATATATAAATTTTATTTAAGAAAAGTTAAAGATTTTATATCTTAATTTATGGTCAAATTTAAGAAGTTTGACTCTCGAAACAGTAATTATGACAAATAAAATGGGACAGAGGAAGTATATTTTATTTTAAGTAATTTTGTTTACAATTCTTACTAAGCTGTTTGTTTCATTTTCGAGGCATATTCGGACAAAGAAGATAATAGAAAAGCCGATTGTTTATTGTAGTTATTTATATACTATAGTTTAATATTAAATATTTTATTACTTAGTTAGTTTAATCATTTGCTTTTAGAATCCCAATATTTACTCCGGTTGGTAACAATATCTGGTGCAGCCTAAGAGGTGCCTAACACCTTCCCTCTCGGATTTACTTGAACCTTTACCTAGAATTTCTAATTAGTAGACTAAGTGTCGAAGTTAACACTGAAATTGGCTAGAAACAAAGTAGGTGCCCTAATACGCCTAGTTAAAAAATATGTTAGGTGGTGACTCCAAGTCTTTACCCGTGAGTTCCAATAAGTCGAGCTCTATTTCGAACTCTAACTGGATTCGGGAAAAAATGGGTATCGACATTTACTTATTTTTATTTTAATTATAGGGAATTAACATTTATTGAGTTTTTTTAGAAATAATAGACGGTTGGAAAGTTCGTGGAATATGCAAGGTGAATTGAGATACAACGAGCTGAAAATGGCATGAAACGAGGTGTTATTCGAGAAAAAAAGTTGGTAAGGTAACAGGACTGGCGCTTGAAAATCTGTGGTTGCAGGCCAAGTGTGTGCTAGCACAAATTTGGCACAGTACTTCAGGCTCAGGATATGCTAGCATAAAACCAACGCTCGAATTAAAACCTCAGTACTTGACATTGAGTTTTAGCCAGCGCATAGCCAGCGCTTCAAATTAGTTCTCAGTACTTCAGGCCCAGGATATGCTAGCATAAGCCCAGCACTCCACTTAAAATTTCAGGACCTTATACAAGCTTTGTGCTAGCACAAAAGTAGCCTACACTTCGTGCGCTGAAAAGAATAAAACAGAATACTGGTAAGTTTTTTTCCTTAAACACGTAACATTAGAAATATTTTGAGCCCTAACCGACAAAACCTAACGCTACCTGTTTTCTTCTGCTCTCACGGCTATAACATCAAAACTTCAGGTATGATCTTCATTCTTGATTCTTCTTCTCCTCCCCGTTTCTATGTTCCCGTCTCTCTCTGCTCTTTTCTTCTTCATTTCCCCTCCCCACTTTGTTGTTCCAATTCGCCCAAAGTAAAAGGTATTCAATATGTTCTTTTTCTTAAAACGTTGTTAAAATTTTTCATATTTGATTTGGTATCTAATTCGGGGGTTGTGAAATTGGAATTATTCTAGTTGTTAGTTTGTGGAAAGCTCCTGGAGTTGGGAAGATCATCAAAAAACAAACCTGCCCGATATAGGCAACCATTGCTAATGCAACAAGGCGTTCAATGGAATGCCTTAACAAAAATTTTCATGTGTTTAGTGAAGTCTGAGTAACTGAACCTATTATCTATGTTGTGTAAGCATGAATTTATGTGTGAGGGGCTGGTTTTGAGAGCCTTGACATATATGTGAGCTACGTCGCGTTGCTAGCACACACACGTGCAGTAAAACATGATATCCATAATTGGCTTACTGTTGTTATTTGAGTTGCTGCCTCATGTGTCCATTGTATCAATATTAGTTATCTTTATTTTTTTATTTTTTTGGAAGCAGAGAGTTGTTTATATTGGAAGCTGCTAAGGGCTTAAGTTTTGGGTTGTTTCGGCTCGAAGTGCAACATCTAGCTACTGGTTGAGTGCAACTAATTATTTGATGCTTCTACATGTACTTAATTCACTAAGGTTTTTGTGAAGAATGCGAATAAACCGTCCAGTAAACCTTTAGATGACTCTCAGCCACCAAGGAAGTAGCAACATAGTGGCCAAAGGCAAGCAGTTAGCCATTATTGACACTGATGAGGGAAGATTATTGCCTAAAAGGTCACGGTCCCAAACCAAGTTCGCACATGAGCAAGGAAAGGCATGGTATGAGGGTTTCCAGCCATCTTCTGCATATGTTTCATAGTTGGCTATTGATGTTGCTAAGTTTCAGACACAATTCCGAGGGGTTATTAGCTCCATACACACCATGCGCTTGGGTAAGCTACTTGAACCCACCGGGCATGCTAATTTAATTATGGTTAAAGAGCTTTATGCGAATTGGTATGGGGCGGACTCTTATGTTGACAAAGTTTAGATTCAAGGTAAGGAAGTTGGTCTTTCAGCTGGTGGTTTATGCCATAACTTGGGGGCTGTTAATCATCCTGCAGGGCAATTTACAGGATCTGTGAGAACTCTGGATTACAAAGCTATCCACAAACTTGTGTACGGAGATCAACATAAGGTTGTGTGGTTCTGAGGGTCTCAGGGTGAGAACAAGTATCTGCCAAAGAGTTTCTTTATCCTAGTTGCCCGAGTGTGGCATCTTTTTGTGTGTGCATGACTTATGCCTTGTGGGCACCTGACTGAGGTCACATGATCCCGTGTATGCTTAATATATTATTTGATGGAAAAGGAGGATTTTAATGTTGGCCAGGTGATGCTTGATGAAATGCACGAAACTCGTTGTGGAAGGAAGAAACGTATTTTCTTTGGCAACACCTTGAATGGTTATTTGCTAAAATTAGGTGTCCCAGGATATGAGGGAGATGTGATTATACCTTCTGGAGGAGAGTTGTATGATATCATAAAAAGAAAGTTCATGAGCCTAGCAGACAAAAGAAGAAGAAGTTGTCTGCTTATGAAAGATCTGCTCGCAGTGATAGCATTCAGTGCTGCAATTATGGTTTCCTGAATATATTACTCGAGGGATGGGAGGTCGAGGTCAAGGAGATTGAAGATATGCACTTCACAATTGCTTATGGTGTCATATTTCTGCAAATGGGCCATGAAATAAATATGATCAGTCCAAATTTAGACGGATCATCATATTTTCATGGTCTAATTTATTATTCCTAACTAGATGCAATAGTCTCTAAAACTATATAGATGGATAATTTGGGTGTTATCAAGATAGATAATTTGTATACTCATCATAAGGAGAAAAATGAGAAAATATAAAGTACTAAGTAATTACTTACAGATGAAGTCCCCAAGTCATCGCAAAGTCGGACTATAAAAGAGGTGTAGTATATAAGGTCTTGTTTAGTCTGTAGAAAATCTATAACTTGTTAGAAATCTTGAGCTAAACCAAGAACTACATGAAGAGAGAGCACAGTGCCTCCTGATGATTTCCTCCCATTATCTAAATATTCACAAAATGATGGTGTATAACCCTTTGAATCCCATCTGGCTTCCACAAGCAGTGCTTTGCAAAACTCTGCCCACTGAAAAGGAATATTTTATTTTCTTGTCAAAATATCTGTATGATATTGTGATTAAATTAAACACTAGACGATATAATATATATATTACCACTTTTTGTCTATAAGCTTTAATTTAGCCAATGGATTCTCTTCATCCGCTAGAAGGCACGCAACGTCCTCTTTCAGCTTTTGAGCTTCTGTTTTGTATTTCTCTTCCTGCATAAAGAACGAGCTCTACTTATTGCACATACCAAATAAGGCACTTATTAAAGTAATGAAGATGCACTATACTTTTGTAGGTGTATATATTTGATATTTCCCAAGATACACTACTTTACTGTTTTAAAGGACCAGTTCCTTAAAATGTGTGTTCCTTTACTATGTTATATGCGGAATTAAAACTGTAAGTAAATGAACACCCAATATTAGTGTGGAAAAACCCCTTGAACTCGGGATAAAAAAACCACGACCTACTCTTCCAAGTAGGATTTCAATTTCACTATGTAAAAGACCCACTTGGTTACAAGACTACCTTCTTACTAACCTAGGACTAACTCTAATCCTTTAGTGATCTCTTTCACGATCAGTGAAGCTTCGTCAAGTACATGACTTGAACTGAAAAGATACAACTCGATAATACCTACTACAGTTGAACTAAGACTGAACTTTTACAAGATTCAATCTAAGGAACAGGTTCTTACTTAGTTCCCTGTAGCTTACTGATTACACAAATAAGATAATGACTCTTTCAATGCTTTGCTCGATTCTCTCTGTATTTGTGCATGCTTCAATAGCTGATATGCTCCTCGTTTTATAGCTTCAGCAACCAAGAAGTCTTGAGCAATTAGAACTCCAAAGCTCCCAAGAGTTTGAGTCCTAATTGAACTCTTCACTTTAAGCATCCGAATCTTTTAGCCCTTATCCATTATTTACGCAATCTTTTCATATCACGTTTAGACCTGCATAATTATCAAGATAAACATTAGTCTAACGATAATTAATAATATCTCAGCTTAAATGATTTTGCATGAATTATCTATTTAGCTGCAGTGATTCAAAGGAATAGGTCCTTTGAATCCGTTCCTTAATCATCAGCCAAAACTTCAAGCTTATCCAAGCTAACGTTTTCTCCCTTTTGGATGATGATAAATTCATAAGCATAGCTGCGTATCCTTAGTGTCCTGAAGTACAACTTAAAGCTCAAAAGCAATCAGTAGAGACTTATTTATCATTAAGGATCATATTTTCAATTAGGTATAAAGTTCACGCAAAATCAGACATACTCTTCCCCTTTTTGGCATCATTGAAAAGGTTGCATAAAAATATAATCCAAGTGTTAGAATAATCAGCACATGGCCATTTGAGGCAACTCAAAATGCACACACAATTCAGACTAAAGCAACTGCAAAACAATGATATTAGCCATCGAAGACAAGTCATCATTAACAAAAGGTTAAACCAGAGGATACAAGCAAGTACTACAAAATTATTCAGAAACTAGAAAAGGAAAGGACTAAGGAATTAGAACTAGTCTAAATCCCACTGGACAAAAGATGGCTTATGGCTAAGGTGATCAGGATGTGGAAGGACCAGGTCCCTGAGACTTTTTTAGCAACTCAAACATCTGTTTGAGCATTCCCTCATTAGTCTCCTTTGCCTTTGTAGCCTCTGCCATCCAGTAATTCTTCTCCTCCTCCAACCTTGCTATTTCAGCAGCTTGTATGGCAACCTGTTGCCTCAGTGCCTTCACCTTGTTGTTCAAAGGCTGTCTACCAATACCAGCGTGTGGAGGATCAGCTTGAACAGGCAAGTCACAACTGATCAATGTAGCACATCCAAACTTCTCCTTCTTGGTAGCCTTAACTACCCCTTCCAAAGGAATTTTAAATTTTGCAAACTAGTTAGTCAGGATGAAGCCAAAGGGCAAAGAGTGCTTCCTCTTCCCAGCAACAACCCGTTTGATCAAATAGATCATAAACCTGGGCCATTTGATCTGCTTATCAGTGTAAAGCAGTTCCATAAGGACAGGTCCATGAAACTGGCAATCCCTCTTTTTTCCTGCCTTGGCATCACAATCTTGTTCACAAACTCAAATAGTACTTAGTGCTGTGGATGCATTTCACTTTTCTGCACAGCTCTTGGTTTTTCTTCCTCTTCATTCTCAGCAAATTTTCTTGTGATTTCTAATCCAGTAGGCAAATTTGTCAAATCAGGGCATAATTTCTTGACATAGTTTTCATATCCTACAAATGGAATCCCCAGCAGTTCACCAAGCTCCCTAGTGTCAAAGGTCATCACATGGTCATGGACAGAGGTGGTAATCCTGTCTTTTTTGATAGAGCAGTTCTTGTAGAACTCCTGCACCATCTCCTTTTCACACTTTCCTGTAATCTGAAGGACCATGTCCCTCCAGCCTTGAACTTGCAATTTTTGCAGCAACCAAATCATACCCTCTTCTTCCATATCAAAGAGAACTCTTCCTTTCAAAACTTTCCTAGTCAACATGTCAACAAGGACACAGTGTTGCACCTCATCTCCCTCATCCTCACTTTCACTATCTTCACCAGCAAATGACTCATCAGAACTTGAGTTAGAACTTTCATCAACAAGAGTTCTTTTTGAGGACCTGGTCCTCTTGGAAGACTTTTCAGCTGCAGCTTTCACAGAGTTCCTTGTCACACGCCTCTGTGCAACTTTTCTTTTCTTAGACTGAGGCACAACTATATCAACATCTTCCATCTCATCATCTTCATCATCAACAACATCCCTCTCTTTTTCTATCACCTCAACCTCTTCTTCCTCAACAGGATCAGCAACCTATTTTCCCTTCCCCTTTCTGCTTCTTTCCATAGCAGCAGCTATGTTCTCCTCAGCAGCCTTGACAACACTCCTAGTCCTTCTAACCCAAGTAGTAGGAGTGGAGACAGAAGGAACAGGTCCTTTTGCCTTGTAGGAACTTTCACCTTTCTTCTTAATCCCTGGCTTATAACTGTCACTAATTTTCTTTAACTTAGCAGTAATCTCAGCAGACATTTGGTCATCAATGGGTCCCTTCCTAGAAAGTTTTCCTTTTAAACTCCTAATGTTAATCAAATCAATAATAGGCTTGTCACTATCACTTATTGCTTCCTGAACATTTATCACATCTTCCATGGGTGCTCTAAAAGCAACCTCAGGAGACCCAGATGATTCATGCATGGGTGGTTCCAAACGTTTTACAGTTTCCCCTTCCCCCTCAGGAACAGTTCCAGACCCCTCTTCATTTTCCCCTTCTTCTTCTACTACATTTAAGGGAGAAGCATAATTTACCTGATACTGATAAATAATCATAGCCCGTGACAAGTCCTCAACCTGTTCCTCAACCTGTTCAACAATCGATTCAGTCGTGTGAACTGGTCCTTCTCCCTGAATTTCTGGTTCAGGTACTTCTGGGATATTTTCAGGAATTTCAGGGTTTGGGTTTGTGGTGTCCATGGGTGAAGGAGGGTTGGGAATTTGTGGTTGATTAGAAGTGAGTGCAGATGATGAGTTTTCAGGAGAAAGAGACATTCTAGCAATACGATTCAAGAGATATGTTACTATTCTTTCTAAAATTTTGAGAGTGCAGTTTTAAAACAAAGTAAAAGAATAATAAGGAAGAAGGAGTATATTTATAGAATGAAATAGGTAGTGGAGGTTGAGTGTGAGACAATCACTCTTACCTCATGGAAAGACATTCAGCCGTTACTGGACTCTTGGGAGTCTCCCGTAAAAAAAAAAAAGTTGTTAGGCTTTCAAGTTACCTATTCTGAATGGGAACTGTTCCTCTGATGGGACTCTTATGAATTTGGATATGATTAGGATTCCTAGTAGGATTTATCCTAATTACAAGTTACCTATAGTCTTTAATCTTCTAAGATAAATGAATAATAAGGAGTACCTGATTTTAACACAAAAAATCAGTGTCCTTCCAATTTGAAACACTTTTGTTCAATCTGAAATTCTAAGAGCATAAGGGTAACATCATATTTTTTAGCAACTCTTAACAAAAATTTTGGCATAAGAGTATACAATGAAGTGTTAAGTTGGACTGAATATTTCAAATTGACTTGAATACAATTCTTTTTAGGTTCAATTTTCTAGCCAATTATGAAGTAAAGCATTGATGAATTTAAGTGAATTTAATCATCCCTAATTCCAACATGTTTCTTTCAAAATCATCTCTTCCTAAAGCTTTTGTAAAGATGTCAACAATTTGCTTTTCAGTAGGACAAAATGCTATGGTGATCAAACCTTTGTCATAGTTATCTATCAAGAAATGATGTCTTATATCAATGTGTTTAGTTCTTCTGTGATGCACTGGATTTTTTGTCATGTTAATAGCATTAGTGTTGTCACAAAAGATAGGAACAGTTCCTACATCAACACCAAAATCCTGTAATTGTTATTTGATCCATAATAAATGTGAACAACATGAGGCAGTTGCCACATATTCAGCCTCAGCAGTGGAAGGTGCCACTTAATTTCGTTTCTTGGTTCCCCAAGAGACCAAACACTCACCAAGAAAATGTGTCATATGTGAGGTACTTTTTCTATCAACAAGGAAACCTGCATAGTCAGCATCAGTATATCCAATAAGATTAAAACTATCACCTATTGGATACCAAAGTTCCAAGTCTCTTAACAACTTTCCAATGAGATTCCTTAGGATCTGACTGAAACCTAGCACACAAACCAACACTAAACACAATATTAGGTCTACTAGCAGTTAGATAAAGTAGAGAACCAATCATATCTCTATACAATTTTTGATCAACTGATATTCCATGTTCATCAAGATCCAATTTTGTGGCAGTGGCAATAGGTGTGTCAATTTCCTTAGCATTATCCATATCAAACCTTTTAAGTAATTTCTTAACATATTTTTGTTGATGGGTCATAGTTCCATTTGAGGTTTGCTTAATTTGTAAACCTAAAAAGAAATTGAGTTCACCCATCATGCTCATCTCAAACTCACTCCCCATCAAGTTTGTAAATTCCTTACTTCAATTTTCACAAGTAGCACCAAAGATTATATCATCTACATAAATTTGAACAATTAAGAGATGCTTACCTTTTTCTTTCAAAAAACAGTGTTCTATCAATTTTACCTCTTTTATATCCATGCTGAAGTAGAAATTTTGATAGCCTTTCATACCGTGCTCTTGGTGCCTGCTTGAGTCCATACAAGGCCTTGTCCAACTTGTACATATGTTCAGGGAACTGTTCATTCTCAAATCCTGGAGGTTGCTTAACATACACTTCTGCTTTTAAGTTACCATTCAGAAATGCACTCTTAACATCCATTTGTTGTAGAGTAAATTCCATGTATGTAGCAAAGGATATGAGAAGACTTATTGCTTCCAATCTTGCAACTGGAGCAAAAGTCTCATCATAGTCGATGCCCTCCTCTTGACTATACCCCTGAACAACTAACCTGGCCTTATTTCTTGTTATCATGCCATCTTCATCAAGTTTGTTTCTGAAAACCCATTTTGTTTCAATTATGGACCTGTTCCTTGGCTTGGGTTCCAAATGCCAAACTTGACTTCTTTGGAATTGATTTAATTCCTCCTGCATAGCATTGATCCAATATGCATCCTTCAGTGCTTCTTTCATATTTTTGGGTTCAATAAGAGATAGGAAAGCACTAAAGGAACACAGATTGTGATTTTTAACTGCTGATCTAGTTTGTATCCCAGCAGTCTTATCTGAGATTATTTGATCCACAGGATGTGACCCATAATACTTGTACGGCTTGAGTATCAATCCATTGTCAAAAGTCCCTTGCTGAGGAACAGTTCCTGAGGGAGTGGTACTTCCAATTTGTGAGGTGGAACAAACATTTATTCCCCCTGTTTCTGTGTCACTCTTCTCAGTTCTGTCCTAAGGAACAGTTCATTGCAGTTCAATTCTCACATCCAATGTCTGCATTTGTGGATCAATTTCATTATGTTTCAATATTCCAATCTCTTCATCCTCCTGTACCTGTTCTTGAGTGAGACTGTCAGTTTCATCAAATTTAACATGCATGCTTTCTTCAATTTTCAATATTTTCTTGTTAAAAACTCTATAAGATTTACTATTTGAAGAATAACCATCAAAGACTCCCTCATCACTTCTAGGATCAAATTTTCCTAAGGCATCTTTCCCATTGTTGTGTATAAAACATTTGCAACCAAAAGCATTAAGATGAGAGATATTTTGTTTTCTTCCCTTAAGCAGCTCATATGGAGTCTTTTCTATTAATTACCTTGTCATACATCCATTTATTATGTAGCATGCAGTATTAATGGCCTCAGCCCAAAAGTTTTGTGGAAGATTTCCAGAAATTAGCATAGTCCTTGCCATTTCCTCTAGAGTCCTATTTTTCCTTTCCACTACACCATTTTGTTATGGAGTTCTAGGTGAAGAAAAATTGTGATTAATACCATTTTCATTAAAAAAATTGAAAAACATATGATTTTCAAATTCAGTTCCATGATCAGACCTAATGGCAACAATGTGACTATCTAGAGTTCTTTGAGCTTTCTTAGCAAAAATTGAAAATGCATTAAAAGCTTCTTCTTTAGATGCAAGAAATATAGTCCATGTAAATCTGGAGTAATCATCCACCAATACCATAAAATACTTCTTACCTCCACGACTCATTGTTCTCATTGGTCCACATAAATCTATATGGACCAGTTCCAAAGGTTTAGTGGTACTTACCTGTTTCTTTAGTTTGAAGGAGGATTTTACCTACTTCCCCCGGGCACAGGCTTCACATACCTTATCATCCTTAAACTTGATGTTAGGAAGACCTATCACCAAATCCTTGGACACAAGTTTGTTTAGTTGTGAAAGACTGGAAACACTAGAAACACATCTACTAGAAATGCATTATCTATACTGTGTGAATCAGACATGCCTACCTTTCCAATGCCAATGATTTCACCTTTCTTACCATTACCGAAGGAAACACTTCCACCTTGGAAGGCTGAGAGTGAAAGGAACAGTTCCTTATGTCCTATCATGTGCCTTGAGCAACCACTGTCCACGTACCATTTGTGGTTTCTCTCCTTCACTCCAGCCTGCAAAAGAAAACTAGGGGTTAATTTTAAGAACCCAAACTAGTTTGGGTTCCTTTCCTTGAGAAAAATAATGAATCAGATCTCTCCTAGCCCAGAATGGTAATGTTTTCTTTGTGTGAACAGTTTTCTTTCTTATAGAATTTTGAACAGGTTTATAGGACATGTTTCTCTGTGCAACCATTTTTAAAGATTGGCAATTTTCTTTCAAGTGACCTGTGTTCCCACAATGAGTTCATAGCCAGTTGTCAGGAAGTGATACGTACTTACTCTTTGGATCCCATTTGGGTGAAGACTGTGCTTTCATGAATCAAATACCATTCCTGTTACTACTATGATTTTCCTATAACCATTCTAGTGCTTCAGAGGACTTGTTCCATTTTACAGGTTTTCCTAACTCTATTTTTGTATTAACCAAGTCCTCTTCCAAAGATCCTATCTTTTCATCTTTATTCCACAATTCATCAACTGTGACTTTCAGTTTCTTTTCAGCAATGATCTGATGAGAATTAGCAATGCCTTTACAATTTTCAACTGTTTTAACATTTTCTAATTCCTGAACAGTTGATTCAACTGTGAGGACCTGTTCCTCAAGCATGCTAATCTTTCTTTTGAGAGAGTCATTTTTAATTACTGCCTTTTTGTATTCTGCTCCTAAACTATCAATATCATCATGCAGTTTATTTTTGCCATCCCTTAGAGATTTAAACTTATTTAGCACGGTATGAAATACTATAACTAATTTCTCTCTATGCATGTTTTTCACATCTTGTCTAAGTTTAGAAAAAATACCTCAGCATCTTCTTCATTATCTGAGTCTTCAAGAGCCATTAGAGCAAGATCCTCATCCAGATCATCATCAGATAATTCATCCTCACTGTCTTGCCATCCTGAAACCATTGCTTTGGGATTTCCACTTTTCTTTCGGACCTGTTCCCTAGCCTTTTTTCTTTCCTCAATATATCTCTTCCTCCATTCTCCTTCCATGATTGGACATTTGCTGATGTAGTGCTCCTTGCTGCCACATATCAGCAGCAGTCATGGCTAGGTTAAGTTCAGTTTTAACTGGTTCACCTATGTTTTTAACCTTTTTCCTTAGTTCATAAGTTTTCAAGTTTCCTATAAGCTCATCTAAGGATAAGGTGGTCAGATCCTTACTTTCAATAATAGCACAAGCCTTAATCTCCCAAGAATCTGGAAGAACCGTAGTTAGGATCTTTTCTACTCTATCTTCAATAATTAAAACCCTTCCCAATGAAATAAGTTCAGATGTAATAACATTAAATCTAGTATACGTTTCAGAAATTGATTCTCCTTCTTTTATTTTAAAGCTTTCATATTCAGCAAAAAGGAGTGTACCTCTAGATCTTTTTACCTGACTTGTTCCCTCATGTACAACCTGTAGAGCATCCCAAATTTCCTTTGCAGTGGTATACCCTCTAATTCTAGTGCACTCATCAGGACTGAGTCCACAGACAAGCCACTTCCTAGCTTTGGCATTCTTTTCCCACAGCCTTAAGTCTTCAGCATTGCATTCCCTTCTAGTTTTGGGAACATCATTTCCATCAGCATCTTTTTTCATTGGAATTATGGGACCTTCAGTCACTATGTCCCATAATTCATAGTATTCAGCTCGAAGATGATCTCTCATCCTTTCCTTCCACCATGAGTAATACTTTCCATTGAATAAAGGTGCCCTAACAGTTGACTGACCCTCACCATTCTCCTATGATGTACTCATTCTAATCCTAGGTGTTAGCCTTTTCAAAGATATCCCGCTCTAATACCAATTGATATTTCCCAAGATCCACTGCTTTACTGTTTTAAGGACCAGTTCCTTAAAATGTGTTCCTTTACTATGTTATATGCGGAATTAAAACTGTACGTAAAGGAACACCGAATATTACTGTGGAAACACTCCTTGAACTCGGGATCAAAAAACTACGACCTACTCTTCCAGGTAGAATTTCAACTTCACTATGTAAAAGACTCACTTGGTTACAAGACTACCTTCTAACTAACCTAGGACTAACTCTAATCCTTTAGTGACCTCTTTCACGATCAGTGAAGCTTCATCAAGTACACGACTTGAACTGAAAAGATACAACTCGATAATACCTACTACAGTTGAACTAAGATTGAAATTTTACAAGACTCATTCTAAGGAACAGGTTCTTACTTAGTTCCCTGTAGCTTACTGATTACACAAATAAGATAATGACTCTTTCAATGCTTTGCTCAATTCTCTCTATATTTGTGCATGCTGCAATAGTTGATATGCTCCTTGTTTTATAGCTTCAGCAACCAAGAAGTCTTGAGCAATTAGAACTCCAAAGCTCCCAAGAGTTTGAGTCCTAATTGAACTCTTCACTTTAAGCATCCGAATCTTTTAGCCCTTATCCATTATTTATGCAATCTTTTCATATCACGTTTAGACCTGCATAATTATCAAGATAAACATTAGTCTATGGATAATTAACAATATCTCAGCTTAAATGATTTTGCATGAATTATCTATTTAGCTGCAGTGTTTCAAAGGAACAGGTCCTTTGAATCCGTTCCTTAATCATCAGTCAAAACTTCAAGCTTATCCAACCTAACAATATTCATTTTGTTAAAGTGTGTGACTATGTCAATATGTCCAATTACGTGCAAATCTGAAGTTTTTTCATGTATGCCGAACACTTGAAAAGTCTTTCAAATAATGGATGGCAGCGAGTTTTGAACTCGGGATCTCTGTCTGCTCTGATACCATGTTGAAGTATGTAAACATCTCATCTAATTAAAATTACAGTTGGAGTTCTATTAAATAGACATTCAATAGTATACCCTACAGATTGTTAGACTTAACAAATTATAACCATAATGCTTCCAATCCTAAAGCTAGAAAATGAAAAATATTCTCATCAAACCTGCTAGCTAAAATCATGAAAGCGTTATTTGATGTGGTATTTTAGCGAATCTTCTCATTAATTCTCCAAAAGATTCATATCAAAAAAATTCATTCATTAATATTAGAAGAAGATATAGCAGCAATTTCACACAAATTATCAGATATTTGAAACAACGAATAAACATTGAAAATTCACATATTCATTAAAAAGTACGACATGAGCGAACATGAATACTACATGGATAAATAATACATAATTCCAAACATAAAAATTCTTACGTATAAAGTTAAAATTAAATTAAACTCACATTGCATGACGTGTGAATATTATATTGATATATACAAAATGCATAAATAACTAAATATGTTTTAATAACTGAGTATACACTGAATATTATTGTAATACAAAACATATTAGAATCATTAGCTGAAACGACCTTAAGTAGTCGTTTCAGGAATTAGGACACCGATTGACGTGTCGTCAATTTTAAAAGCTTCGTAAGGACCATCTCGACTTGTCTGCAAAATTTGAGCTAAATTAGACCTCGTTTAGTAGGCATCGAAAGAAGGTTTCAGTTTTCGTTAACAATAAATAGTAAAAAAGAGGTTTTCGATCACAATTTTGGCGAATGAGCTCCCATTCGAAATCTGAAAACTTCGCTAGGTTTGTATGGTTATTTATGATATATATGAATTTTTGAAGTGAGTTTCGAGGCTGTTCGGTTGATTTCGGCTAAAGTTCCGAAAGAATTAATAAGTTGGTCTTTTATCCTTTTAATTCGTATCTGGAGTTTTGAGAGTTCCATTTGAGATTTGCCTTGGCGAGTATGTTACATATATTTTGTATAACTTAGTTGAAAAATTTGGGATCATTTCGACTTCACTAGGTTCCATTTTAATTTTAATCGTTGTAGCGAATTTATTATAAAAAAATAAATAAATAAATAAATTGATAAGGTCGGTTGCTAAGGAATTTAATCCCTTAGAAGCATCTAGTTGCGATATATAGGCCGAAACATACAACAAAGACTAGAAAAGAAAAGTTAGAAAAGAAAGAGGGAGAAAGGGAAAAAGAGGTGGAAAATAGTGGAATTTCTACCCCAAATCTCCAAGTAAGGATGTTAACTCATTATCTTAGCTTATTACGTGTGTTTGAATATATTTTTACAGTAAAAATAGGTATATTAGACGTCACCCTAATGACTTAAATTGATAGTTTAAAGGGTCAATTGGATCCCGATGATGGAAATGATTATATATTCGTACTCAGTGAGTTATGGGCAACATATAAATGTAATTTATTTAGAATTTGGTTAAGGGACTTTGAACCCTGTACATAGGCCTGGCCTGCGTATTGTTTATGCGAATAGGGTATCAGGTTCCTAACTGGATTGCCCTAAGATATAAGGAATGAATCCTTTAGCTTTATCTGATATAATTTTTCTGCTTATTGAATATAACGGAATCGTTTAGCAGTTAATCCAAAGGAAAAATCAGTTGTTGAGTAGCAGGGCTAGCTTTGGAATACGATAAGTGTTTATATCCATTTCTTTGGAGGCACTTGGCCTCGTGGATTTTCTACCACGTGTTCCTTACGTGTGTAGCTGCCAATCGCCGTACTCATTATGCCTTAGCTTTGGATTTACATTCTATATTATATGTTATGTCCTGTTATTGGTATTGCATTGAGAATCTGAGTATTGTACTTTGGCTTTGAGTTGGCATCTACTTCCCGGCTGTCGATGAGAGTCCCGCGCCGTTGAAGGGTTATTATTGCATCATATTGCATTCATATGCATTACATTGCATATCATACTGAGTGCAGGAGTATTCCGCCTCAGCTTTACATTTTATCGGGTGCAGGAGTATTCCGCCCCAAGAGAGTGCATGAGTATTCCGCTTCTGGTTTATATTATATCTGGTGCAGGAGTATTCCGCCTCAGGAGCAGGAGTATTCCGCTCCAGTTGGTTAGCGGATTGGATTCCCCTCGAATTCAGGAGTATTCCGCTTCGGGATGGGATTACGGACATATGTGACCCTTTGCATCTCATTTGATTTCATCTCATTTCATTTCATTTCATTTCATCTCATTCCATTTCATTTCATACGATTGTGTAGTTATTCTGTACATGACTACTGTTCTACTTATATGTGCATTGCTTATTTGTTGATTATTGTCAGGTTCCGTTTCCCTGACTAGCGTATCTATTATTCGAGGTTTCTAGTTTGTTCGCACTTATTGAGTCCTTATGATTCATCCCTATTTGTTCTTGTATTTTCTTTTCATTCGGCAGATTCTGCTCCGGGACCCAGCCAGTCGCATCGTGACTGAGGAGTAGTACGTTTTCAGCTGTCTACGGTAAGCCATCCTGTTCATCGCGGCCACCAACTTCAGATATTACAGTTTTCCTTACTTTTGCTCCCTTCGGGAGGTGTGTATATCTTTTGGCCTTCTTAGATGTCTGATCTGGAAACCTTTAAAACTGTGATATCTGGGTAGTTAGTTGCATTATTCAGATAGCTTGTATGTTTGCCTATCCTAGAGAGTTATTTTAGGTTGTTAAAGTTTAGTTTATTTTCATTTCAAGGTAATTCTTCAAAATTTATATCGATTCAATCAATAGGGTTCGCCCGACAGGCTTAGGGGAGGTGGTCGGGTGCCCGCACGGCCTAACCGAGAATTCGGGTCGTGTCAGTTGGTATCAGAGCCCAGTTTAGAGTCTTTCTAGATCATGACAGTGTCTAATAGAGTCTCGCTGATCGGGCGGAGACGTCCGTACCTATCTACGAGAGGCTATGATGGCATTTAGGCAGTTTCCTTTCTTTCATTCCTCGTCATGCGTAAGTCTTCTTATCTGAAGTTAAATATTTTTTTATTTTCCACATTAAATGGTGAGAACGCGCGCGAATGTCCAGCGAGAGGCTGAGGAGCCAGCGGTCGCTCCTGTTCCTGCTGCTCCGCAGGTTGGCGGTGTTGGCCGCAGTAGAGGTCGTGGTCGAGGCAGAGGTAGAGTTGCCCAGGCCGCGAGGACGGTGGATCATGTTGATCCTGCTGCAGAGGTTCCGGTAGTGCCACCTCCTTCTAAGCAGAGGGAGCAGGGCTTATTCGTTCCCCCTGCACTTCATGATGCTTTTATGAGATTCGTAGCGACGCAGATGCCCCAGGGACCTCCTACTCCTCAGGATGCCGTAGATGCTCCTATTCCTCAGGCTGCTGTAGATGCTCCTATTCCTCAGGCTGTCGTAGATGCTCCTATCCCTCAGGCAGCTCCTCAGGCTGCAGTAGATATTGGTTCTCAAGTTCAGGAAGCCCCCATTCTAGCTCCACATGTAGCCCCAACAGTTCATGTTCCAGGTGGTCATGTTCCAGAGGAAGCGAGTGTTATACCTCCGATTGTTCAGGCTGGTCAGCCAGTCCAGGTAGCAGGTCAAGTTGATGATCCGGCAAGGCTGCATTATTTTACCCGACTAAGTCCTCCGAAGTTGTCTGGTAAGAAATTAGATAAGCTTAAGCCTCGTGAGCTTCTTGATCAATGTCAGTGTATCTTAGAGGCCCTTGGATATATTGAGCAGTATGGAGTTGATTATACTGCCTTCCAATTTGAGGGTCCGGCTTTAGCTTGGTGGACCGCACTCCAATCAGCTAGGCAGGGCTTACCTAAGCTGACCTGGAGTGATTTCTCCCATCGATTCGTGGAGAAGTTTTTCCCTCGCGGTCAGCAAGATGAGAAGAGCAGACAGTTTGAGAGGATTGGACAGGGTAAGCTGTCAGTCACGGAGTACGAGCTTTTATTTTCAGAAATTTCCAGCTATGCTCCAGATCTCATGCAGGAGCCCTCTGAGAGGGTCAGACGTTGTATTGATGGGCTTTCTCCTCATTTGCGGTCCCAGATGGCTCGTGAGATTGAGGCTGGTACTCTATTTGATGTCGCTGTCGATATTGCCAGGAGGTATAAGGCCTATCATAGATTGAAGATAGAGGAGTTAGAGGGGGAGAGTAAGAGATCTCGTTGTCAAGGGCATTCTAGTACCTCGTATGGAAGTAGGAGTTATCACCAGCAGAGTAGGCCTCCTGTCAGACCAGCTCAGTTTCCAGCACATGGTTCTCAGAATGCGCATATTTCTTCTCAGGGTCAGTTTTGGTTTCGGCCGCGAGATCAGTCTCAGTTTGATCAGCGTAGATTTGCTCCAGGGTGCTTTATCTGTCAGGATCCAGGGCATCATAAGAAGGATTGCCCTTATCTCCATCAGTAGGGTAGTAGCCGCCCTTTCCCTCGCCTTCCAGTTCCTATGCAGCTGCAGCCTCAGGGTGACCCTCCAAGGTCTCAGCCAGCTAGAGGTGCACCACCACCCGGTAGAGGTCGTGGACATGGTCCTAGTGGTCCCTCTAGAGGTGGTCGTCAGGGTAGCGGCTCAGCTCAGCCGCAGAGACAGCTATATGCACTACCGACCAGGCAGGATGTCGAGGCATCCCCAGCTGTTATTATATGTATTTTATCTGTTTGTGGTCGAGATGCATATTCTTTAGTGGATCTGCAGTCTACATATTCATATGTATCTCCTTATTTTGCTTCGGGCTTTCATGTTGATTATATGCATCTTCGTGATCCATTCTGTGTTTCTACTCCTATTGGAAATATTATCATTATGAATCGAGTTTATCCAGATTGTAACATATCTTTTGGGGGTCGTGAGACACTAGTAGATCTTTTAATCAACGATATGGTTGATTTTGATGTTATTATTGGCATGGATTGGTTGGCGTCGCGTCATGCCACGTTAGATTATCATGCCAAGTCTCTTCAATTGTCTCTTCCTTGTTCAGCACCGGTGGTGTGGCAGGGCTCTTATTTGCCACCCAGGGGGCATGTTATTTCTTTCCTGAAGGCAAAGCGAATAATGGATAAAGGGTGTTCAGCGTATCTTGCCATGGTTCAGGATACCACTGTGGAGATTCCATCTCTTGATTCTATTCCTGTTGTTAGGAAAGTCCCTGACGTGTTTCCAGATGATTTGCCAGGACTTCCTCCTAATCGAGAGATCGAGTTTGGCATTGATATAGTGCCAGGGACTCAGCCTATTTCTATACCTCCTTATCGCATGACCCTATCAGAGTTGAAGGAGCTGAAGGAGCAGTTGCAAGATTTGCTTGATAAGGGGTTCATTAGGCCGAGTATTTCTCCGTGGTGTGCTCCTGTTCTATTCGTGAAAAAGAAAGATGGCACTATGCGGATGTGTATTGATTATCGTCAGCTAAATAAGGTCACCATCAAGAATAAGTATCCCTTGCCTTATATTGATGATTTGTTTGATCAGTTGCAGGGTGCCAAATTCTTTTCTAAGATCGATCTGCGATCTGGTTATCATCAGCTAAAGATTCGTGAGTCGAATATCTCGAAGACTGCTTTTAGGACTCGTTACGGCCATTATGAGTTCCTAGTTATGTCTTTTGGGCTGGCTAATACCCCTGCAGCCTTTATGGATTTCATGAACCGGGTGTTTAAGCCATTTCTTGATTCATTTGTCATTATCTTCATTGATGATATTCTTATTTATTCTCGTAGCCGCGAGGAGCATGATTATCATCTGAGGGTGGTTCTTCAGACCCTCCGTGATCGTAAGTTGTATGCCAAGTTCTCGAAATGTGAGTTTTGGCTTGATTCTGTGGCATATTTGGGTCACGTGGTATCTAGTGAATGTATCAAGGTTGATCCGAAGAAGATTGAAGCAATGCAGAAATGGCCTCGTCCTACCACTCCGACCGAGATTCGCAGCTTCCTTGGACTGGCAGGTTAGTATCGAAGGTTTGTGGAAAATTTCTCTACTATTGCAGCTCACCTGACTCGCCTGACGCAGAAGGCGGTTCAGTTTCGATGGTCCGATGAGTGTGAGGCAAGCTTCCAGAAGCTTAAGGCCTTATTGACTTCAGCTCCAGTGCTATCCCTTCCTTCGGGCACCGGTGGATTTGTAGTCTATGGTGATGCATCTCGTGTGGGCTTGGGTTGTGTTCTTATGCAACACAGGAAGGTAATTGCTTATGCTTCCAGACAGTTGAAGCCGAATGAGAAGAATTATCCGACTCACGATTTAGAATTGGCAGCTGTGGTCTTTGCTTTGACGATATGGAGACATTATCTTTGTGGCGAGCCTTGTGAGGTGTATACGGATCATAAGAGTCTGCAGTATCTTCTCTCTCAGAAAGATCTTAACGGCCCGACAGCGGAGGTGGCTTGAATTGATTAAAGATTATGATCTCACTATCCGCTATCATCCTGGGAAAGCGAATGTGGTAGCAGATGCTTTGAGCAGGAAGTCCATGGGCAGCATGGCTTTTCTTTATGCTGATATGTGACTATTGGCCTGATCATTACAGTCCATTGGAGACTCTGGCGTGATATTTCTTCTCCCAGACTCCAGTCGAGTCTTAGCATGTATTGCACCTCAGTCTTCCTTGGTCAATCAGATTAAGGGAAGACAGTTCGAGGATCCTCATCTGCAGGAGTTGCGTGGTCGCGTCCTAAGTGGAGGATTTCCCTCCTTCGAGCTTGATTCAGATGGAATTCTTCGGTTTAATGGTCGACTCTGTGATCCTGATATTGGGGATTTGAGGCAGTCAGTGCTCGGTGAAGCTCATAGCTCGTGTTATTCCATCCATCCTGGTATTACAAAAATGTATCAGGACCTCCGAGAGCTATACTGGTAGAAGGGGATGAAGAGAGATGTATTTGATTATGTATCTCGTTGCTTGAACTGTCAGCAGGTTAAGTTCGAGCAGCCGACACCAGCAGGGTTAGCCCAAGCATTGCCCATTCCCGAAATAGCCAAATGACCTATAAATAAACTTTGGTATAGCCTTAAGCTTGTCCATACGTGTACTGCAGAAAAAGGGTTAGCCAAGGAGCAAGTATAGAGCCCCAAACAGGTACATATAGGAGCAGATAACACTCCATAAGCTATGAAGTTCAATTCCTATGGACTAAACTTCATAGCCTATGAGTTTTTTTAAGTTCATTACCTATGGATTGAACTTCAGTCCATATGGGAAATGTAACATAGTGTTTGAAGTTCAGTCCATGGGGGGATGAATGTCAAAACTCCATGAGCTATGAAGTTCAATTTCTATGGACTGAACTTCATAGCCGATGAATTTTCTAAGTTCTCACTCCCTATGGATTGAACTTCAGTTCATATGGGAAAAGTCACATGTTTTGTATCTTCTGTCTTTTAATTAGGGACAACCGTGGTGCTTTTATACCTGATAATGATTATGATAGAAATGCATACAAGTTGGAATATAGCAACCCAAAGAAGCAGTGCTTTTTGGAATTGGTAGATACAGTCTACCCTCTGAGTGGTAATGTTAGTGAAAATCATGTTTCTGCTTTGTTCTATGTTTTTTATTACTTGTCTGAAGTGGGAGCACATCACAACGGATTTTATAGTTGGTCTGCCAAAGAACCTGCGGTGCCACGATTCAGTCTAGGTCATTGTCGACAGACTGACTAAATCAGCTCACTTTATCCCTGTAAAGACTACTGATTCAGCTCAGAGATTTGCTCGGATTTTCATTGAGCAGGTGGTTAGGTTGCATGGCACTCCTGTATCCATTATCTCAGATCGTGGTTCCTAGTTTACTTCTCATTTCTGGTAGTCTTTTCAGAGAGAGTTGGGGACCCAGGTGCATCTTAGCACATCATTGCATCCTCAGACTGATGGTCAGTCCGAGCGGGTTATTCAAATTCTGGAGGACATATTGAGAGCTTGTGCACTGGACTTCGGGGGTTACTGGGATGATCATTTGGCATTAGCAGAGTTCTCTTATAATAATAGCTACCAGTCTTCTATTCAGATGGCTTCATTTGAGGCCTTATATGGTCGTCGATGTCGTTCTCCTATTAGCTAGTTTGAGTCTCGAGATATCGAGGTGATGAGTTCAGATATGGTTCGTCAGACTCTTGATGTCGTTCGTGTTATTCTGGATCGTTTACGGACCGCCCAGAGTAGGCAGATTTCATATTCGAACCGGAGGAGCCGAGAGTTAGAGTTCGAGGTCAGGGACATGGTATTTCTGAAAGTGTCACCTTTGCGAGGTGTAAAGAGATTTGGTAGGAAAGGAAAGCTTAGTCCCAGGTTCATTGGTCGTTTCCGTATCGAGAAGCGTATTGGTAAGGTAGCTTATCGACTCGACTTGCCAACTTCTATGCCAGTTTACCCAGTTTTCCCGGTATCGATGCTCCGAAAGTGTATCCGAGATCCTACCGAAGTGATCGAATTAGACCCTGCTCATCTAGATGTGAATCTGGCCTACGAGGAGTTCCCAGTTGCTATAGTTGCGCGTGATGTCCGGAAACTTTGTTCGAAGCAGATTATGATGGTTCGAGTGCGATGGAAAAATTGTCCTCGTGAGGAGGACAGTTGGGGGCTTGAGTCCAGTATGTGTGAGAGGTATCCTTACCTCTTCGACGATGCAGGTTCGATCTTGGTCTTTAAAGCCTAAAAGCCCTTATCATTGTATATGATTTTAGTTTCGTAGTAAATGTCATTGAAAATTGGTGTAAGCATTCTCATTAGAGGTGTGAAATCCATTTTAGACTCTTGCTCGTTCGAGGACGAACGAGAGTCTAAGTGGAGGAGAATGAAACGACCTTAAGTAGTTGTTTCGGGAATTAAGACACTGATTGACGTGCCGTCAATTTTAAAAGCTTCGTAAGGACCATCCCGACTTGTCTGTAAAATTTGAGCTAAATTAGACCTCGTTTGGTAGGAATCGGAAGAAGGTTTCAGTTTTCGTTAACGATAAATCGTAAAAAAGAGGTTTTTGAGCACAATTTTGGCGAATAAGCTCCGAGTCGAAATCTGAAAGCTTCGCTAGGTTCGTATGGTCATTTATGATATATGTGAATTTTTGAAGTGAGTTTCGAGGTTGTTCGGTTGATTTCGGCTAAAGTTCCGAAAGAATAAATAATTTGGTCCTTTTTCCTTTTAATTCGTATCTGGAGTTTCGGGAGTCCGATTTGAGATTTGCCTTGGCGAGTATATTACATATATTTTGTATAACTTACTTGAAAAATTTTGGATCATTTCGACTTCTCTAAGGTTCTATTTTAATTTTAATCATTGTAGCAAATTTATTATAAAATAAATAAACAAATTGATAATGTCGGTTGCTAAGGGATTTACATCTAGTTGCGATATATAGGCAGAAACATACAAAAATGACTAGAAAGAAAAAGTTAGAAAAGAAAGAGGAAAAAAGGGAAAAAGAGGTGGAAAAATAGTTGAATTTCTACCCCAAATCTCCAGGTGATGATATTAACTCATTATCTTAGCTTATTACGTGTGTTTAAATATATTTTTACGGTAAATATAGGGATATTAGACATCGCCCTAATGACTTAAATTGATAGTTTAAAGGGTCAATTAGACCCCGATGATGGAAATGATTATATATTCGTACTCAGTGAGTTATGGGCAACATATAAATGTAATTTATTTAGGATTTGGTTAAGGGACTTTGAACCCTGTACATAGGCCTGACCTGCGTATTGCGTATGCCAATAGGGTATCAGGTTCCTAACTATATTGCCCTAAGACATAAGGAATGAAGCCTTTAGCTTTATTCTATATACTTTTTGTGCTTATTGAATAGAGCGGGATCGTTTGACAGTTAATCCAAAAGAAAAAGCAGTTGTTGAGTAGCAGGGCTAGCTTTGGAATACGGTAAGTTTTTATACCCATTTCTTTGGAGGCACTTGGCCTCGTGGATTTTCTACCATGTGTTCCTTACGTGTGTAGCTGCCAATAGGCGTACTCATTACGCCTTAGCTTTGGATTTACATGCTATATTATATGTTATGTCCTGTTATTGGTATTACATTGAGAATCTGAGTATTTTACTTTGGCTTTGAGTTGGCATCTGCTTCCCGGCTGTCAATGAGAGTCCCGCGCCTGTGAAGGGTTATTATTGCATCACATTGCAGTCATATGCATTACATTGCATATCATACTGAGTGCAGGAGTATTCCGCCTCAGCTTTACATTTTATCGGGTGCAGGAGTATTCCGCCCCAAGAGAGTGCATGAGTATTCCGCTTCTGGTTTATATTATATCTGGTGCAGGAGTATTCCGCCCCAGGAGCAGGAGTATTCCGCTCCAGTTGGTTAGCAGATTTGATTTCCCTCTTGTGCAGAAGTATTCCGCTTCGGGATGGGATTACAGACACATGTGACCCTTTGCATCTCATTTCATTTCATCTCATTTCATTTCAATTCATTTCATTTCATCGCATTCCATTTCATTTCATACTATTGTGTAGATTTTCTGTACATGACTATTGTTCTACTTATATGTGCATTGCTTATTTGTTGATTGTTGTCAGGTTCCGTTTTCCTGACTAGCGTATCTATTTTTCGAGGTTGCTAGTTTGTTCGCACTTATTGAGTCCTTATGACTCACCCCTATTTGTTCTTGCGTTTTCTTTTCGTTTGGCAGATTCTGCTCCAGGACCCAGCCAGTCGCGTCGTGATTGAGGAGTAGTACGTTTTCAGCTATCTACGGTGAGCTATCCTGTTCATTGCGGCCACCAACTTCAGATATTACAGTTTTCCTTACTTTTGCTCCATTCGGGAGGTGTGTATATCTTTTGGCCTTCTTAGATGTCTGATCTGGAAACCTTTAAAACTGTGATTTTTGTGTAGTTAGTTGCATTATTCAGACAGCTTGTATGTTTGCCTATCCTAGAGAGTTATATTATGTTGTTAAAGTTTAGTTCATTTTCATTTCAAGGTGATTCTTCACAATTTATATCGATTCAGTCAATAGAGTTCGCCCGACAGGTTTAGAGGAGGTGGTCGGGTGTCCGCACGGCCTAACCGAGAATTCGGGTCGTGTCATTAACTTGTCATTAACTTTTGAATTAAAGAATACATAATACATATATAGTAAGTGTAAAACAAAATGATGATTTGTAAATAATTCATGGACACGTGACGAGTAATAAGTGATTGCAAACCTAAAATTGTTAGGTATAAGTATTCAATCCACACTAAATGTAAATTGAATATGGAAAAAGTTCCTTTTAAAAGTGAAAATTCTTCAATACAAATTGCAGATGCTTTGAAACCTCTATACATAAATATATTAAAGTTGCTCGTAGAAAAAAAAAATGATGAAAATTAATGAGTATGGAGGAGAAATTCGACGATAATGGTGAATATTAAGCATGGGTACGGTTTAGGGATATACTAAAACTAGACGAGGAGAAACAATATAATTGTCACCAGGAAATGATAATGAAATAGACTGAAATTATTCTCAAATTGAATTTAACTAAAACAACGAGAATGTGTATCTATTCCTATAAAAAAGGGAATGGGATCCTATCCAGTGAAGAATTGTGCAATTTTATTCAATAATTGGTTAGATAGGTGATATGTGTTAATGCAATTAATTCATGGCTAAGATTACTTTAAAAGTACAACATCCAAAATTAGAAATACAATTTTAAATAAAAAAATTGAAAAGAAAAGGCACTCCACAAACGGCATCCCTCACATAACGTACCTTGCCTTTTAATCTCACAACTTATCATCCACGTAGGACCCACAATGATGTCATAGTAAAGTAGTACTGTGCCTCCTAATTTATGTTACAGTGGCAATCTTTTTCTTTTTGAATTTGTCCAAAATATATTTGTGATCATATCATCAATATCCAACTGTACCGCAAAAAAAAAAAAGACAGCATCTTCCATTCTCTTCTTCTCAAAATATTCTAATAATACTCCTAGAAAGGAAAAAAAAAAAGAGAATCTTATATGCACAATTTTCTAATATGAAAATATCACATTCAAAAGTGTAATGACAATAAAAAATTATAATATGACATAGACAAGTATATTTACCAGCTTCTCCTTGTCTCATTGCTTTTTGTCGTTTGGTTCGAAGGTAGTTCTTATGATATAATTTAGTGTAACCCAAATTCTCTCGACCACCAGCTTGGGGACTATATGACTTATGAAGTCATATGTCGCTTTAGAAAATAAACCAGCATCTTCTGCCAAATCTATTTCATGACTTTGCATAACATTTGTCCTATGAGATGGCAACATGTGAACCATCGAGGTGGAACGAGATGATGATTATGTTCCAATTCAACCTTAGTAATACGGTACTTTCCGACTGGCTGACGGGTAATAACAATATGAGCTTGACATCCTGTTCTGGTTTCTTTTCATGGATTTTTAACTTAATATTTTCGATTATCATCTCCACGAAAATTCTCCTTGAAACATGTAATCTTCCTTGATATTACATAACTCAATTTTTTATTTGTACTCACGTATTCTTTGCAAACACTAAAATCGACCCTTCTTGCATAATTATTATAAAAGTTCATCGCACTTTTATCACTGTCAAACTCAAGAGCAAGCTTAGGCTCAAGATCTATTGGCCCTTGAAAGTTACATAAAATTTCTTCCGGAGTAGTTTCATGCACGCTTATTTCAAAATTGTTCATTATATTTCAAAAGAAAAGGAACACCTAATAAAACAAAACATTACCAAGTTTAGACTAGAACACCATAAACTTATTACAAATTAGAATAACAATAATTTAATCTTCTTGTATATATGAGGTATGAGTTCTCGCAAATATTTTATGTAAACATATTATAAAGTACAGTAGTATAAATACAGTGTCTATTTTAAAAAAATATAGAATAATCAAACTTAATAAGATTCAACAACTAGTAAGAAAAAGAAGAGGAAGGTACATTGTGTTGAAAAGGCAAGGCCACGTTATGTGACAGAGCCGTTAGTGGAGAGTGCCTTTTTTCATTTTTTAAATTTAAAATTGTGTTTCCAATTTTGGATGTTCTACTTGAAAGCAATCTTATTCATGAATTAGTTGCAACAACATATGTCACTCATCTAACTAATTATTGAATAAAATTGCACAATTCTTCACTGGATATGATCCCGATCCATAAAGAAGACATGCATTTTCCTAAAATAAGGAACAATTAACCCTTAAAATGGAATAAAACTAAAAAAATAGCTGGAAAACGTAACAAAATTCCATTTGTCTATATGGAAATATTGGCATCAAATATATTTAGGGTTCGACAAAATCTGTACTTGGTGTTTACCTGGTGTTATTTTTCTAAAGTTTAACATATTAAATAAAATATATTTTATTTAACCAATTATCGCCTATAACATATTTTCTTACTTAAAAGAAAGAAGAAAACCGTTGCGCAATTTGGCAGGAGGAGTTGATACTTTATCTAATATTTTGTCGCATATATTAGAAGCCAGTCAATCACATCAGGAAAATGTGAACTTTCGGCAGACATTCCTGTTGAAAATTCACCAAAAATATAGGATTTCTGAGGAAAAAGTTTTCGGAAATGTTTCCATAGAGTAAAATTCGAACACTTCTTAAGAAAAAATTACTGTAGCGATGTTACTAGTGAGCGTCTTAATTTGTAAACTTTCATCATTTTGCTACTCTGTGCTACCGATGTATGTGATGGTTTATTGAGTTTAGTCTCTATGTACTAGTAATTATCCATTAAAAAGTAGGAACAATAACTAAAAAAAAAGTTGATTAAGGCAAACTTGCTCTTAAAACATGTTGTATGTTAGAGATATACGTCCATAGTACTGAAAAACTTATTTATACATGTATAAAAAAAGAAAATTAAACCCGAGATTATTACTACTCCCTCAGTTCTAAAATGGTTGTTTTTGTTTGACTTGAAGCAGAGTTTAAAAAATATGGTAAGATTTTTGAAATTTATGGTCCAAAATAAGTTGCCCTACATAAATATGTAGCTATAAAGTGTTATTCCTGCAACCAAATAAATCAGAAAAGACAATAAACAGAAGTATATTATCAGTTGTTATGGGACAATCCCGAGCCCACAATTTACTTGTGTCTCCTTAAGAAATCTAACCCCCTCACAGTTGCCCAAGGTTCACGGGTTAATTTCTCCCAGGATGGAACGGGATAACAGTTCTACTGTAGCGGCACTTCAAACAGTAGAACACTGCGAACTCAAAGAAAACGGAGCAAATCACACGACTTACTAAGACTTACTTAGTATGCAGAAAAGAGAGGAATGCAGTAAGAAGTTTTGTATTTCTGTGTTTCAGTGTGTTGAAATGTTGAAGACTGACCAGTTTATATAGCCATGGGAAGTGGAAAGGAAGAGTCACCACTAATGGCCACTAACACCACTAACACTGCCACTAATGGCACCTGAATTTATTACCACTAATGGCTGAATTCACTAAATGTCAGTAATGAATTGTCCACTAATGAGAAAACGTGGGAGAGTGGGAGAACGTGGAGGAATAACTACTCTGGATTAATCAGATTAATCCATTCACATTTCTGTTACACAAACAGATTAAATATTAAATATTAATAATAAGAAATATTAATTAATTAATATTTTTAGTTTTTGTTGGTCCAAAAAATTAAGTCAATCAATCATATCAATTGACCGAAATCCGAAATCCGAAGCCGAAGCCGAAGCCGAGACGAGCGAGCGACGACGACGGCGCGAGGCTTCCCTTCTTCTCAACCCTTTTAAGAGCTAAGAGAAGTGAATTTGTATTTAAACCCAACAAAAGTCTTTTCCTCTACCAATATGGGAGAATGTGCATTTCCTTACTAAAAGGAACCTTTTCACCTTCCCACCCATTTCCCATTCACACTCTATTTATTCCAAAATCCCAACAATCCCCCACATGAATGGGGAATGGCTATATTGGAAATATGCATGACAGACTTGTGTGATTTGCAAGAAAGAACTAGTTGCATCGGGATAAGTAGGTTTCCCTTTGAACTTTCCGTAGTGAACATACATCGGATATACTCGGTCAATCGGTAGATTTGATATCTTTGAACCGTTGAGCTTTGGTGTATACCTAGACAACGTATGTCACACAACTAACCCTTAACCGTCTTTGGTTCTCACTGTTGTGTTCGTTTCAGCCATGAACACCGCCTGGTTTCATAAGTACTTAGAGAACTTGCCATACCGAATTCTCCTTGAAGCGGCTTCCACTTCACACTTACATAGGTGATTTCTAAACGTGTAATCCTATAGATGTACACTGTTTGATAATTAAAATATCAAACTTAGACAATCATTAAAAAATGCCTCTAGCATTTTACCCTTGGTACTTGAACATTGTCTAATCATGAGAATGGACCAAACATTAACTGACAATGTTGGACCGTCAAACACGACTTTGTATTCTCCTTGAACCTAGTTCTTGGGATCTCCAGTCTCCTAGGTAGAGTTACCGCCGTGATGACTTGTCCTTGGCCATAGTCCCATTCCCTTCGATGAACACTCAACCGCCTCTCTAGTTAGGTCTTTGGTAAGCGGATCCGCCACATTATCCCTTGACTTCACGTAGTCAATGGTGATAATTCCCCTAGAGAGTAGGTCCCTAACGGTTTTATGCCTTCGTCGTATGTGACGATTCTTACCGTTATACATTACATTCTTCGCTCTTCCTATAGCCGATTGACTATCACAATGTATACACACTGGTGTCAATGGCTTAGGCCAAAACGGAATGTCTTCCAAAAAGTTTCGAAGCCATTCAGCTTCTTCACCGGCTTTATCTAAGGCTATGAATTCAGCTTCCATAGTAGAGCGGGCAATACATGTTTGCTTGGACGATTTCCAAGACACCGCTCCTCCACCAAGTGCAAAAATATATCCACTTGTGGACTTAGAATCAGTTGTGCCGGTGATCCAATTGGCATCACAATATCCTTCAATGACTGCAGGATACTTGTTATAATGCAATGCAAAGTCTTGAGTGTATTTTAAATACCCCAAAACACGTTTCATTGCCATCCAATGGGTCTGATTGGGATTACTCGTGTATCGACTTAGTTTACTTATAGCACAAGTTATATCTGGTCGAGTACAATTCATGACGTACATCAAACTTCCCAAAACACGTGCATAATCCCGTTGCGACGTGCTTTGACCTTTGTTCTTCTTTAGAGCAAGGTTTACATCAATAGGAGTCTTTGAAATTTTAAAATCCAAATATTTAAATTTTTCAAGAACACTATTGATGTAGTGAGTTTGAGACAACGCCAGACCTTGAGGAGTTTTATGGATCTTAACACCCAGAATTAAGTCCGCAACTCCTAAGTCTTTCATATCAAATTTGCTAGTCAACATGTGTTTCGTAGCATTTATATTGGCAATGTTATTGCTCATTATCAACATGTCGTCCACATATAAGCAAACAATGACTACAAAATTAGGAGTGTTCTTAATGTAGACACATTTATCACACTCGCATGCCATTGTTTAGGTGCTTGTTTCAGTCCATAAAGTGACTTAACAAGTTTACACACCATCTTTTCTTTACCTGGAACCACGAACCCTTCAGGTTGTTCCATGTAAATTTCTTCCTCCAAATCCCCGTTTAAGAACGCTATCTTAACGTCCATTTGATGGATTTGCAGACCATACACGGCGGCTAACGCTATTAACATACGAATGGAAGTAATTCTGGTTACCGGCGAGTATGTGTCAAAGTAGTCAAGACCTTCTTGTTGTCTATATCCTTTAACAACAAGACTTGCCTTGTACTTGTCAATAGTGCCATCAGCTTTCATTTTCCTTTTGAAAATCCACTTAGAACCTAATGGTTTGTTCCCAGGAGGAAGATCAACCAACTCCCAAGTATGGTTGCTCAGAATAGATTCTATTTCACTATTGACTGCCTCTTTCCAAAATGGAGAGTCTGAAGAAGACATTGCTTCTTTAAACGTCCGAGGCTCATTTTCCAACAGAAAAGTGACAAAGTCATCTCCAAACGAAGTAGAAGTTCTTTGACGCTTGCTTCATCTTGGTTCTTCCTCATTTGGTGAATTTCCTTTGGTTCCTTCCCCAGGTCGTTTGGATCTTTCACCAACTGACTCACATTCCTTCTTATACGGATATATAGTTTCAAAGAACTCAGCACTATCTGATTCCATCACCGTATTAACATGAATGTCGGGATTTTCTGATTTATGAACCAGAAACTGATATGCTTTACTGTTTATAGCATACCCAATGAAAACACAATCAACTGTTTTCGGTCCAATCTTAACCCTTTTGGGTTTTGGGACTTGCACTTTTGCCAAACACCCCCACACCTTGAAGTAATTCAAGTTGGGCTTCCTTCCTTTCCACTTTTCATATGGAATGGACAGTGTTTTGCTATGGGGAACTCGATTGAGTATTTGATTAGCCGTGAATATAGCTTCCCCCCACAAGTTCTGGGGTAGACCCGAACTGATTAACAAGGCATTCATCATCTCCTTTAATGTTCGATTTTTCCTTTCCGCAATCCCATTGGATTGAGGCGTGTAAGGGGCAGTTGTTTGATGAATAATGCCATATTCCAAACATATTTGTTCAAAAGGAGATTCATATTCTCCACCCCTATCACTTCTTATCATCTTGATCTTTTTGTTAAGTTGGGTTTCAACTTCATTTTTGTATTGCTTGAATGCGTCAATTGCCTCATCTTTACTACTAAGTAAATAAACATAGCAGTAACGAGTGCTATCGTCAATGAAAGTTATGAAATACTTCTTTCCACCGCGAGATGGTATTGACTTCATGTCAAAAATATCTGTATGAATCAAGTCTAATGGTTCAGAATCCCTTTCAATTGACTTGTAAGGGTGTTTAGCATATTTAGACTCAACACATATTTGACATTTTGACTTTGCGCAATCAAATTTAGGCAATACTTCCAAATTAATCATTTTTCGCAAGGTTTTATAATTGACATGTCCCAAACGAGAATGCCATAAATTATTTGACTCAAGTAAGTAAGAAGAAGCTGCAATTTTATTCATAGTGTCAACGACCATTACATTGAGTTTGAAAAGGCCCTCAGTCAGGTAACCTTTTCCTACATACAGCTCATTCTTAGTTATTACAACTTTGTCAGAAACAAACACACACTTGAACCCGTTTTTCACAAGAAGTGCAGTAGACACCAAGTTCTTCCTAATTTCAGGAACATGAAGAACATTGGTCAGAGTCACAACCTTGCCAGACGTCATCTTGAGGAATATCTTCCCATATCCTTCAATTTTGGCCGTTGCAGAATTGCCCATAGAGAGCGCCTCATCAGGTCCAGCGGGAGTATACGAAGCAAAGGCTTCCTTCACAGCACAAACATGGCGGGTGGCTCCTGAATCAATCCACCATTCCTTAGGATTTCCAACTAAGTTGCATTCAGAAATCATAGCACATAAATCAATGTCTTGCACTCCTTGGGCCAATTTTGTCTCTTCAACCATGTTTGCTTGACCTTTTTCCTTTTTCCTGTCCTTCTTTGCAGCACGACAGTCTGCGGACTTATGTCCACTCTTGCCACAGTTGTAGCAATTTCCCTTGAACTTTTTCTTGCTGGGGTTTGTCTTCCCTCCAGAAGGCCTCTTTCTCTTATTTTGATTTGGAGTGTGCTCAACTATATTTGCTCCCGCTATTGCAGCACTTCCACGAGCCTTCTTTGCAGCAGATTTGTTGTCCTCTTCAATCCTCAAGCGTACAACCAAATCTTCAAGGGTCATCTCCTTGCGCTTGTGTTTCAAGTAATTTTTAAAGTCATTCCATGATGGAGGTAACTTTTCAATCATGGCTGCAACTTGAAACGCTTCATTAATCTTCAAACCTTCAAAGAAAAGTTTGTTAGCAACAATATAAGTAATACTCTTAACAGAAGTATTAATCAAGATCAAACCTTCAGCAAGGAGATCATGGATAAGGACTTGAAGTTCTTGGACTTGGGACACAACAGATTTGTTATCCACCATTTTATAATCCAGAAATTTGGCAGCCACAAATTTCTTCAGTCCAGCGTCTTCAGTCTTATATTTCTTTTCTAAAATATCCCACAGTTTCTTAGACGTTTCAACATTACTGTAAACGTTGTACAGGTCATCTTCCAAGCCACTTAGAATGTAATTTTTGCATAGGAAGTCAGAATGCTTCCAAGCCTCAATCACAAGGAAGCGTTCGTTTTCAGGTGTTTCATCAGTCAGGACTGGAGCATCCTCGTTGATAAACCTTTGCAGGCTTAAGGTGGTCAGATAAAAGAACATCTTTTGCTGCCACCTCTTAAAATCCACACCAGTAAACTTCCCCGGCTTTTCTGCTGGTGGCATAACCGTTGCAGCAGCACGGCTAGGCCCAGCAGCACCAGAAACTGCGGTAGCATTCGTATTCACAGCAGGGACAGTTTGTTCAGCTCCGTTAGTCATCTCTGTCAAGTGACACAAGCAGAAACAATATTAATAAACTGTTTAAACAATAGGAGTAGAAAAAACCACGAAGGCTTTTAATCCCCACAAACAGATTATTTCACAGTAATTAGGAGTAGAAAAACCACGAAGGTTTTTAGTCTCCACAGCAGATTAATAAATTATAAACGAGTAAAAAACCACAAAGGTTTTAGTCTCCTTAACCAGTATTTATTTAAGTGCAGAAAATAAATAACAGTAGATTTCTTAAGCTTGTTATTCCTGCAACCAAATAAATCAGAAAAGACAATAAACAGAAGTATATTATCAGTTGTTATGGGACAATCCCGAGCCCACAATTTACTTGTGTCTCCTTAAGAAATCTAACCCCCTCACAGTTGCCCAAGGTTCACGGGTTAATTTCTCCCAGGATGGAACGGGATAACAGTTCTACTGTAGCGGCACTTCAAACAGTAGAACACTGCGAACTCAAAGAAAACGGAGCAAATCACACGACTTACTAAGACTTACTTAGTATGCAGAAAAGAGAGGAATGCAGTAAGAAGTTTTGTATTTCTGTGTTTCAGTGTGTTGAAATGTTGAAGACTGACCAGTTTATATAGCCATGGGAAGTGGAAAGGAAGAGTCACCACTAATGGCCACTAACACCACTAACACTGCCACTAATGGCACCTGAATTCATTACCACTAATGGCTGAATTCACTAAATGTCAGTAATGAATTGTCCACTAATGAGAAAACGTGGGAGAGTGGGAGAACGTGGAGGAATAACTACTCTGGATTAATCAGATTAATCCATTCACATTTCTGTTACACAAACAGATTAAATATTAAATATTAATAATAAGAAATATTAATTAATTAATATTTTTAGTTTTTGTTGGTCCAAAAAATTAAGTCAATCAATCATATCAATTGACCGAAATCCGAAATCCTGCTTCGAAGCCGAAGCCGAAGCCGAAGCCGAGACGAGCGAGCGACGACGACGGCGCGAGGCTTCCCTTCTTCTCAACCCTTTTAAGAGCTAAGAGAAGTGAATTTGTATTTAAACCCAACAAAAGTCTTTTCCTCTACCAATATGGGAGAATGTGCATTTCCTTACTAAAAGGAACCTTTTCACCTTCCCACCCATTTCCCATTCACACTCTATTTATTCCAAAATCCCAACATAAAGCATTTCATTAAAGGTAAAGTAATAGTTTCAACTCAAAAGTATTTTTATATTTTGAATTGTGTCATTCTTTTTGTGTAAGTCTAATAAGAAAATAGTGACATCTATTTTAAAACGAAAGAGTGTTAATTAAAGAAGGTCAAGACACGACTAGAAATGGTCAAAATTTACCGAATATTCACTCTTAAGAGACTGTACGATGTCGTACTTCCAGATGTTTGGCTTGTAATTCGCGTTTCTTCGCTGGAGGCTTTGAGCTATCTCATCAAATGGTTCAGTCTATATTTGGTTAAAATACACTGTTGGTGAGCACTACTTGTCATTTTTTTCATAAAGATGTGCAACAAATCAAAGAATATTCTACGAGAGAATTTAGAAAAGTGATGTAGATAAAGGAAACATACTCCCTTGTCTCAATTTATTTGGTAGAGTTCGATTCGGCATGAAATTTAAAAAGTAAATACTCTCTCCGTCCCAATTTATGTGGCACTATTTGACCGAGCACGAAGTTTAAAAAAATAGAGGTTGACCTTGTAAAGTATCAATTTTACCCTTGAAAAAGTAAGAGAGAGAAGATTTGAGTATTAAAAAAGTTGTTGGTAGGTTTAAAAGTATGTAGGGCCCAACAAGGTAAAATATAGATGATGCATTAAATAGTTGTCAAATAAGGAAATGTGCCACTTATTTTGAGACAAGCAAAAAAGGAAATGGTGCCACATAAATTGGGACGGATGGAGTACTATTTTATAATATTTCAAAACTATTCTTGTTAGAAAAAAGAAAAAATGACGAAAGAAAAGATTCGAGTAATAAAAAAACTGATAAAAAACTTTTTAAGTAGCAGGTTTCAATAAGGATAAAGTAAAAAAAAAAATATTATTAAAGGAGTGTGTTAAATTTTTAAACACATTAAAAAAATGCGTGCCAGAAAACTTACCACATAAATGATATAGATGGAGTACAATATATAGTAGAGATTCTTCTAATTGCCTTCGACTTCTCTCCTGAAGTATTATATATAACAAGTTCGTATGACTTCTGATCAATGGTTCCCAATCGTTTGGGGCTACGTGTACGAAAGGCCACTTTTGCCACTGGTCTTTGGGCACAGGCTACTAATACTAAAACATTTAGTTTGTGGCCATTTTTGCTTAAAGAGATAGAACTTCAGTCCAGAGGCCGGATTGAAGTTCAGTCCTTAAAGATTGAACTTCAATCCACGGCCATATGGACTGAAGTTCAGTCCAGTGCGGGGAAATTTTGATCACTAGCCATTTTTGGACGCGCTCAATGGGGACTATCCACCGTTTCAAAATTCATTGAAGAATAGCCAAAAATTCGCGCGCTCACTTAAGCTCCATTAGCGTTGGAAAAACACCCCAGACTAGCCCCATAACAAACAACTGGGACTTTGAACAAAACTTGTTCAAAGCCCAAATATTTTGTTATGGGACTTTATATATAAAGCTGAGTCCCATAACAAAATGATGGGGCTTTGAACAAGTTTTGTTCACAGCCCCAGCATTTTGTTATGGATTATGAGACTTTATATATAAAGCTTCAGTCCCATAATAATGCTGGGGCTTTGAACAAGTTTTGTTCACAGCCCCAGTATTTTGTTATGGGACTGAAGCTTTATACATAGTCCCATAACAAAATGCTGGGGCCTTGAACAAAACTTGTTCAAAGCCCCAGTATTTATACTGGGGTTAGTTTACTGAAGCTTCCCCAGTACAAATACTGGGGCCTTGAACAAGTTTTGTTCAAAGCCCCAGTATTTATACTGGGATTTGTCCGGAGGTGGCTATTTCTCAGCGAATTTGTTTTTGACGGCTACAAATCAATTAACGCGCGCCAAACAGGCCCCTACACCAAATTTTTACTCCTTAAGATGGAACTTCAGTCCATGGTCATGGACTGAATGCCATGGACTGAAGTTCAGTCCATGGTCATATGGACTGAAAGTTCAGTCCTTAAGAGATGGAACTTCAGTTCAGGGGCCGTATGGACTGAACTTCAGTCAACTATCAGAACTTAAGTCAACATTTATTTAGTAAAGGCCCAAAAGTGGCATTTAGTGTAAGACCAAAGAAAATAGTGGTCTCAAACTAAATACTAGTGTTAAAAGTGGCTGCTGGGCGAAATTTTTACAATCGTTTGTTAAGTAAACTAGTGGCCCTTGTTCGTTGAGCTAGACTGCTATTGAAGAAAAAGTGCACGCACGTTTATTTAATTATTATTATTTATTTGTTGTAACAGAAGTAGGAGAATGCTTGCACTATATATGCAATAAACGTTTATTTAATTGTTGGGTGGGAGACGATATTTGTTGCCCCTTATCCACATTTTATGTGGAACACCCCCAAGAAATGAGTTGATTGCTTCTATGGTCACTCAACTTTGGGTAATTGGCCACTGTGGTCACTTATCTTTGTTTTGTCTTTCTATGGTCACTCAACTTTGGGTAATTGGCTACCATGGTCACTTATCTTTGCTTTGTCTTTCTATGGTCACTCAACTTTGGGTAATTGGCTACCATGGTCATCCAACACATAAATCCTAACGTCCGTTAAATTTTGCTGACAAGACAACTACAAAAATATTTTGGCAAGTTACATAAATAGAAAAGAATTAAATTATTTAAGACCAACCTAATTAAAATTAAACCTCACCCAAGAGTTCTTGCTTGAGGTGCCCATTTTTCCAAAAAATGACTTCTTTTTTTAAAAAATATCTATCAAGAAAGCCTTCTAGTAACACATTTTCAATATTAATTTCTTCATCTAATGAAAATCTGAGCACCCAAATGAATTACTGTCGGACATTAATGAATTAGCGGCTTTTGACGCTTTCTATAAGCTAAATTTTTTATTGAAGTGGCATAAATTTTTTATTTATTATATAGTATTTCACAGTATATTTAAGTAATACTGTTTTTGTTTAGCAAAACTGGTTCAAGAGATTTTGCATTCTCAGATATTTTTCTTAAGGACTATGCAGCAAAGCAAGTTGGAGTTGCAAAATTGAAACTCAAATTTGGTCCCAAGAAGTTGTTCATCTTGGCAGCGAGTTGGAGTTGCTTTGTTGCATATTCCTTAAGAAAAATATTTGAGAATGCAAAATCTCTTGAACCAGTTTTGCTAAACAAAAACAATATTACTTAAACAAACTGTGAAATACTATATAATAAATAAAAAATTTATGTCACTTCAATAAAAATTTCAGCTTATAGAAACTAGAAAGCGTCAAAAACCGCTAATTCGTTAAGGCCAGATACTAATTCATTTGGGTGCTCAGATTTTCATTAGGTAAAGAAATTAATGTTGAAAATGTGTTACCAGAAGGCTTTCTAGATAGATTTTTTTTTTTTAAAAAGGAGTCATTTTTTGGAAAAATGGGCACCTCAAGCGAGAACTCTTGGGTGGGGTTTAATTTTAATTAGGTTGGTCTTAAATAATTTAATTTTTTTCTATTTATGTAACTTGCCAAAATATTTTTGTAGTTGTCATGTCAGCAAAATTTAACGGACGTTAGGATTTATGTGTTGGATGACCATAGGAGCTACTTGGGCAAAGTTGAGTGACCATAGAAAGACAAAGCAAAGATAAGTGACCATGATAGCCAATTACCCAAAGTTGAGTGACCATAGAAAGACAAAGCAAAGATAAGTGACCATGGTGGCCAATTACCCAAAGTTGAGTGACCATAGAGGCAATCAACTCCCAAGAAATTTAACACAAAAATTAATGAAGATGAAAAATAATGTGGGCGGGATAAAAACCAATATTTAAAAAGCTTCTTTCTCCACCCCATCGTTCTCCCTCTTAATACCCCCCCCCCCCCCCCTTTCCCCCTTCAACTAACACTAAGAAGCATCCATAAACCAAAATCAGAATATTTTGCTGGAAAAAGAAGTATTCAATTCATATCTTTAATGTAAGAACATGTCAAAGTAACAACATTCTAATATGTAGCTCCTGAATGAAAATGTTGTATAAAAATTGGCTCACGTACGTAACGCATTGGGCACTTGATTCGAAGTGCACCGAGCAGATGTTTGTGAGTCAGGGCTCAAAGCAATCAACAAAACCACCGGAGCCACCAACCGAAGTCATAGCCGATAGCACACCTCGGTGAATGATCACCTCAAAAAATGACCACCTCGGTCGATCAGCCAGCTCATATCCACGAGTCGGTGACTTAAGCCTTGGTGGATCACCCCAGCTTCAGCGAGAAAACTGCCCATGATCTCAGTCCACTAACTCCATTTCCAAAGATGGAGAAACGTGGGTGAAGTAGTGGAAGAACATGGGAAAATTGCCTGTATTCATTTGTCTATAAATAGCATCTCATTTCATGTTGTAAATAGAAAATATATACAGAAACTCTAGCAAAATTTGTATTCAACTTTACACATTGAAATTTCATTATTTCTTTGTCATTTACGTTTGATTTTGCTTATTATCTCAGCTTTGATACTTAGCATTGCTTGTAAATCCGACCCAAATTCGATTTGTTGTCCTAAATCGGTTTAGGCCAATACAAATTGGCGCCATCTGTATGGAAACAAGCAGCGACACTTTGTTCCAAAGTTGACTTTCAGTTCATTCGCATTTTTGATCCGTCAAAATGGTTAACAATGATGAAAATTCCACTGAGCAATAGTTAACTCACAATGGACGAACTAGTGCTCACATAAATCCAAAGTGCTCACACAAATCCAAATCCGAACGAACCCATAATACCACCAGTGGCGGGTCCTTCTTCCTCGGGGTCCAACGACGCTTTTAAAGCTTTTGTTATCCAAACTTTGGAAGCAATTCAAGCACAACAAGCCGAGCAAATAGTTATCAATTCAGAATTTTGTGCCTCGTTGGCGGCGAGGAACAATTCCACCCCAAATGGAACCCCACCCGTGGCTCCAAATAAAGGCATCCTGACTTTCGTTCATACGGGCGCGACAACAGGGGTACCTTCCAACGGGGCCACATTTGGAGGTTCGGGCACTATGCCTAGCACTACGCCACACTTCGGAACAGTTCACAACGTGGATGAAACTAACTCATCGATGGACATCGAAAAGCTAAAGAGAGAGAGATCGAAGCTCGAGTCGCAGCCAAATAACGTCCCCGGGGTGAGGAAAACCCAAAGGGCATTGGACATCGACCAATGCAGCAAGTTTCCCTATAAACCAGAGGCTGCTCCAGCCCCAATCCCGAAGCACTTCAAAATGCAAACTTTGAAAAAAAATATGATGGCACCGCAGACTCTGTCGAGCACGTGACCGAATTCATGGTGATGGTGAAAGGAAATGATTTAGGGTCTATCTAAAACAGCCTCTCCACTTTGGTAAGGGTAAGTTTGCGTACATCTCACCCTTCCCAGACCCCACTTGTGGGATAAACTTGATATGTTGTTGTTGTTGGTGAAAAGGAATGATTTAACTGAAATTGAAAAGGATTCTATGTTCTTGAAAAAATTTGGGGGCACATTAGAAAAAGGGATGCTGCGCTGGTATATGCATCTGCCCTCGGAATCTATCTCAGATTTCAAAGAGCTTGCCGATGTGTCCATCAAAGCTCATAGTGGGGCACAAAAGATCCTTCAAAGGAAGGAAGATATCTTCGAGTTCAAGCAATGATATGGGGAGCCCATCAAAGATTTCCTCGAGCGATTCCAAGCCGAGAGGATGAAATTACCTCCATGGGAGATAACTTAGCCATCATGGCCTTCGAAAGAAATATCAATGTTCGAAACACTGATGCGGCTGCCGAGCTGAAGAAAGAGCTTCAACAATACCAAGCTCAGATATGGAACGAGCTGCATGATAGGATTGCCAACAAGATAAGGTTGGAAGAGGCCGAATGGAGAGCTGCAGGCCGAAGCCTAAACTATAAGAATCGCCCTGAGTCATCACGTCGTGCTAAGGTGTCGAGGGGTAACTCAAAGGGCTGATATAAGCCATATAGCTCGCAAAGGCAGCCCGTGAGCCAAAGGCTTGGTGGACCACCCATAAGCCAACGCCTCGGTGGTCGAGTAGATCATAATGGTAACCAAAAGAATACGACGGGGCCCGCTCTAGTATCCAAAGACAAAGATCTACCTCGGATACCAGATTACAACTTTAATGTGTCAACTGCCGAGTTGGTAAATGCCTTGAAGGGGATGGCAGGAGTAAGGGCACTGAAGGATATGAGAACAGCTCTAGAGAAAAGGGACCAAAGTCTGCATTGTGAGTTTTATGCGGACTATGGTTATCGAACCGAGGACAGCAAAGCTCTGCGCCTCGAAGTGGCGCACTTGTTGAAGAACGGTTTGTTGGTATAATTTCTCACCGACAAAGGAAAAGAGAATTACTCAAAGAATAGTGAAGATGGTCAACCACCGAAGGCACCACCCCCTCGAAAGGATTGTAAATGTGATCACTGGAGGGTCAGAAGTGAATGGTGTGAACTTCGTAGCTGCCAAAAAGTTCGCCAAGTTGTCAATAACAATGGAGAAGAAGACCCGAGTAGGATGTTCGGGTAAAAAGATAGTGTTTGATTATCTCTACTGTTATGGGATGATGTTTCCTCATTATGATGCTTTAGTCATCATGAGGATCAACAACTCGAATATTAAACGGGTCTTGATCGACCCCGGAAATTCTGTAAACATAATTAGCTACGGGGTTGTAAAGAAAATATGGTTGAAGGACCATATCATCCCGAAGGAAACTATATTAACTGGTTTCAATAACTCCACTGAGAAAACATTTGGCGACATCACACTCAATACATATGCCAAGAGAGTTGTTAAGGAGACGGTATTCCAAATCATGCCCGAGGACATGGCTTACAATGTGATCCTCAGGAGACCATGGATCCACTCGATGGAAGCTGTACCATCACTATTCACCAGGTCATCAAATTTCCAACCCCTTGGGGGGGTCGGTCGATCAAGGGAGAACATCGAATAGCGAGAGAATGCTATTCGGTTGCACTAAAGAGTGGAGTCGTCCCAAATGGACAAAAGAAATAACAATTAGTGCAACCGGGATCTGATGAAGAGAGGGCTTCGATATCCAAATTCGACCCCCAAGAAGAAGTGGTGGAAAAGATCCTGGTGTGCATACAAGAACCTCGGAAGCAAAAAGCCGAGAATTTGACTATTGAAGAATTGAAATACTTCACACTGTCAAAGGATTTCCCAAACAGGAAAGTGTTCCTCAGCTCAGAGTTGGACCCCGAGTCGAAAAAGTTCATAGTCAAAGTACTGAAATCCAATGATGATTGCTTTGCATGGTCCAATGGTGATATGGTCGGCATCAATCCGGAGATCATGATATATAAGTTGAATTTGGATCCACGCGATACCCCGGTAAAAGAAAAGACCTCATGTCGGTGTAAAGAAGAAAGCAATCGAAGAAGAAACTGCGAAGTTTCAAGAGAATGGCTTCATAAGAGAAGTCAAATACCCTGAATGGTTAGCCAATGTTGTAGTCGTGCCCAAAAAAGAATGGTCAATAGAGAATGTGTGTGGACTACATGGACTTAAACAAGGCTTGTCCCAAGGACTCCTATCCATTGCCTCAACTAGATAGGTTGATAGACTCCACGGCTAGACAAACACTATTAACCTTTTTAGACGCTTATTCGGGGTACAACCAGATTCTTATGGACCCGAAGGATGGAGAAAAAACCTCGTTCATCACAGACCGAGGTACTTTTTGCTACAAGGTGATGCCCTTCGGGCTCAAGAACGCAGGGGACACTTATCAACGGTTAGTGTGTCGCATGTTCAAGGACTACATTGGGAAATCGATAGAGGTATATATAGATGACATGCTGGTCAAATCAGTTCTGGTGGATGACCACTTAAATCATTTGGGAGAGGCCTTCGCTATTTTAAGGTAGTACAACATGAAGTTGAACCCTGAAAAATTTGCCTTCAGCGTCGGTTCGGGAAAATTTTTGGGATTCATAGTGTCTGAACGAGGATTCGAGGCTAACCCAGAAAAGATCAAAGCAATTGAAGAAATCCCCAATGAGCTCTCCGGGGTAAAAGAAGTCTAGGATTTGACTGGCCGAGTCGCTGACTTGAGTAGAAATCCCCAAGGATTCTTTTTGAAGTGCATTGAGGGCATTGCACTATTTTAAGTGTGGGGTGGGGGAATTCTTGATATCTAGTTAATAATTTTTTTTTTCTTTTTATCAATTGACTTTATATTATTTATTTCTTGCTTTCTAGTTAGTGTTTTCTTATCCTCATTATATTTTCTTCAAGCCACAGTTCTTTCTCGAGGAGGTTATTTCTTTTGAACCGAGTGTTTTTAGAAGTAGTTATTAGGATTTTATTAAAAGAACAGCCCGGTGCGCAAAGCATTTCGCATTTACGCAGGGTCCGGGGAAGTGCCCCACCCCAAGGGATGTGATGTACGCAGCCTAATCTAATGCAAGCATAAGTGGCTATTTCCAAGGCTTAAACCCATGGCATATAGGTCACAAGAAGACTACTTTACCAGTTACTCCAAGGCTCTCCTTCAGTTGTTAGGATTTTATTGTTATTAAAAATTAAAAATATTAAAGATGAAACTTTGCTCCTCCGTCGATTTTGACTGGTTTAATTCTAGCATATTTAGTCCCTTGCTTGCAAGGTTAACTTCCCTAGAGATTTTTTGTATGAGTTTGAACTTGAATTGATAGATGATCTTGTTAGTGACGCTTAGGCTCAGGTTTTTTACTCTGTTTGCTGGCAGAATGACATGGTGTGCTTGATTAGGAGTTGGAAATGTTTTTTCTTGATTGGTTGACGTGCCATCTGTGGTGAGGTTTCGTATTTTTTTCATGTTTTTGCATTATATGTCTTGAACTTGCCTCGATTGTCTTTCGAGGTGAAATCCTAGGACTCACTTGGTAGGCCTTCTTTGATCCGTTTGTAACTTGTCTAGCCTACCCTTGCATATATACTACTGGTGAGTCTTTTTGAGCCTATTGACCTTTCATTGGCACCCACATTACAAGCTTTACCCATTTTGTTCTTGAATATCATCTTTATGAACCTTACTCCTTTGAGCACTTTAATTGAAAAATATTTGAGTTTATGGAGTTGTGGTTGAAGAATTGGGTGGTTTGAGTGGAACCAATGATGTGTAAATATGGTTCATTTAAAAAAAAAACAAGAATCATTTGCAAGGGTTGAGAAAAAAATATTGAAATGAAGGCAAAAGAGAAAAGAAGAAAAAAATATAGGCAAAAATAAAAAAAGAAAGAATAAAAATCTTTGTCTTTGCTAGTGTTGTGCAAAAGAAAGAAAGAATGCTTAATGTTGAAAAGGAAATTCTTGGTTGTGTTAGTTGGGTGGTTACCTGGTTGGTTTTTGAGAAGAATTGAGCTAAAAAGAAGTGATGTATTAAAGTTCTTAGGGAGGTAGTCACTATTTTGTTCATATGTATCCTACCCGTCCTTTAGCCTACATTATAACCTTAACAAAGCCCTACTTGATTTTAGGCAAAGTGTACCAACATTAGTGGAGAATTATAAGACGGGCAAGGCTATGGTACCATTGTGTGACGCTTGAAGTTCTTTATGAGTGCGAGCAAACTCTTTCGATCTTACATGTCCCTTGTGATAAATTGATATTTTTGAGTTTACAGGGACTATTCTTTTGTTGGTGAGGGCACATGGATTATGAGAGATAGGAGCAGTTAGTAGACTACCTAGTCTTGAGCACGTCTTGAGTAAATTGTTTGATGGAGTCGATTCTTTAGGCTTGGATGTCACCATTTTATTGTTTTGATTATTTTTGATGTTGTGTGAGTTAAAATGGGGAAGTTCTATGCTTTGTATGCTTGGTGATTAATTGTTGAGATCAATTAAAGTCATAATTGTTGAGCTTGATTGGAAATTCTTGACTTGGTTGAGTTGAGATTATTTGTGCTAAAAAGTCTTGTTGGTTAGTTTTCCCGAGGACTGGCAAAAGTCTAAGTGTGTGGTAGTGATATTTTGCTAAAAAGATATATATTTTGATGATTTTTACCTCGTATCTTAGTAATCTTTATGCGTGTAAACTGATTATGATAGTCGAATTAGCTTAATAATGGTGTTTGAATGTGTAGGTATTGATTTTGATGAAAGTAGCAAGAGAACAGATGATTTGGAGGTTACATGAATGAATTTTGAAATTGGAGGTAAGTTGTGTCAATGTCATGCTAGTATAACTTGAGCACATGAAATTAACTTTGAGGACCTTGTGCGAAAATCATGACAGCAAAACTCCATCCTCCAGATAATACATTCAGCACCTTATGCCAGCTCCATGCTAGTATCTACCCAGCATACGAAGCTGAGCACAGCCAGTGCGCAACCAAGATTCTACAGAAGTAGCGCCTAACTTAAGATGTCCTAGTGCGAGCGGGAAAATACTACTTTCACCTAGATTTTTCATAACGCTATAAAATGAATGTAAACTCAACTTTGAAGAGAGCTCAAGACAATATTTGGAGAGTTTTTGGAGACTTCAAGAACACAAGAGTTTTTCCTAATCTCTTTTTTCCTTTTTGTAATTTATTCATTCATGAATTACTTTGACATGATTGTTATGAACATGAGTGGCTAATTCACACATTCTAGGGTTGATTGAACCACTCCAATATTTATGTGTTAGGAATATTTGATTGAATTAATGAAACTTCTAAATTCTTCCGATCTAAGTGCTTATGTTTTGCTTGCTATTGTGGAAGGGCCCCCAATTGATTGTCCCTTTTATTCTTGTGAGTCTAGGGATAAATTAATAGGTTAGGGTTAAACAGTTAGCAATATTTCAACCTAAAACGAAGCATTGCTTAGGTTGTCAAAAAGGTGATTTGTGACTATTGAATCCGATTGTGAACAATATTTTTAGTCCTACATATCTTCATTAATTAATTGAGAAATTGGTTCGTGAAAGTTACAATTATTACACGAGAGTGAATAGTTGTGTATTTGGAGCAAGTGTTCAATAGGAAGAACCATATTGAATTCGTTAAATCATTATTCTAATACATAGGTATGAGTTGGGTAGATCAATCCTAGGTTTTACATCCTTTGAATCAATTTCATTCTCTATTATTTTGTCGTTTATTTAATTGTTAATTTAGATACTTAGTTGTTACTATAAAATCAACCTTAAAATAAAAACCTTAGAAGTTAGTTGATAGGTAAATTAGTTAGAATAACAACTAGATTTTGAGTGTTCTCAGTGGGATTCGACCTCGGGGCTTCAAATACCGAGCTATATTTTTCGCGACCGCTTAGTCTCTATTATAGGGCGTAGTTAGGTATGATCACCTATGCTTCTCCTCTTCATAAGTCCAAACTATTGCTTCTAATATACAGTCCACCATCGAGGCCACTCCTACCTTGTCACGAATGACCTCATTCCTAATCTTATCAATCCTAGTATAGCCACACAACCATCTATGTGTTTTCATCTCTGATACACTCATCTTATGAATATGTGAATTCTTCACTAGCCAACACTCTGTTCTATACAACATAGATTATCTAATGACCACTTTATAAAACTTATCTTTAAGTCTAGGCGACATTTTCTTATCGCATAAGACACCTGAGGTGAGCCTCCACTTAATCAACCCCGCTCCTATATGATGCGTGACATCATCTTCAATTTCTCTATTACCGTGGATAATTGAGCCAAGATAGTTGAAGCTTCCTTTCTTGAGGATAACTTGAGTATCAAACGTGATTTCCATTTCTTGTATATGTGATGCATCGCTAAACGTGCACTTCATGTACTCCGTCTTCATCATGCTTAGCCTGAAACCTTTAGACTCCAAAGTCTATCTCAAAACCTCTAGCTTATTATTGACTGTGTCGTGTGTCTCGTCAACCAGCACTGGCTATGTCGTTTGCAAATAACATACACCAAAGTATCTCCCCTTGAATACTATATGATAATTCATCCATCACTTGAGCAAATAAAAAAGTGCTAAGTGATCATCCCTGATGTAGCTTCATCTTTACTGGGAAGTGATCTGAATCACCTCCTACCATCCCCACTCGAGTCTTGGCTCTATCGTACATGTCATTAATCGAACTAATGTAAACCAAATGTATACCCTTAGACTCCAAACATCTCCACAAGACCTCTATTAGGATGTTGTCGTTGGCCTTCTCTAGGTCAATGAACACCATGTGTAAGTCTCTTTTCTTATCTCTATAATGCTCTACTAACCTCCTCAAGAGATCAATGGCTTCTGTCATCGATTGCCCAGGAATAAATCCGAATTGGTTCTCAGAAATAGTTACATCCCTCCTAATCCTCCTCTCTACCACCCCTTTCCCACACTTTCATTGTATGACTAAAAAGTTATATACCCCTATAGTTGATGTAGTTTTGAATATCCCTCTTGTTCTTGTACAAAGGAATCATGGTGCTTAACCTCCATTCTCCAGGCATTTTGGCCGTTGTGAGGATGATATTAAAAAACCCAGTCAGCCACTCCGTACCTATTCTGCATGAACTTTTCAACACTCCACTGGAATATCGTCCGTTACGGTAGCTCTTCCTCCTCTCATCTTATGAATTGCCTCCTCAACCTCCTCAAATTCAATAAACCTGCAATATTCAAAATCATGGTGGCCCTCGGAGTGCTCTGGATGGCCCAACACTATATAAATGTCCCCTTCTGCAGGATTAACTATTTAGATGAGCTAGTCAAATTTTATTGGGCTAGCCAATCCATCGTGTCGGGTAGAAAAGATGAGCCCATCTCATTAACCTAAGTTCATGTTATATTTCAAATGACATGGTGCCAAGTTAAACGAAAGACCAATAAAATCATGACACATGTGAAAATGATGTGACATGCCATGTCAATGTAATATAAAGGCCAATCATGTATTACCAAGTGTCTGAATGACATGGTTCAACCAATCAAATGCAATCGTATCACATAGTTTTTGTGATAGCTTTAATGACTCGAGTTGGCCAATCGGACTGAAGGAAGAATTGTTCTCATCACAAACCCCATTCTCTAAAAACTATGCATAAAGGCCCTCCATAGGACTAAAAGGCGCACCTAAAGATTATTCAGAAGATCGTCATCAGAAAAGCTATTAGAAATACATAAATCAAGAAGTCTTTCATATCTTTATAATTGATCATGAAGACTTCCACAACTCAAGAAGTCTACCACTCTGGTGGTGATCAAAATTCTTACATACATCAAAGTCCACTTCCATGCTCGTGTTCAGAGCCTGCCTCCATTTTTATGATCAAGTTTATTCCATCAATTTAATAACATATTTTTCACGGCCTTGAATTAAATCAAATCCATCAATTCAAGAAAAAATATGTAAGTCCTTGAATCAATTCAAATTCATCAAGTTCGAGATCAGCTTTAAAGCCCTTGAATAAAATCATTGAGGAGAAGATTCAAAGGAATACGATTTTGGATTTAAAATTTTTTAGAGATTGTAACTCGCATTGTTCTTTTTCTAAAACAAATATTACTTGTGTATATTTTTTTTTATATTTCCATGAGATAATTTATTGTGTACACATATACACAACAATATTAAAACCCTAACAACCATTGGTAAACTTTTTCAATATAACCATTACTCATTCCACCAAAACCATCATAACTAGCACTAGTAAAATACCATAACAATCAAACATTCTATAAAAATTACCATAACCACCACCAGTACAGAAAATATAAGAAAAACAAGAGGAGGAAGATGAGGAAGAAGAAAAATAAAAAAAGGAATCAAAAGAGGAAAAAGATGAGGTACAGGAGGAAGAAGAGGAGAGGAAAAGGAAGATGAGGAGGATAAGAAGGAAGAGGAGGAAGAAGAAATTGATTGTAGCGACTGTAGACTCTGTAGGCCTAAGCATTTGTCAAAACCTGTAACTTGTAAGTTGTAAGAATTATGAAGATGCATATTCACAATGTATTTGTCTGATGAGAACTATGTTGGCTTAAGTTCCGATTTCATTTTTTTTATAACCCGTGTTCTTTTGAAATTAAAAAGGAAAAAGATAGGCATCACTGGCGCCATCTTCACTTTTTTAATATTTCCTAAGTTAAAGAACTTAATGAAAGTTCTTTGTAACAAGGTACAAGTAATTTCTTACAAAAGGGATTTTTTGTTTTCCTGGTGATTCATATGAAGCACCTTCTCTTCTAGTATAAACTTAAGAAGTTTAAATTGGTCGAGAAGTTCTAGTAGCATTCAGAAGCCCAAGTTCGCTTCACCTATCTTGTGTCTTATGTTCTTCTTTTTCTTTGATTGTGGACTATTAGAAGGTAGATGCTACCAACAGTGGGGTTGAGTTGGCCAAGTAGGAGTAAATTGGTCTAACTTCACTCATAATGAAAGTGCTATTTGAAAGAAAAACACAGTGTCATGATACACTGGCTACACTAAAGATGAAACGAGTTATATACTCTAAGGGTGAATGGGAGTTCGTTCTCTTCTGAATTTTACAAAATGGAAATCAAACATGTACTGGGTGCATCACTATGTGACTTTCTTTTGTACATGTTACCAAAGAAAAAAAACTAAAATTAACTATCATATAGAAGTTTTTTTTTTTTGAAACTTTACTGTCACATAGCGTTGATACAAGGTGTGTATATCCAATATGTTACTATTTCTTCATGATGTGACTATTACCATGTGATTGGTTATGCTATCAAGAAAATAATTTCTCATGAGATGAGAATTAGAAGTTATTGCTTTGTATCCTGTACTTAAGGATCTTTACAGCAATTACTCGAATCACTTTTGTGAAAGTTTGAGAGTTTCATTAATTTTGAGCAGAACATGTGTTGTTTCTGAGAAAAAAATTCAGTTTTTTTAGAATTTTCTGATATGTGGTACGGAAAAATTCATGGTGCAATTACTTTGTGCATGTGTTTACTCGATATTAGATTTAATGCTTTGTGCTATTATTATTATTATAGAATAGTTCTATATTTGTTATAGAGTTTTTTTATTATTAGTCTTGAATTTAAGTAATTTAAGACGAGTATTCCTTTAATGATTGATTATGTTAGTTTCATCGAATATTAGAATATGGTTGATGATTGGGAACATAGTGAACTTTCGATTCCAGATCTAATATGAAATTAATATTAACATAGTTGAATTACTTTAAGGATTATTATGTATATGAATTTAGGCTCTAATAAAGTATATAGATGTCTCACTATAGTTTATACTTGATCATATCAATATGTCAACTGTTATTAAAATATTGTCCCGAGCGTAACAAAGTGTTAACGACGACAATAAAATCCAGTATGTCCTAAAAGAGCAAGAGGCTTTTGAGACTCTAGATATGTCTATAACGTCTCCTGAAAGTGACATTACATTCCATTGTAGTTGGTACATTATGACACATGTGATTCAAATAAAAGAATCGGTTTAATACTGTTGGTCCCAGTGGGAGTAACTATCAACTGATAAATCAATTTTATAAATCTCAACCTCGACGAATGAGTCGTCTACATATTCCCCACCGTTGACTTGAAATCGAAGGGGAAGCATATATAGTTACTCCATAAGATGAATAAGAGAAACGAAAGATAAATAAGGCTCTTAAACACCCTGCTAAGGATAAGTACCTAGAACAATGGAACATGAAATGGAGTTAGTGAAACCAAACCAAGAGTTGGAATTGGTTAATCTACTAATGGGTCATAACGACATTGAGAATAAATGGGTTCTCAAAATACGTGAAAGACTCATTGTAGTATAATGTTGAAAAATATGGGTAAATTCTTGAAGTTCAGATTTCAAGAGATCGTTCGAATGGATTGTTCTCTTTCAAAAAAATCTTATATTAAGAAATTTTCTTGAATGATTTAATATGCAATAGTGCAAACCCATTAATACTCCTAATTCTAGAGGTGAAGTTTCTAGTAGGAGGATGTGTCCTCGTGAATCCACAAGAATATGATATGAAAAGGAATACCGAAAAGCAGTTAAAGGATATTGAGGTATATTAAAGGCACTTGTGATTATCCTTGTAAAGTAAAGAAAAGGATCTACAACTCAAAGGAAATACTTACGATGATTGAGAAGGAGATTTAGATTTGATTTAGATGAGAGAAAATATAAATCTGAGTATGTCCTTCTTTGCTAAACAATAGTGATGTGTATATTGTTTGTGTAGCAAGAAACAATCATCAGCCTTATTATAAAGTAAGCTGAATTTCTAGCGCTTTCAGCAACTGTGCAGAGCTGTTTGGCTTAAATGTCTAATGTGTGATAGTCAAAGTTTCAATAACTTACATAAAAGTCTAATGTATCATTAGAAGACAAACCATATTGATATAAGTATAATTTCCTTAGAGACATAGTTGTACATAGAAAAGTGAACATGAAATACATCTGTATGCATTATATAATAGTAGATCTGATAATGAAACTCGTAGAGTTTGGTGCTTATGAGTCATATGCGAAGGCATTGAGTTTACGTAGATGTTGATGTATTTATATATAAATTTTTCCAAGCATGTTCACATAAAAGTGCATTATTGGAGTTAATGTAGTTGAAGCGTAAATTGATTGTTTAGTTGGTTCATATACAGAGAATGGTTTTATGTTTAGTACATAAATTTGAAGTATGTCGGACAGAAAAAAAGATTGGCCTATTCGCACGGCAATTGCCTCTACTGTCTAGGTGATTAATAGAGATGAGATAATTATAAACTTATTATTATCTAAGGTGATAATAATAGAGAGCTTGAAGTTTATAATAAGAATGTCGCTTTTTTTTTTTTTTGGTTAATCATTTATGATTAAATGTGACAGTCTGTCTTAATGCCAGATGTGAGTTCTAAAGGATAAAATGTATGAGTAGATTTGTGAATGAGTAGATTTGTGAACTCAAAGTTAGACATAGGTTGTCTGAATTATCATCTGCACAGTATTTAATTCGCGAAAGGCATACGCTCCACGAAAAAAGAGTCAATAATGTGATACGTGATTCATACCATGTATGCATAAAGTGACCTATGGGCGATACAAGTTTAATCTCTTCTTGTTTATCGTGTGAAGCCCTGAAAATTGTAAGTAATTTTCTTTCTTTGTACCCTCATGACTTTGATCAGTTTTTCGAGATTCTGTTTGGTGTTTGCTATCTTAGGGTGTTGCCTATAGATCATGGATGATTCGGTCTGGCAGGACACTTCTAGAAAAGCAAATCAAATTGAGATTTAGAGATTCTTGAGATGAGGAAGATCATAGAGTATTATCACATTAATTGTGTTCATTGATGTATCCTTTATGTTTGTCTTTATGAAAAGAACATAATGATGAACTCAAATTAATACAAAGAGATTATGAGAGAGATGAATGTGGTAAATGATCTAGGGTACTGCATACTACAATCTACTCCAAGGTTCCGTTAATCGAGATGTTATATATTCCTAATAGATGTATAACAACTAAGCTCTCGAAGTATGCACTGGTCACGGTCTAGTCGTTATGTATGAAGGTTACAGATTGGGGATGAGAGTTGACCCACTATGTGTGAGTGGGAGATATTGAAAATTTGATACAGGGCACCCATATGGGTCAACCCAGATCCATATCCTAATATATAAAATATATAATGAGTGATATATTTATTATATTAATAAGTATTAATAAAAGGGAAAAGACACAATTGTTAGGAAAAGTCCTAACAGTTATGCCAATTCAGGAAACTATATGAACGTTTTGTACAGAAAAAAAAAGGAACGCTTATTTTTCCTCTCTTTCCCTTGCAACAAAAACACAAGAACTCTCTTCTTCTTTTGTCAGGGAAGATTCTAAGAAGATTTGTCTTCTGTAACCAGGTACGATTTTAGACTGTGAATTTATCAATACAATTCGTGTAATATATGTGATTGTGTTGTAGACTAGTGAAACAAATACGGATAAACCCTGGGCGAACTTTGTGTTCATGGATTGTGTGTAATCCTTCATTAGTATCAGAGCCCGTATTATTTATTTCCTAGTTAGTAATATTTCATTCGTGAAGAATATATTTTCATTGTATTTAATTCTTCTGTGATTGTCGTTTTCTATTTTGGGTCGTTTGACATGAAAACTGAGTCTGTTAATGGCTTATGTTTGTGCCGTGGAACGAACGAATCTGTTTTTCATACTGTTGTTGGTCCAATTTCGAAGCCTTGTTTTATGTTGATAGAAGCGATAATTCCTTATGCTTTTCGATTGATTTAATGTTTTAAGTAGACACATCGACAAGTAGTGCATCGATATGCTATGAGTTCCATAGGCCCATCTTCACTATCCATGACCTAATTATTGTCACCTTGAAGTTATATATTTATTATATTAATAATTATTAAGGAAAAGGGAAGAGACACAACCATTAGGAAAAGTCCTAACAATTATGTCTATTGAGGACACTATATGAACGTTTGTTTCAGAAAGAAAAAAAATGCTTCTTTTTCTCTCTTCCCTTGCAACCAAACACAAGAAGATTTTTCCGAAAGAGAACAATCCCTTCGAACAATCTCTTGAAATTTGAACTTCAAGAATTTACCCATATTTTTCAACATTATATTACAATGAGTCTTTCACGTATTTTGAGAACCCATTTATTCTCAATGGCGTTATGACCCATAAGTAGATTAACCAATTCCAACTCTTGATTTTGTTTCACTAACTCCATTTCTTGTTCCATTGCTCTAGGTTCTTATCCTTAGTGGGTTATTTTAAGAGCCTTATTTATCTTTCATTGCTCTTATTCATCTTATGGATTAACTATATATGGTTCCCCTTCGATCTCAAGTCGACAGTGGGGAATATGTAGACGACTCATTCGTCGAGGTTGAGATTGATAAAATTGATTTATCAATTGATAGTTACTCCCATTGGGACCAATAATATTAAATTGATTCTTTTAGTCATCTTAGTATTAATCGGAACAGATCCATTATCACCAAACAGGACTCCCACTCAAATCCATTTAGAATAAATAGCGGAAGTAATTTGGTCCACAGTTTTACAAAAGAGACAAGTCTTGACTTATCTCACCCTACTTAGAATAAATGTTCACTAAGAATTACGTACATCAGGTGATTCAAATTCAGTTACACTGCCACTCTCTTGTTCACATATGAACACATAAACCTTAGACTAAAATAGTATCATAGAAAGACACATGTTCTTCCCCTTGGAACTAATTTTCCATGTGGGGAAAAAGGTTTATATAAAGCAGCACAAACCCAATAGTAAATAAGAATTGAATTTTCATTTATCCATAACTTATATGGAATATAAGTAACTGACTTAGAACAATTTTATTTTTTGGATCACAGATGTCGTAGTGTACCAGGTACAATGGAATGTAATGCCACTTTTAGAGGACATCATGTATATATCTAGAGTCTCAAGAGCCTCTTTGCTCTTTTAGGATATACTCGATTTTATCATCTGTTAACACTTTTGTTTAACTCGGGGTAATATTCTCATAGCAGTTGACATATTGATATTACCAAGTATAAACTATAGTAAGACATCTATGTACTTTTTTAAAGCCTGAAATTCATATACATACTATTCCTTAAAATAATTTGATTATATTAAAATTTATTTCACATTAGACCTGGAATCGAAAGTTCACTATGTTCCCAATCATCATCCAAATTCTAATATTCGATAAATCTAAAATAATTAATTATTAAAAGAACACTCGTCTTAAATTACTTTAATTCAAGACCAACTAAATAAGACATTCTACAAACATAGCAATATACAATAAAGAAAATGTAGCATTGAAAATCATGTAGGTACACACACTTGTACAAATATATGCTACACAAAGGTCTGAATCATGACGAGTATCCTGGCTACTAGTTAGAAAATGTAGGAAACACTTTTCCTTTTGCTTTCAACACTGTCAACTTTCAGACTATTTGCAAATAAGCAATTATCATTAAACCACAAAAGGCCACTCATATTGTCAGACATATACTATATTTTCTTTTGTCTTTATATTTTTTACTAATCCAAAGAATTAGATTAAAAGAGGAGGCTTTAGATTCCTCCTGCAGTATGCATTATGGGACTACAAAATCCCTCTTTTGCAGAAATTGACATTACATTATAAAACCACAACCATATCCACTAGTTCACATCCAATGGCATTACCAAAACTCTCAACTAATGAAAGTGTATGTGATTCTCAATTGATTGGTAGAGTATTACAACTATAAACATTTTTTTTCTCCTTCTTTAATCGAATACTCAGATTAATATGAAAAATATAAAAACTCCCGTGCAATGTGCTTTCACATACTTAATTCCAAAAATGAGTAAAAAGAACAAGGACAACAAACAAAGATTAAAGTACAGCCAATGTCCTTTGTTGTGGTTTAGGAATTATTGTGATTAGCTAAAACAACATTGGCACATAGGCATGCATGTGGCATTGCAATGGCATAGAAACCAAAAGTACAAACTGTTCAAAATGTTTGACTCTTCATCCCAATTCCAGCTTTAACGAATAAGAAAAATTCAAAAAATATAATTTCCATAAAAGATGGACGGCAGTACACAAATGCCGATTGGATAAGGTTTTGTTTGCCAACTCACCATTCACAGGAAAAATAGCGAAAAATATTAAAATTTCACTGCTGGTTTCTTTCATCGCAGTTGCAAAAACATTCCAGGAAACATAAATATTTTTTCTGAACGAGAGAAACTTCACAACAATTAATAGAAAAAAAACTTCACCCCAACAATGGTTTCCAGAAAAAAGACTGTGACTAGGAAAAAAATTGCTCGGGCTCTGATACCAATGAAGGATTATCCACAATCCAAGAACATACAATTCGCCCAGGGTCTATCCGTATTTATTTCACTAGTCTACAATACAATCACATGTAATAACACGAACTGTAAAGATTAATTCACAGTCTAAATCGTACCTGGTTACAGAATACTGTTCCGATTCGTAGAAGACTACTCTTCTAAGGAACTTCCATTGAAGTCCTTCATTTGAAGAAGGGAGAATTTGTCTTTCTTGTTGGAGGAGGAATAAGGGAATGATTTATTTTTACAGGAGTATTCTCGTTAGTTTCTGCCAATCAGAAACTCTATTTTATACTCCTGATTGGACACAACTGTTCGAAAAAATCCTAACAGTTGTGTCTTTTCCTTTCCCTATTTTATTTATAAATTCAATAATCTATATAACACATTATATATATATTTATTATTAGACATGGGGTCGAGTTGATCCACATGAGTGGCCCGAATCCAATTTCCAACATGTTCTCTTTCGAAAAATCTTATATCATGAAATTTTCTTGAACGATTTAATATACAATAGTGCAAACCCATTAATACTACTATTTCTCGAGGCAAAGTTTCAAGTGGGAGTATGTGTCCTCGCTTCCACAAGAATATGAATTGTCTCATAAAGCTTGATATATGTTATTTTAGCTAGAGGATATCAATTTGACTTAGAAAAGGAATATTGGAAAGCAGTTAGAGTATATTTAGGTATCTCAAAGGTACGGACGATTATCCTTGTAATGTTAAGGAAATGATTTGCAATTCAAATGATGTATGTATGATGATTGAAAAGAAGATTTAGATGAGAGGAAATCCAAATCTAAGTACGTCTTCTTTGCTAATTAAACAATATGGATGTGTATATTGTTTGTGTAGCAAGAAACAATCATCAGTTTTATTTATAAAGAAAGTTGAATTTTTAGTATTTTCATCAATTGTGCAAGAAACTATTTGACTTGAACGTCTTTATGATAAATTTGGGTGTGTTTGATAGTGCTATTGAATTAGTGACAATCAAGTGTGATAGTCAAGTCTCTATAGCTTACACAAAAAAGTCCCAAGTATCATTGACATATTGATATAAAGTATAATTTCGTTAGAGATATAACTGTAGATAGAAAAGTGAACATGAAATACATCTCTACGCATTATATGATAGTAGATTCGATAATGCAACTCATATAATTTGGTGTTTATGAGTCATATGTGAAGGCATTTAGTTTGCGTAAATGTTGATGTATTTATATTTTAACTTTTCCCAAGCATTTCACATAAACTACATTTTTGGACTTAATTTAGTTGAAGTCTAAATTGCTGGTTGTTGGTTCATATACATAGAATGATTTTATATTTAGTACATAAAATTAAAGTATGTCGGACAGACAAAAAGATTGGCCTATTCGCATAGGCAATCGCCTCTATTGTCTAGGTGATTTATAGGGATGAGACAATTATAAACTTATTATTATCTGAGGTGATAATAATAGAGAGCTTGAAGTTTATAATAAGAATGTCGCTTGTTTTTGGTTAATCATATTTGATTAAATGTGAGTCTATCTTAATGGCAGATGTGAGTTCTGAAGAATAAAATGTATGAGTAGATTTGTGAACTCAAAGTTAGACATAGGTTGTCTGAACTATCATCTGCACAATATTTAATTCGCGAAAGACATACGCTCCACGGGAAAGGAGTCAATACTGTGATACGTGATTCATACAACGTATGCATAGAGTGACCTATGGGCGATACAAGTTTATATCTCTTCTTGTTTATCGTGTGAAGCTCTGAAAATTATAAGAAATTTTCTTCCTTTTGTACCCTCATGACTTTGATCAGTTTCTCGAGATTCAATTCGGTGTTTGCTATCTTAGGGTGTTGCCTAAAGATCATGGATGATTCGGCCTGGCGAGACATTTCTAGAAAAGTAAATCAAGCTGAGATTAAGAGATTCTTGAGATGAGGAAGATCATTATTAAGTATTATCATATTAGTTGTGTTCATTGGGCTCCTTTATGTTTGTCTATGAGACAAGAACATAATGATAAATTCAAATTATTACAAAGAGATTATGAGAGATATAAATGTGGTAAATGATCTAGGGTATTGCATACTACAATCTATTCCAAGATTTCGTTAATCGAGATGCTGTATATTCCTAACAGATATATAGCAACTGAGCTCTCGAAGTATGCACTGGTAAAACGACCTCGGCAGTCGTTTTAAAAGTTAGGACTCCAATTGGCGTGCCAATAATTTTAAAATATTTGTAATATCCATTAGGACCTGTCTGTAAAATTTGAGCTAAATCAGACCTCGTTTGGTAGGCATCGAAAGAAGGTTTCAGTTTTTATAGTCGATAAATATTAAAAAAGAGATTTTCGAGCTCGGTTTTGGCGAATGAGCTCCGATTCAAAATCCGAAAGCGTCGTTAGGTTCGTATGATTATTTGTGATTTTTGTGATTCTTCGAAAGTGAATTTCGATGTTGTTCGGCTAGTTTCTCCTAAAATGCCGAAAGTTAAATAATTTGACCTTTTTCCATTTAAATTCGCATCTTGAGTTTCGGTAACCTGATTTGAGATCTTCCTTAGCGAGTATGCTACATATATTTTATATAACTTGGATGCAAAAGTTGGAATTATTTCGAATATTGTAGGGTACCGTTTTAATTTTTGTCACGAAAAAAAAAAGAAAATAAAAGAAAAGAAAATAGAGAAAAGACAAAAAAAGGAAAAGACAAAAGAGAATGAAAATGGAAAAGAAAGGAGGCGATGAATGAGCTTTATAAGCTCAAGATGGATAGAAACAGAGAAACAGAAACATAGAACATATCAAAAAATTTAAAAAGAAAAGGAAAAGGAGCCGGAGAAAAATAGGATTTTCACCCCGAAACATTCAGGTAATGATCTTAATGCATTATTTGAGTTTATTACGTGTGTTAGAATATATTTTTAACGGTAAAAATGGGGATATTAGACATCGTTTTAATAAGTTCAACTGATAGTTTAAATGGTCAATTGGACCTCGATAATGAAATTGATTATATATTCGTACTCAGTGAGTTATGGGCAACATATAAATATAATTTATTTAGGGTTTGGTTATGTGACCTTAAACCCTGTACATAGGCCTGGACTACGTATTGCGTATGCGAATAGGGTGTTAGGTTCCTAACCGGATTGCTCTAAGATGTGAGGAATGAAGCATTTAGCCTAATTTGATATATTTTTCTGCTTATTGAATAGAGTGGGATCGTTTGGAAATGAAACCAAAGGATAAAGCGGTTTTTGATTAGCAATACTAACTCTTAGAAGAGGTAAGTATTTATATCCATTTCTTTGGAGGCACTTGGCCTCGTGGATTTTCTACCACGTGTTCCCTACATGTGTAGCTTCCGATAGGCGTACTCATTACGCCTTAGCTTTGAATTTACATTGTGTATTATATGTTATGTCCTGTTGTTGGTATTGCATTGAGGATCTGAGCATAGTACTCTGGCTGTGAGTTGGCATCTACTTCTCGGATGTCGATGAGAGTCCCTCGCTGGTGAAGGGTTATTATTGCATCACATTGCATTCATATGCATTATATGTCGTTCATATGCATTACAATGCATATCATATTCGGAGCAAGAAGATTCCGCTCCATTGTATCATATTGAGGGTAGGAGGATTCCGCCCTCGGAGCAGGAGGATTCCGCTCCATTGCATCATATTGAGGGTAGGAGGATTCCGCCCTCGGAGCAGGAGGATTCCGCTCCATTGCATCATATTGTGGTAGGAGGATTCCGCCCTCGGGGAAGGAGGATTCCGCTCCAGTCATTTAGCACATGTGACCCTTTGCATCATATTTCATTTCATCTCATTCCATTTCATTTCATACCATTGTGTAGACTTGTGATACATAACTACTGTTCTGCTTATACGTGCATTGCTTATTGTTGATATGTTTCTGGCTCGTATTCCTGGTTGAGTTTATTGTTTCATACGTGTTTCCGGTTATTACCTGGCTCTGCCTTTTTATAATTTAAATAAGAGGAATTTGGTTTATCTGTTTCTTCTCCCTGGCTAGCTATCCTATTCTTTGAGGTGGCTAGTCTGCCCCACTTATTGAGTCCTTCTGACTCACCCTTGTTTGTTGTTGTTCCTTGTCTATCTATTTCGTTTCGGCAGGTTCGCTCCAAGATTGAGTTCGCCACATTGTGAAGGAGCGAAGACGACTTCAGCTGTCAGGGTGAGCCAACTTTTATTCCAGATGGCCACCAATTTATTTTTATCATTCCAGTTGCATTTTACTCCCTTCAAGATGTATCTGTCTTCTTTTGTACTCTTAGATGTCTAGTCTGGATAGCCCTAAACCTAGTATGTTGGATAGTCAGCTGTAATTTCTTTTGTATAGCCTAGAAGTATCAGTAGGTTTGTGTTTTTTTAAGTCTTGTTCTTATTTATGAATAGAATTATATTTATTTTCCTAATTTAATTGGTAAGGGTCTGCCCGACGGGTCTAGGGGAGGATGTCGGGTGCCCGCATGGCCTAACAGGATTCTGGGTCGTGTCAACTGGTCACACGGTTTAGTCGTTATGTATGGAAGTTACAGAATATGAATGAGAGTTGACCCACCATGTGTGAGTGAGAGATGTTAGAAATTGGATTCGGGCCACCCATGTGGGTCAACTCGAACCCATGTCTAATAATAAATATATATAATGTGTTATATAGATTATTGGATTTATAAATAAAATAGGGAAAGGAAAAGACACAACTGTTAGGACATTTCCCGAACAGTTGTGTCCAATCAGGAGTATAAAATAAAGTTTCTGATTGGCAGAAACTAACGTGAATACTCCTGTAAAAATAAATCATTCCCTTCTTCCTCTTCCAACAAGAAAGGCAAATTCTCCCTTCTTCAAATAAAGGACTTCAATGGAAGATTCCTTAGAAGAGTAGTCTTCTATGAATTGGAACAATATTCTGTAACCAGGTACGATTTAGACTGTGAATTAATCTTTACAGTTCGTGTTATTACATGTGATTGAATTGTAGACTAGTGAAACAAATATGGATAGACCCTGGGTGAATTGTATGTTCTTAGATTGTGGATAATCCTTCAGTTCTGTTGAGAAGAACTTTGAACTGTCTGACGGACATATGATTACAATTGAATATGAGCGTTTCCAATCCCAAGAAGTGCTTTTCTACGGTGCCATTATTGGAATGGAATAGTTGCTCGTATCCATGAGACAATCAATTCTATAAAATAAGTGTGATGCAGATACCAGGAAGGATCTTGGCAGAATCAAAATGCGGCTAGGTTGGAGATGATGGACATAAGGAAAGGTGTAGGGAGGCAGGTATTATGGGAAAGCAAAATGTGGAGAATGTATAAAATTTGTTTACGTGGTAAAGAAAGAGTGATTACATACTTTTCCCTAATTGCTCTACATTCTGTAGTATTTTAAAAATCTCTCAAGGTATAGAAATAAAGCTTCCTAAGTAGTCTATTTTTGTAATGACACAGGTGAATCATAAGAAAGCTAAAGAAATTAAATCTTCATAAGAGTTGCACAAGTTGGGCAATGACCTATTTGTTAGCCCATTTGGGGACGACCAATCGAAACCGAAGTAATTACCTATTATTTAGAATATTTTGATTCATCCAAATTTACTTGCTTGTTTGACACCCCTAATTTCAGATATGCTCTGTGGAAACTTTTAAGCAACATTAGTCATTATAAAAATCTATAATTTTTCTGGCGACACCAAAAGTTTTGTAAAAAAATAACATTCATCCATAAAACTGCTGTCAGCGGCCCAAAATAACATTCAATATTTCTTTTCTAAATGTGTAATATTGCATACTCTCACTTCAGAGAAAGAGGTTCAACTAAAGAAGATAAGATTTGCTCTCGAGTTTCTCGATCTTGAACACCAAATCCATCTCCATTTTGATAAATGAAGTGCGTGACTAATAGTCCCAATAATGGAGAATGGTCAAAGAAGTATTTATTCATTTTCTTCCAAGTTGCAATCACCATGTCTTTGATATGCTCTCTTGCTACATCCTCCTTAACATTTTCTTCCTTCATGTAGCACAAAATTGATTAAGGCACATCACCTCTTTCCAATTCAGCCTGTTGAGTAAATGGAATTTTTAGATATTAAACTGAAAACTAATTAGAAATTATCATAAGACAGCATCTTAAACAAATAGAAATAAAGTTAAACTTCTATGTATTAGTTATTTCGTGTCAGCCACAATGTAAAAGGTAACTACATGTAACGATATCAAATGGACAGATTCTGTTAAATTTAGATATACCAATTAACCATCCGTCCAAAATTATCTGAGCTGATATTGGGTAAGGCAAAGATCGGTTAAACAATGGGTGATAACTTAACCCACCCAACTCTTACCAAGTTCTAATTTCTTAGTTTTCTTTTTATTTTTTTTCTAATAATTTGTTTATCACCAAACAAAATTGATAAAATCCTTTCGTTTTTTTTTTATTATGTTTATACGAAACTTATCAAACAAGTTTTTTTTCCATCTTTCTCCTCTTTTCTTATATACTAATATATATATATATAGAATTGTATATTTAAGAAACATATCTCTGATATTGCACATTCTTAATGGATATTATCTTTTTTAATAAATATTATAATTTTTAACATATTATATATGTAATAATTTTTTAATTTATATCAATATATGTCATATATAATAATATAATATCAATATATAAGTATATAACGAAATATAAACCAAAAAATTATATTTTGGAACCAAAAACTAAAAAGGGGAAAAAGAAAAAGAAAAAAGAAAGAAATTCAAGTGAAAATGATATACTATCTGTTTCTCTCTCCTATTTAAATTTGTTACCTATAATAATGCATCCCATCTTTTAAGGATGGTTGAAATCCTTTATTTTAGAAAATGAATCTTCACTAATTTAAGACAAAAAATTTAATTTTAAAGATCTTCTTTATTTTGTATTAATATTGTGGTTAGAAAAAGTTGTAGGCAATGGAAATAAAATATTTAGTTACGAACGGATATATATATATAGGAAAACACCCCCATTTGGATTATATATAAGGCCCTAAATCAGCTCAACTTTATGCTGGACTAATTTAAATTGGGTTTTATGCAAATTGACCAGTAATTAAATAACAAAAAATTTCACTGCATGCCCTCCATAAAGAGTAGTTTTGCAAAATTGCCACTGTTAAGCAACGTTTTAGCAAAATACTCTTATTTGACACGGAGCCAAGACTTCAAGGAAAAAATTTGTAAGTATTGGCACGAGGCCAAGACTTGAAGGGCAAGTGTTTTTTTTTTTCCAATACTTTACGTTATATAGCGAGAAGCCAAGAAAAGACTGGAAGGGGTTGCCAAGACTTACGACCAAATGCGGCAAGTGTTGCCTTTCGCCAACACTTATAGGGCAAGTGTTGACAAATAGAAAGAGGTCAAAAGCAACTTTTGACAATTGCCAAGACTTACGACCAATTGCTGGCAAGTATTTTCTTTTGCAAATACTTGAAGGGATAAGTATTGAAACACAAAGAGGGGCAAAGGGTAAGCCTTGGCCCCGACCCAAAATTAACAGGGGCGTTTCCATCCAGATTATTTTTTATTAAACTTAATGATGATATTTTTGCAAAGCAACTATTAGAGCGGGCAAAAAGACAAACAATTTCTTATTGTGTCATATTTCTGCAAATAGACCATGAAATAGATATGAACCGTCCAAATTTAGACGGTCATATTTTCATAGTCTAATTTATTATTCCTAACTAGATGCAACTGTCTCTAAAGCTATATAGATGGATAATTTGTGTGCTATCAAGACAGATAATTTGTATCCTCATCATAAGGAGAAAAATGAGAAAATATAAAGTACTAAGGGGTCGTTCGGTTTGGGTTTCTTTTTACGCGGGTATTAACTATTAATGCAGGTATTAATAATGTAGGTATTAATAATGTGTGTATTAATAATGTAGGTATTGATAATGAGGGTATTAGTTATGTGGGGTTTAATAATGTGGGTATTATATTATAACGTAGGGATTATTTGTTGAATCAATGATATATTACAAATTAACAAAAAATATTATTAGTTAAAATATTTATTTACTCCTTAAATAAAATTTAGAAATATCCTTATTATTATGAGGGTTAATTTTGTCATTTTAAATTTTAATACCTGCATTATTAATACCCACATTATTAATACCACCTTCTACCCCGCATAAAATAATACATAGATTCCCGCATTAATAATGCGGGTATTAATAATGCGGAATATACAAAAACGCAACCAAACGTTGCACTAATTTTATGTGGGTATTAAAATTTCACAAAAACCAACCGAACGCTGCGCTAAATTAACGCTAAGTTTTGTGCGGGTATTAATAGTTAATAAGGCAAACCGAACGACCCCTAAGTAATTACTTATAGATGAAATCCCCAAGTCATTGCGAAGTCTGATTATAAAAGAGGTGTAGTATATAAGGTCTTGTTTAGTCTCTAGAAAATCTATAACTTGTGAGAAATCTTCAGCTAAACCAAGAACTACATGAAGAGAGAACACAATGCTTCCTGATGATTTCCACCCATTATCTAAATATTCACCAAATGATGGTGTATAATCCTTTGAATCCCATCTGGCTTCCGCAAGCAGTGCTTTGCAAAACTCTGCCCACTGAAAAGGAATATTTTATTTTCTTGTCAAAATATCTGTATGATATTGTGATTAAATTAAACACTAGACGATATAATATATATACTACCACTTTTTGTAAATATGTTGACACTGCTAATTTCCAGCCCTTTTGTTTCTGAATTGCAAGTGTTACATCATTTGTGGTATCATATAGTTTCCAAAAACAGGTTTTCATACATATTGGTAATTTCTCAACTTCCCTGGGATCCCACCTGAAAAGGTACAAAAAAGGAGAAAATAATGAAGAATAGAATGTATATTTAGGACTTTATATATTGTATACACGAGAGACTTAAAGTGTTTTCATAGGTTGAAGTCTAATTTAGGCTTGAAAACAGTTTTCTAGAACTTCTAGCTGCCACATAAATATGATAACGAAGAATCTCGAGACTAGTGAAAGATAATTAAGTAAATTCCACTTATCCCTTCAGCCTTGTAGGTTAGGAAAACAATACCCCCATCACCTATTGAATGAGACCGTAAACCTCCTTGATCTTAGATCAACGGTCAAGAATGGGTTGATCTTTGCATATTTTTCTTAAGGTCTAAACTAGCCTCTTCAAATAATAATAATTATTTTCTTAAAAATCAATTATATTGAGTACCTGAAAGTAATCTGATTATCGTATATACATGCGTTAGTTATATTATGATATAATTCAGACCACAAGTATTAAAAAGTTTTATTTATTTTTTAACTATTTCTGGTAAAATTACAACGTGTAAAAGGATATGAAGGGGGAAACAATGAGGTTTTAAAGGAGAAATACTTGTTATCATAAGCATACCTTTCTACAGCATTGGTGAAGACCTCCAGGTTATGCAAAGAGCCATAAATATCATAAACATCATCAATAACTATAATGAAAGTGATAGCTTTGGTGAGCCACTTCCTGAAATTTGAATGTTGAGGCTCAAAAGCAACTCCCACTGACCACAAGAAGCTTTCGACAACTCGATCTCTGCTGAAACTTAGATGTTCTATCAGTCCAAGTTCCCTCCACCATCTATCACAAACAACAACAGGTCAAGATGTCAAGATGTGCAACCTCTTTGTAGAATATCCTGTCTTTATTAATTTCTCCTACTGCTTGGTAGAGTATCTCGTACTACCAAATTATCTTGTTGTTGAGGATATTAGTTCCCAAATCTTTGTATAGTTATCTTTTAGATTATTTTAATATAAATATTTTTTCACATTATCAATGTATAAAAATTAAACTTTTTCCTGGCCTTAACATATGATGTTAACTTTTAAGTTCAATGCACTACGAACAGTCATGTAAAGTTGCCATGCAATAAGTATCTCTTCATATGAAGTTTGATACGATAATCTAGAAAAGAGAGTATGGGTAAAATATATATATATATATTTCTGCGAGATCTTTCTGATGCTCAGCTTGGACCATATTGAAGTTCAGTTTAGCTAGTTGAAGAAGCTTCAAGTTTGACCCCTTGTGCTCTTTTTCATGTTTGGAGATATACCTTTTACCGTTGTACCAGTCCACCTTCCAATGTAGAGGGATTTCCAGTGGAATATTTGAACTTATGATATTGTTAGTGCAAAATATTCTAGCCGCATTCAAACTAGTTTCATCCTCTAAGGCCAAGTGAGAGGCTTCAAATAATTCCACCATTTCCTTTGGATGAAGGTCTCCATCTACTTTTAATTGATTATTTATTCCATCCATAGAGCTAAAAAATACATCTGTTAAAATGTAAATATGTCAATAAAATAGTGGGAAAAAAAGGTTATTTAGTTTCTTATTACATTCAATTAATTGGATCAAATACATAAAATATGGACTTTGGTAAGATCCACAACATGTGCTAATTCTTTGCCATTCTTTGGAATCGCCCAGAGTAAACCATATACTGTGCGATTCATAATATTTGTGTGCGTTTCATATATAGCACCCATAAGGATATAAGTAATCCTATACAAGGACATAATTGTAAAGAATTTTAAAATATCAATTTAGTTTCATTGGATATAACATGTTATTATTATTACTACTATTCTGTTTTTGGTATACCATATTAGATTACCACAAAATGTTATACGCCTACTTTAGTGTAAATCATTAATACTAATATGAAAATGCGTGTAACTTAAACCCATAAAATTAAAATATGTGTACCTTGTTGCACATTATAGCCGTAATGCCTAAAAATCCTAAAACGTAGGGCAGTAGTGTAGAGATCCATTTCAAAATCATTCTTCTCCCCCTCATACTGCATGTCTTCAAGAGAAACGATGATTTCCTTCTCAAACAGATGGGAGAGGGCCACTTTGTTTATGTTGTCTATAAGCTTTAATTTAGCCAATGGATTATCTTCATCCGCTAGAAGGCACGAAACGTCCTCTTTCAGCTTTTGAGCTTCTGTTTTGTATTTCTCTTCCTGCATAAAGAACGAGCTCTACTTATTCCACATACCAAATAAGGCACTTATTAAAGTAATGAAGATGCACTATACTTTTGTAGGTGTATATATTCATTTTGTTAAAGTGTGTGACTATGTCAATATGTCCCATTACGTGCAAATCTGAAGTTTTTTCATGTATGCCGAACACGTGAAAAGTCTTTCAAATAATGGATGACAGCGAGTTTTGAACTCGGGATCTCTCCCTGCTCTGATACCATGTTGAAGTATGTAAACATCTCATCTAATTAAAATTAAAGTTGGAGTTCTATCATAAATAGACATTCAATAGTATACCCTACACATTGTTAGACTTAACAAATTATAACCATAATACTTCCCATCCTGAAGCTAGAAAATGGAAAATTTTCTCATCAAACCTGCTAGCTAAAATCATGAAAACGTTATTTGATGTGGTATTTTAGCGAATCTTCTCTTTAATTCTCCAAAAGATTCATATAAAAAAAGTACATTCACTAATATTAGAAGAAGATATAGCAGCAATTTCACACAAATTATCAGATATATTTGAAACAATGAATAAACATTGAAAATTCACATATTTTTTAAAAAGTACGACATGAGCGAACATGAATACTACATGGGTAAATAATACATAATTCCAAACATAAAAATTCTTATGAATAAAGTTAAAATTAAATTAAACTCATATTGCATGACGCGTGAATATTTTATTGATATATACAAAATGCATAAATAAGTAAATATATTTTAATAACTGAGTATACACTGAATATTATTGTAATACAAACATATTAGATTCCTTAGTTTTTGAATTAAAAAATACATAATATATATATAGTTAGTGTAAAACAAAATGATGATTTGTAAATAATTCATGGACACATGCCGAGTAATAAGTAATTACGAACCTAAAATTGTTAGGAATAAGTATTCAATCCACACTAAATGTAAATTGAATATGGAAAAAGTTCCTTTTAAAAGTGAAAATTCTTCAATACAAATTGCAGATGCTTTGAAACCTCTATACATAAATATATTAAAGTTGCTTGTAGAAAAAAAAATGATGAAAATTAATGAGTATGGAGGAGAAATTCGACGATAATGGTGAATATTAAGCATGGGTACGGTTTAGGGATATACTAAAACTAGACGAGGAGAAACAATATAATTGTCACCAGGAAATGATAATGAAATAGACTGAAATTATTCTCAAATTGAATTTAACTAAAACAACGAGAATGTGTATCTATTCCTATAAAAAAGACATGCATTTTCCTAAAATAAGGAACAATTAACCCTTAAAATGGAATAAAACTAAAAAAATAGCTGGAAAACGTAACAAAATTCCATTTGTCTATATGGAAATATTGGCATCAAATATATTTAGGGTTCGACAAAATCTGTACTTGGTGTTTACCTGGTGTTATTTTTCTAAAGTTAACATATTAAATAAAATATATTTTATTTAACCAATTATCGCCTATAACATATTTTCTTACATAAAAGAAAGAAGAAAACCGTTGCGCAATTTGGCAGGAGGAGTTGATACTTTATCTAATATTTTGTCATATATTAGAAGCCAGTCAATCACATCAGGAAAATGTGAACTTTCGGCAGACATTCCTGTTGAAAATTCACCAAAAATATAGGATTTCTGAGGAAAAAGTTTTCGGAAATGTTTCCATAGAGTAAAATTCGAACACTTCTTAAGAAAAAATTACTGTAGCGATGTTACTAGTGAACATCTTAATTTGTAAACTTTCATCATTTTGCTACTCCGTGCTACCGATGTATGGTGAAGTTGTGATGGTTTATTGAGTTTAATCTCTATGTACTAGTAATTGTCCATTAAAAAAGTAGGAACAATAACTAAAAAAAAGTTGATTAAGGCAAACTTGCTCTTAAAACATGTTGTATGTTAGAGACATAACGTCCATAGTACTGAAAAAGTTATTTATACATGTATAAAAAAAGAAAATTAAACCCGAGATTATTACTACTCCCTCCGTTCCAAAACGGTTGTTTTAATTTGATTTGAAGCGGAATTTAAGAAATATGGTAAGATTTTATGAACTAATGGTCCAAAATAAGCCGCCCTACATAAATATGTGGCTATAAAGCATTTCCTTAAGGGTAAAGTAGTAGTTTCAACTCAAAAATATTTCTAAATTTAAAATTGTGTCATTCTTTTGTAACGGACTAATAAAAAATAGTGATATTTATTTTGGTACGAGGGAATATTAATTAAAGAAAGTCAAGACACGACTAGAAATGGTCAAAATTTACCGAATAGGATGTCGCACTTCCAGATGTTTGGCTTGTAATTCGCGTTTCTTCGTTGGAGGCTTTGATCTATCTCATCAAATGGTTCAGTCTTTATTTGGTTAAAATAGACTTGTTGGCGATCACTACTTGTCATTTTTTTCACAAAGATGTGCAACAAATCAAAGAATATTCTACGAGAGAATTTAGAAAAGTGATGTAGATAAAGGAAACTGACACGACCCGGAATCCGATTAGGCCGTGCGGGCACCCGACATCCTCTTCTAGACCTGTCGGGCGAACCCTTACCAATTAAATCAGGAAATAAAAATAACAATTTACAAATAAGGACAAGACTTAAAATAAAAACACGGACATACTGATACCTCTAAGCTGTACAAAAAAATTTACAGCTGACTACCCAACATGCTAGGTTTAGGGCTATCCAGACCAGACATCTAAGAGTATAAAAGAAGACAGATACCTCATGAAGGGAGCAAAATGCTACTGAAATAATGAACAATAAACTGGTGGCCATCCGGAATAAAAGCTGGCTCACCCTGATAGCTGAAGTCGTCTTCGCTCCTTCACAACGTGGCAAACTAAATCCTGGAGCGAACCTGCCGAAACGAAATAGATAGACAAGAAACAAACAACAAAAAGGGTGAGTCAAAAGGACTCAATAAGTGGGGCAGACTAGCCACCTCAAAGAATAAGATAGCTAGCCAGGGAGGAGAAGCAGATAAATAAAATTCCTCTTATTTAAATTAGAAAAAGACAGAGCCAGATAACAACCGGAAAGACGTAAGAAACTTATAAACTCAACCAAGGATGGGTGCCAAAAACATATCAACAAATATGCAATGCACATATAAGCAGAACAGTAGTCATGTACCGTAAGTCTACACAATGGTATGATTTGAGATGGAATGAAATGAAATGAGATGAGATGAAATGAAATGAAATATGATGCGAAGGGTCACATGTGCCCGTAGTCCCATCTCGAAGCGGAATACTCCTGCATTCGAGGGGAATCCAATCTGTTAACCAACTGGAGCGGAATACTCCTGCTCCTGGGGCGGAATACTCCTGCACCCGATATAATATAAACCAGAGGCCGAATACTCCTGCACTCTCCTGGGGCGGAATACTCCTGCACCCGATATAATGTAAAGCTGAGGCGGAATACTTCTGCACTCAATATCTGACATAAAAGCGGAATACTCCTGCTCTTGGGGCGGAATCCTCCTACCCTCATTATGATACAATGGAGCGGAATCCTCCTGCACCCAATATGATATGCAATGTAATGCATATGAATGACATATAATGCATATGAATGCAATGTGATGCAATAATAACCCTTCACCGGTGCGGGACTCTCATCGACAGCCGGGAAGTAGATGTCAACTTACAGCCAGGGTACAATGCTCAGATCCTCATTGCAATACCAACAATAGGACATAACATATAATATACAATGTAAATCCAAAGCTAAGGCGTAATGAGTACGCCTATCGGCAGCTACACACGTAAGGAACACGTGGTAGAAAATCCACGAGGCCAGGTGCCTCCAAAGAAATGGATATAAACACTTACCTTGTTACAAAGTTAGTACAACCACTCAATAACCGCTTTGTCCTTTGGATTCATTGCCAAACGATCCCACTGTGTTCAATAACCAGAAAAATATATCACATAAGGCTAAAAGCTTCATTCCTCACATCTTAGGGCAACCCGGTTAGGAGCTCGATTCCCTATTCGCATACGCAATACGCAGGCTAGGCCTATATACAGGGTTTAAGGTCACATAACCAAACCCTAAATAAATTACCTTTATGGGTTGCGCATAACTCACTGAGTACGAATATATAATCAATTTCATTATCGGGGTCCATTTGACCCTTTAAACTATTAATTGAACTTATTAAAATGATGTCTAATATTCCAAATTTTACCGTTAAAACATATTCAAACACACGTAATAAATTCAAATAATATATTAGGATCATTACCTGAATGTTTCGGGGTAAAAATCTTATCTTTTCTCCGATTCTTTTCTCATTTTCTGGCATTTTTTTCCAATTTCTACTGTGTCATTCGTTTCTCTGTTACTGTATCGTTTTCTCTGATTGCCTCAACATTGCTTATAACATAGGTGATAAAGGCCAGTAGGCCACCGCCTAACCTTTTCCTTGTTTGTTTTTTTTTTTTTGTCTTTTTCATTTTTTTATTTTCTTTTCTTTTCTTTTCACAATGAAAATTAAAACGGAATCCTACGATATTCGAATCAATTCTAAATTTTGCATACGAGTTATACAAAATATATGTAACATACTCGCGAAGGCGGATCTCAAATCAGACTCCCGAAACTCAAGATGCGAATTTAAATGGAAAAGGTCAAATTATTTAACTTTCGGCAGTTTAGCGGAAACTAGCCGAACAACATCGAAATTCACTTTTGAAAGTTTACAAAAATCACAAATAATCATACAAACCTAACGGCGCTTTCGGATTTCGAATCGGAGCTCATTCGGAAAAACCGAGCTCGAAAATCTCTTTTTAATATTTATCGCTAATAAAAACTGAAATCTTCTTCCGATGCCTACCAAACGAGGTCTGATTTAGCTCAAATTTTACGGACATATCCTAATGGACATTATAAATATTTTAAAATTATCGGCACGCCAATCGGAGTCCTAACTTCCGAAACAACTAACCGAGGTCGTTTCAGAAACATACTACCTTATCTCAATTTATTTGGTATAGTTTGATTCGGCATGGAATTTAAAAAGTAAATACTATTTTAAAATATTTCAAAACTATTCTTGTTAAAAGAAAAAAAAAATGACGAAAGAAAAGATTTGAGTAATGAAAAAACTGGTAACAAACTTTTTAAGTAGCACGTTTCAATAAGGGTAAAGTAAAAAAATATTATTAAAGGAGTGTGTTAAATTTTTTGAAACACATTAAAAAATACGTGCCAGAAAACTTACCACATAAATGATATAGATGGAGTACTATATATAGTAGAGATTCTTCTAATTGCCTTCGACTTCTCTCCTGAAGTATTATATATAACAAGTTCGTATGACTTCTGATCAATGGTTCCCAATCATTTGTTAAGTAAACTAGTGGCCCTTCTTCGTCGAGCTAGACTGCTATTGAAGAAAAAATGTACGCACGTTTATTTAAGGGAAATTTACGCCCCATAAACATTGACCAAGAATAATTATTTTTTCTGTACACCTTTTTTTGTTTCTTTCTTTCCATATACATTTTACCCTTTTTAAATATATATTTTAAATATATATTTAATATTTTAAATATTATTGATATATATTTAATATTTTAAATATGTATGTAATATTTTAAATATTATTGATATATATTTAATATTTTTAATATATATTTAATATATTAATATTATTGATATTTAATAGTATATTTAATATTATTGATATTTTATATTTTAAATATATATATATTTAATATTAATATTATTGATATTTAATATATTTAATATTATTGATATTTCATATTTTAAATATATATATTTAATATATTTAATATTTTAAATATTATTGATATATATTTAATATTTTAAATATATATATATTATGTTGATAGGACTCTATCATTAAGCCTAAAATCGTGCAACTACTATATTTAATGGTAATCTATTTTTTTTTTTTTAGCATTGATTGTTTCCTTTAATTAAAGGAGTTAAATATCATAGAATTAAATATTAATATTAATATTAAGAAATATATTTAATATGTATTAAATTTTTGGATACAAAAAGTTATGAATACCTAAAAGTAGTTATTTCTTGATGGGCGGATATATATGTAAAGAGCCCTTTATTTAATTATTATTATTATTATTATTTGTTGTAACAGAAGTAGGTGAATGCTTGCACTATATATGCAATAAACGTCTATTTAATTGTTGGGTGGGAGACGATATTTGTTGCCCCTTATCCACATTTTATGTGGAACACCTCCTAAAAATTTAACACAAAAATTAATGAAGATGAAAAATAATGTGGGCGGGATAAAAACCAATATTTAAAAAGCTTCTTTCTCCACCCCCACCGTTCTCCCTCTTAATACCCTCCTCTCTTCCCCTTCAACTAACACTAAGAAGCATCCATAAACCAAAATCAGAATATTTTGCTGGAAAAAGAAGTAATCAATTCATATCTTCAATGTAAGAACATGTCAAAGTAACAACATTCAAATATGTAGCTCCTAAATGAAAATGTTGTAGGGGTAAAAATTGGCTTGTGTATGTAACGCATCGGGCACTTGATTTGAAATGCACCGAGCAGATGTTTGTGAGTCAGGGCTCAAAGCAACCAACAAGACCACCGGAGCCATCAACCGAAGTCATAGCCTATAGCACACCTCGGTGAATGATCACCTCAAAGAATGACCACCTCGGTCGATCAGCCAACTCATATCCACGAGGTCGGTGACTTAAACCTCAGTGGATCACCCCAGCTTCAGCGAGAAAACTGCCCATGATCTCAGTCCACTAACTCCATTTCCAAAGATGGAGAAACGTGGGTGAAGTAGTGGAAGAACATGGGAAAGATTGCCTCTATTTATTTGTCTATAAATAGCATCTCATTTCATGTTGTAATCATTAGAAAATATTTACGGAAACTCTGGCATAATTTGTACTCAACTTCACATATTGAAATTTCATTATTTCTTTGTCATTTACGTTTGATTTTTCCTATTATCTCAGCTTTGATACTTAGCATTGCTTGTACATCCGATGCAAATTCAATTTGTTGTCCTAAATCGGTTTAGGCCAATACAAATTGGCGCTATCTGTGGGGAAACAAGCAGCGGCGCTTTGTTCCAAAGTTGACTTTCAGTTCATTTGCATTTTCGTTTTGATCCGTCAAAATGGTTAACAATGATGAAAATTCCACTGAGCAACAGTTAACTCTTAATGGACGAACTAGTGCTCACACAAATCCAAAGTGCTCACACAAATCCAAATCCCAACGAACCCATAATACTACTAGTGGCGGGTCCTTCTTCCTCGGGGTCCAACGACGCTTTTCAAGCTTTTGTCATCCAAACTTTGGAAGCAATTCAAGCACAACAAGCCGAGCAAATAGTTATCAATTCATAATTTTTTGCCTCGTTGGAGGCGAGGAACAATTCCACCCCAAATGGTACCCCACCCGTGGCTCCAAATGGAGGTATCTCGACTTTCGTTCCTACGGGCGCGACAACAGGAGGACCTTCCAATGGGGCCACATTTGGAGGTTCGGGCACTATGCCTAGCATTACGCCACACTTCGGAACGGTTCCCAACGTGGCTAAAACTAACTCATCGGTGGATATCGAAAAGCTAAAGAGAGAGAGAGAGAGATCGAAGCTCGAGTTGAAGCCAAATAATGTCCCCGGTGTGAGGAAAACCCAAAGGGCATTCGACATCGACCAATGCAGCAAGTTTCCCTATAAACCAGAGACTGCTCCAGCCCCAATCCCGAAGCACTCCAAAATGCAAACTTTGAAAAAATATGAAGGCACCACCGAATCTGTCGAGCACGTGACCGAATTCATGGTGATGGTGAAAGGAAATGATTTAGGGTCTATCAAAAACAGCCTCTCCACTTTGGTAAAGGTAAGGTTTGCGTACATCTCACCCTTCTCAGACCCCATTGTGGGATAAACTTGATATGTTGTTGTTGTTGGTGAAAGGGAATGATATAACTGAAATTGAAAAGGATTTTATGTTCTTGAAAAAATTTAGGGACACATTAGAAAAAGAGACGCTTCGCTGGTATATGCATCTGTCCTCAGAATCTATCTCAGATTTCATAGAGTTTGCCTATGTGTTCATCAAAGCTCATAATGGGGCACAAAAGATCCTTCAAAGGAAGGAAGATATCTTTGAGTCCAAGCAACGATATGGGGAGCCCATCAAAGATTTCCTCGAGCGATTCCAAGCCGAGAGGATGAAATTGCCCCCATGGGAGATAACTTAGCCATTTTGGCCTTCGAAAGAAATATCAATATTCAAAACACTTATGCGGCTGCCGAGCTGAAGAAAGAGCTTCAACAATACCAAGCTCAGATATGGAACGAGCTGCATGATAGGGCTGCTAATAAGATAAGGTTGGAAGAGGCCGAATGGAGAGCTGTAGGCTGAAGCCTAAACTATAAGAATCGCTTTGAGTCATCACGTCGTGCTAAGGTGTCGAGGGGTAACTCAAAGGCTGATATAAGCCATATAGCTCGCAAAGGCAGCCCGTGAGCCAAAGGCTTGGTGGACCACCCATAAGCCAACGCCTCGGTGGTCGAGTAGATCATAATGGTAACCAAAAGAATACCACGGGGCCCGCTCTGGTATCCAAAGGCAAAGATCTACCTCGGATACCAGATTACAACTTTAATGTGTCAACTGCCGAGCTGGTAAATGCCTTGAAGGGGATGGCAGGAGTAAGGGCACTGAAGGATATGAGAACAGCTCTAGAGAAAAGGGACCAAAGTCTGCATTGCGAGTTTCATGCGGACTATGGTTATCGAACCGAGGACAGCAAAGCTCTGCGCCTCGAAGTGGCGCACTTGTTGAAGAAGGGTTTGTTGGTATAATTTCTCACCGACAAAGGAAAAGAGAATTACTCAAAGAATAGTGAAGATGGTCAACCACCGAAGGCACCACCCCCTTGAAAAGATTGTATACGTGATCACTGGAGGGTCAGAAGTGAATAGTGTGAACTTCGCAGCTGCCAAAAAGTTTGCCAAGTTGTAAATAATAATGGAGAAGAAGACTCGAGTAGGAGGTTTCGGGTAAAAAGATAGTGTTTGATGATGTCGACTATTATGGGATGATGTTTCCCCATTATGATGCTTTAGTCATCATGAGGATCAACGACTCGAATATTAAACGGGTTTTGATCGACCCCGGTAATTTTGTTAACATAATCAGCTATAGGGGCGGTAAAGAAAATGTGGTTGGAGGACCATATCGTCCCGAAGGCAACCATATTAACTGGTTTCAATAACTTTACTGAGAAAACATTTGCCGACATCACACTCAATACATATGCCGAGGGAGTTGTTAAGGAGACGGTATTCCAAGTCATGCCAGAGGACATGGCTTATAATGTGATCCTCGGGAGACAGTGGATCCACTCGATGGAAGCTATACCGTCACTATTCACCAGGTCATCAAATTTCTAAACCCCTTGGGAGGGTCGGTCGATCAAGGGAGAACATCGAATGGCGAGAGAATGCTATTCGGTTTCACTAAAGAGTGGAGTCGTCCCGAATGGACAAAAGAAATAGCACTTAGTGCAACCGGGATCTGATGAAGAGAGGGGTTCGATATCCAAAGTCGACCCCCAAGAAGAAGTGGTGGAAAAGATCCTGGTGTGCATACAAGAACCTCGGAAGCAAGAAGCCGAGAATTTGACCATTGAAGAATTGGAATCCTTCACACTGTCGAAGGATTTCCCGAACAGGAAAGTGTTCCTCAGCTCAGAGTTGGACCCCGAGTCGAAAAAAGTCATAGTCAAAGTACTGAAATCCCATGATGATTGCTTTGCATGGTCCCATGCTGATATGGTCGGCATCAATCCGGAGATCATGACATATAAGTTGAATTTGGATTCACGCCATACCCTGGTGAAAGAAAAGACCTCATGTCGGTGTAAAGAAGAAATCAATCGAAGAAGAAACTGCAAAGTTTCAAGAGAATGGCTTCATAAGAGAAGTCAAATAACCTGAATGGTTAGCCAATGTTGTAGTCGTGCCCAAAAAGAATGGTCAATAGAGAATGTGTGTGGACTACACGGACTTGAACAAGGCTTGTCCCAAGGACTCCTATCCATTGCCTCAAATAGATAGGTTGATAGACTCCACCGCTGGACACAAACTATTAACCTTTTTAGACGCCTATTCGGGGTACAACCAGATTCTTATGGACCCGAAGGATGGAGAAAAACCTTCGTTCATCACAAACCGAGGTACTTTTTGCTACAAGGTGATGCCCTTCGGGCTCAAGAACGCAGGGTCAACTTATCAATGGTTAGTGTGTCGCATGTTCAAGGACTACATTAGAAAATCGATGGAGGTCTATATAGATGACATGCTGGTCAAATCAGTTCTGGTGGAAGACCACTTAAATCATTCAAGAGAGGCCTTCGCAATTTTAAGGTAGTATAACATGAAGCTGAACCCTGAAAAGTGTGCCTTCGGCGTCGGTTCGGAAAATTTTTTGGGATTCATAGTGTCTGAACGAGGATTCGAGGCTAACCCAAAAAAAATCAAAGCAATTGAATAAATCCTCAATGAGCTCTCCGGGGTGAAAGAAGTCTAGCGTTTAACTGGCCGAGTCACTGCCTTGAGTAGAAATCCCCAAGGATTCTTTTTGAAGTGCATTGAGGGCATTGCACTGTTTTAAGTGTGGGGTGGGGATATCTAATTAATAATTGTTTTTCTTTTTGTCAATTGACTTTATATTATTTATTTCTTACTTTCTAGTTAGTGTTTTCTTAGGTAGTAATCCTCATTGGATTTTCTTCAAAACACGGTTCTTTCTCGAGGAGGTTATTTCTTTTGAACTGGTGCTTTTAGGAGTAGTTGTTAGGATTTTATTAAAAGGGCAGCCCGGTGCGCAAAGCATTCCGCATTCACGCAGGGTCCGGGGAAGTGCCTCACCCCAAGGGATGTGATGTACGCAGCCTAAAAAAATATTAAAAATATTAGGATTTTATTGTTTTTAAAAAATATTAAAATTATTAAAGATGAAACTTTGCTCCTCGGTCGATTTTGACTTGTTTGATGCTAGCATATTTAGTCTCTTGCTTGCAAGGTGAACTTCCCTAGAGATTTTTTGTATGAGTTTGAACTTGAACTGATAGATGATCTTGTTAGTGACGTTTAGGCTCAGGTTTTTTACTTTGTTTGCTGGCTGACTGACATGATGTGCTTGATTAGGAATTGGAATTATTTTTTCTTGATTGGTTGACGTGCCATGTATGGTGAGGTTTCGTATTTTGTTCATGTGTTTGCATTATAGGTCTAGAACTTGTCCCGATTGTCTTTTGAGGCGAAATCCTAGGACTCACTTGGTAGGCCTTCTTTGATCCGTTTGTAACTTATCTAGCGTACCCTTACATATATACTACTAGTGAACCTTTTTGAGCCTATTGACATTTCATTGGCACCCACATTACAAGCTTTACCCCTTTTATTCTTGAATATCATCTTTTTGAACCCTTACTCCTTTGAGCACTTTAATTAAAAAATATTTGAGTTTATGGAGTTGTGGTTGAAGAATTAGGTGGCTTTTGAGTGGAACCAATGATGTGTAAATATGGTTCATTTAAAAAAAAAAGAATCATTGGCAAAGGTTGAGGGGAAAAAAAATTGATGAAGGCAAAAGAGAAAAGAAGAAAAAAATAGAAAAAGAAAGAATAAAAATCTTAGTCTTTGCTAGTGTTGTGCAAAATAAAGAAAGAATGCTTAATGTTGAAAAGGAAATTCTTGGGTGTGTTAGTTGGGTGGTTACTTGGTTGGTTTTTGAGAAGAATTGAGCTTAAAATAAGTGATGTATTAAAGTTCTTAGGGAGCACTACAAGAAATCATACCTTTTGTGGCGACTAAAGTCGCCACCAAAACGTACAAGTCGCCACTAAAAAGTCATTCGTGGAGACTCAAGGGTCGTTGGCTATACTCAGTGGCTGAAAGTAAATGGTGGCGACTAATGGTTGTCGCCACCAAAATTTACCTTTTTGTGGCGACTGTAGTCGCCATTAAAAACGCCCCAAAAAGGGTTCAAAGATGTGTCGCCACAAAATAACATGCTTTAGTGGCAACCTCAGTCGCCACTAATAGTTTTTTAGTCGCGGCATTTATGTTGTCACTAATAATATTTAGCTTTTGTGGCAGCAGGGGTCGCCACTAAAACTCAATTTTATTAAAAAAAAAATTGAAATAATTCTGAAAGTTGCCCAACAATACTAACAGATATTCCCAGACACTTGAACAAAACTATATAAGAGTTTTTTTAACCAAATAGTCTGTATAATACTTCATATAAATTGTAATTGTGAGTACATAAAAAACAAAATAAAATTTCTTAAACTTTTCACTAGCCAATATATTTCCTCTGCCGATGAGTTTTCTTCCTGTTATTTAACAAAAATCAAAAGGAGCATATCAATAACTAGTTAACTACAATGACATAAAGCAACTTTTTATTTATAACTTATGGAATTTACCTGTACGTTTCTTGCAACCCATTAAATAATTAAGCTTCCTAGCTTCATAATCAAGGTATTCAACACACTATGAAATCTTCCCTGAGAGATTAGAACAGAAGTGACTGTCAAGCTAAAACACAAAAATGCTTTTGGGTTTTTTATTAGGGCGAGTCTTACGCGAAGAGGTAGTACCTATCAAAAAATTAAATCAAAACTCACGTATTACTACTCTAAGTAATTAACAAAGGAAACAACCCATAACAAGTAGAGAATGAATTCTAGAAGCAGACCTTTTCATCAAACCTGAAGAGAGATTGGTCAAAATAAGGGGAAGAACTCTGAGACTGAACTAAAAGGCAAAGAGGCCATCATCTTCTTAATAAATTGTATTAGAAAACACCATGGCATCAATATTAAAGCACGACAGTGTCACGTTCATCATACTAAGAAAATAGAAATTAGACAGCAAAAGAACTTAGGTGGTATTTCTTTCAAAGCAGGGTTAAGAAAATATGGTAATCAGATAAAATAATAAACACCATACTTTCTGGGAAAAAAAGGTCATCTAAGCACTTTAAAATTTGCCCGTTTAGGAAAACATTACTTGAGAAAAACTGGTTTCTTTATTCTTTGTGCACCTTAGTTGCTCAAGTGCGTGGATGTTGTTTGATGGGGAGGGGACATGAAGTTCATATGTAAGGAAGCCTTCGATGAAACATGAAAGCGGTTGCTGAACAGCTCGAACAGAAAATAAAATCCATCCGTAGAGTTCTAAAGGAAACTAAAATAATTAAGCTTTGCATGATAAGTAGTAGAACACTTGGAATTAAACTCACAATTAAATCTTAAATTATCAGGAAAAAAGGGAAACAGTTGAATTGAACTCAGATATCTGATAAAATGCAACAATTTCATTAGTCTCCATATTATAAACAACAAAAAAAGAAGGCAGGCTGGCAGCATTTAGAGATACCTGTGGGTTCAACAATACTCAACAAACATGGGTGTCAAGCTATTCTCAGAGGCAGCAAAAGCTTCAAACTAAAAAATACAAAAGATATCAGATCATTAAAATTAAAAAAAATCAGATTATTAATACGACTCTGCAACATCATTCAATGGATTAAAACTATGGTAATAACTTATATCGGTCTGCACTATAGGAAATTCCAAACAAATTTAGCGGACAAGTTTAGCGGACAAGATGAGCTTATATATAAGTTGCAGTTGAACCCAAAGCAGCTCCATCATAGGATGTGAAAAATGGGCCTCGATCGCAAACTTATCTACCCTAAAGCCCGAATACTCTTAGTTAACTTTTTTATAGGTAAACCATGATGGTTTTGACCAGCAATATGTATGTACAAAATAAAGCTAATATCTAAAGAGCCTGATGCAGCTACTCTTTAACTACTGATCAAGCTATACCAACTGAGACGAGTTAAATGACTTATTACAATGTGTTTTAAGATAGAGCTATGCAATAAAGGAGTCAGATACTTCTTTAATGTTGATTTACAAGAAAAAGAATTCATCACTTTACCAATTTTGAAGCTCAATTTTAATGTATTCACAATATTTTTTATTTTAAGCTAACTTGTTATAATCATAGAATGAACAACAGAACAAAAATAATAGAGCAAAAAAGGGAAGTCTCACCCCACCATCAACACTGCCAAAGTTGATCAATAGATGATGTCGGCCCTAAAATTGCACCTGCACATATTGCAGTCAAGAAGTAGCAAGATGTTCAATGATGAGCAAAATGAATCAATGACCTGGAAATGTATGGGAGTCGACCATATGCAACTGAATATGTCCAGTTTTTCTAAAAGACAGAGCATCTGGGTCATAAAACATGCAAAGGCTGAAGTTAAAGGACTACCTTCCAGTTTTCCCATGTATAAGTTCATCCTAAATCTTTGAGCGAGAAAGATGAGTTCCAACGGAGTACAAATTTTATAATTTAGCTAAGGGTACCGCACATACCTCCAAAGCTCCGCCTAAAAGGTCGAACATTCAAATTGTACCATAACATTAAAATTGACCACAACATGAAATTTTTTTAGTATTAAAATATTCCCAGAATGTAAGTGATAATTATTGTAATATTATAACTTGGGAAAATAGAGTAACAAACTTTTTCTTCAACTTCTATTGTAACTTTGACCAATTCTATATGAACAATTCACCAATAACAATCAAAATTTAAAAACAATAAAATAGCCAAAATAAAATAAAATCACCCCAACCAACTCAATGGTGTTTGAAACAATGATCTAAAGATTAACTAGAAAAGGAAAAAAAAAATTAAAAGACCTGCTATAGAGTTTACAATTAAAAAATCATGACAAGCAAAAAGATAGTCAGCAAAACATCTAATACTCATCAATCTAACATAATATAATTTTAAAAAAAAAATTGAATGTTTAAACAATATAATCCACCACGTAACTGGTAAGTTTCATCAAAAATATAGAAATCATGTCTATCAAAATTCACATCTTATATTCTACTATCATATGTCATTAGGGAAAAATCAATTAGGGTTTCAAGAATAAGAGATCTAGAAAAGGGAGAAACAGAGGGAGATACCGAGAGAGAAAGAGCGCGGACACTACAGATAATCGCAAGGATATCTTTGGAAGAAATGATCGCCAAGGATTTTCCTGGAAGGAGACTGTCGACGCCGAGGAGTCGTTGGAGAAGGAGAGAGACACCTTCCTGATTGTTAAGAGAAAAGGTTTAGGAGTTGGGATTTTCTTTTTAAGTTTTAATTTCTCTAAAGTGTTATCCCTTTATTTACTATGTTTTAGTTATTTTCAACTTCAGTGGCGACATTGATGAATTGCCACAAATATATTACATCAAACTTTTTAATGAAAAGAAAGTTAGTACATATCGCGGCGACTAAATTAGAGTCGCCATAAAAATTATAGCTTTCGTTGCGGTTATTCGGGTCGCAACTAAATCTATAGCTTTTAGTGGCAACCTTTTAAAGTTGCCACAAACAACCCTATTTTTTGTGGCGACTATAAGGATCGCCACAGAATGGCGCCACAAAAAACCTTAATTCTTGTTGTGGAGGTAGTCACTATTTTGTTCATATGTATCCTACCCGTCATTTAGCCTACATTATAACCTTAACAAAGCCCTACTTGATTTTAGGCCAAGTATACCTACATTAGTGGAGAATTACAAGACGAGCAAGGCTATGGTACCATTGTGTGGCACTTGAAGTTCTTTATGAGTGCGAGCAAATTCTTTCGATCTTACATGTCCCTTGTGATAAATTGATATTTTTGAGTTTTACAGGAACTATTCTTTTGTTGGTGAGGGCACATGGATTATGAGAGATAGAAGCAGTTAGTAGACTACCTAGTCTTGAGTACGTCTTGAGTAAATTGATTGATAGAGTCGATTCTTTAGGCTTCGATGTCACCATTTTATTGTTTTGATTATTTTTAGTGTTGTGTGAGTTAAAATGGGGAAGTTCTATGCTTTGTATGCTTGGATTAATTGTTCGGATCAATTAAAATCATATGTGTTGAGCTTGATTGGAAATTCTTGACTTGGTTGAGTTGAGATTATTTGTGCTAAAAAGTTTTGTTGGTTAGTTTTCCCGAGGACTGGCAACAGTCTAAGTGTATGGTGGTGATATTTTGCTAAAAAGATATATATTTTGGCGATTTTTACCTCGTATCTTAGTAATCTTTATGCGCTTAAACTGATTATGGTAGTGGTCTTAGCTTATTAATGGTGTTTGAATGTGTAGGTATTGATTTTGATGAATGTAGCAAGAAGACAGATGATTTGGAGGTTACATGAATGAATTTTGAAATTGGAGTTAAGTTGTGCCAATGTCATGCTAGTACAACTTGAGCACATGAAATTAACTCTGAGGACCTTGTGCGAAAATCATGACAGCAAAACTCCCTCCTCCAGATAATACATTCAGCACCTTATGCCAGCTGCATGCTTGTATCTACCCAGCACACGAAGCTGAGCTTGTGCTCAGCTTGTGCCAGTGCGCAATCAAGATTCAACAGAAGTAGCGCCTAACTTAAGATGTCCTAGTGCGAGCAGGAAAAGACTACTTTCACTTAGATTTTTCATAACACTATAAAAGGAATGTAAACTCAATTTTGAAGAGAGCTCAAGACAATATTTGGAGAGTTTTTGGAGACTTCAAGAACACAAGAGTTTTTCCTAATCTCTTTCTTCCTTTTTGTAATTTATTCATTCATGAATTACTTTGACATGATTGTTATGAACATGAGTGGCTAATTCACACATTGTAGGGTTGATTGAACCAATCCAATATTTATGTGTTAGGAATATTCGATTGAATGAATGAAACTTGTTAATTCTTCCTATCTAAGTGCTTATGTTTTGCTTGCTACTGATTGGAAGGGTCCCCAATTGATTGTCCCTTTTATTCTTGTGTGTCTAGGGATAAATTCATAGGTTAGGGTTAAACAGTTAGCAATATTTCAACCTAAAACGAAGCATTACTTAGGTTGTCAAAAAGGTGATTTGTGACCATTGAACCCGATTGTGAATAATATTTTTAGTCCTACATATCTTCATTAATTAATTGAGAAATTGATTAGTGAAAGTTACAATTATTACACAAGAGTGAATAGTTGTGAATTTGGAGCAAGTGTTCAATAGGAAGAACCAAGTTGAATTCGTTAAATCATTATTCTAATACATAGATATGAGTTGGGTAGATCAATCCTAGGTTTTACATCCTTTGAATCAATTTCATTCTCTATTATTTTGTCATTTATTTAATTGTTAATTTTGTTACTTATTCGTTACTATAAAATCAACCTTAAAATAAAAACCTTAGAAGTTAGTTGATAGGTAAATTAGTTAGAATAACAACTAGATTTTGAGTGTTCTCTGTGGGATTCGACCTCGGAACTTCAAATACCGAGCTATATTTTTCGCGACCGCTTAGTCTCTGTTATAGGACGTAGATGGGCATGATCACCTATGCTTGTCCTCTTCATAAGTCCAAACTATCGCTTCTAATATATAATCCACCATCGAGGCCACTCCTACCTTGTCACGAATGACGTCATTCCTAATCTTATCAATCAGAATATGGCCACACATCCATCTATACGTTTTCATCTCTGCTACACTCATCTTATGAATATGTGAATTCTTGACTAGTTAACACTCGGTTCCATACAACATAGCTTGTCTAACGACCACTTTATAAAACTTATCTTTAAGTCTAGGCGACATTTTCTTATCGCATAAGACTCCTGAGGTGAGCCTCCACTTAATCAACCCCACCCCTATATGATGCGTGACATCATCGTCAATTTCTCCATTACCATAGATAATTGAGCCAAGATACTTGAAGCTTCCTTTCTTGGGGATAACTTGAGTATCAAACGTCATTTCAATTTCTTGTTTATGTGATGCATCGCTAAGCGTGCACTCCATGTACTCTATCTTCATCATGCTTAGCCTGAAACCTTTAGACTCCAGAGTCTATCTCCAAACCTCTAGCTTATTATTAACCGTGTCGTGTGTCTCGTCAACCAGCACTAGCTATGTCATCTGCAAATAACATACACCAAAGTATCTCCCCTTGAATACTACATGATAATTCATCCATCACTTGAGCAAATAAAAAAGTGATAAGTGATGATCCCTGATGTAGCTCCATCTCTACTGGGTAGTGATCTGAATCACCTCCTACCATCCCCACTCGGGTCTTGGCTCTATCGTACATGTCCTTAATCGAACTAATGTAAGCCAAATGTATACCCTTAGACTCCAAACATCTCCACAAGACCTCTATTAAGATGTTGTCGTTGGCCTTCTCTAGGTCAATGAACACCATATGTAAGTCTCTTTTCTTATCTCTATAAAGCTCTACTAACCTCCTCAAGAGATCAATGGCTTTCGTCATCGATCGCCCAGGAATAAATCCAAATTGGTTCTCAGAAATAGTTACATCCCTCCTCATCCTCCTCTCTACCACCCCTCTCCCACACTTTTATTGTATGACTAAAAAGTTTTATACCCCTATAGTTACTGTAGTTTTGAATATCCCTCTTGTTCTTTTACAACGGAATCATGGTGCTTAACCTCCGTTCTCCAGGCATTTTGGCCGTCGTGAGGATGATATTAAACAACCCAGTCAGCCACTCCGTATCTATTCTGCATGAACTTTTCAACACTCTACTGGAATATTGTCCGGTCCGGTAGCTCTTCCTCCTCTCATCTTACAACTTCCCTCCTTAACCTCCTCAAAATCAATAAACCTGCAATATTCAAAATCATGGTGGCCCTCGGAGTACTCTGGATGGCCCAACACTATATAAATGTCCCCTTCTGCAGGATTAACTATTTAGATGAGCTAGTCAAATTTTATTGGGCTAGCCAATCCATCGTGTCGGCTAGAAAATATGAGCCCATCTCATTAACCTAAGTTCATGTCATATGTCAAATGGCATGGTGCCAAGTTAAATGAAAGACCAATAAAATCATGACACATGTGAAAATGATGTGACATGTCATGTCAATGTAATATAAAGGCCAATCATGTATTACCAAGTATCTAAATGAAATAGTTCAACCAATCAAATGCAATCTTATCACATAGTTTTTGTGATATCTTTAATGACTCAAGTTGGCCAATCGAACTGGAGGAAGAGTTGTTCTCATCACAAACCCCATTCTCTAAAAACTATACATAAAGGCCCTCCATAGGACTAAAAGGCGCACCCAAAGATTAATCAGAAGATCATCATCAGAAAAGCTATTATAAATACATAAATCAAGAAGCCTTTCATATCTTTATAATTGATCTTGAAGATTTTAACAACTCAAGAAGTCCACCACTCTGGTGGTGATCAAAATTCTTACATACATCAAAGTCCACTTCCATGCTCGTGTTCAAAGCCTGCCTCCATCTTTATGATCAAGTTTATTCCATCAATTTAATAACAAGTTTTTCACGGCCTTGAATTAAATCAAATCCATCAATTCAAGAAAAAATATGTAAGTCCTAGAATCAATTCAAATCCATCAAGTTCGAGATCAGCTTTAAAGCCCTCGAATAAAATCATTGAGGAGAAAATTCAGAGGAATACAATTTTGGATTTAAAATTTTTTAGAGATCGTAACCCGCATTGTTCTTTTTCTAAATCAAATATTACTTGTGTATATTTTTCTTTATATTTTCATGAGACAATTTATTGTGTACACATATATACATGACAATATTAAAACCCTAACAATGGTAAACTTTCTAATATAACCATTACTCATTCCACCAAAACCATCATAACTAGAACAAGTAAAATACAATAACAACCACACATTCAATAAAAATTACCATAACCAGCACCAATACAGAAAATATAAGAAAAACAAGAGGAGGAAGATGAGGAAGAAGAAAAATAAAAAGAGGAATCAAAAGAGGAAAAAGATGAGGTAAAGGAGGAAGAAGAGGAGAGGAAAAGGAAGATGAAGAGGATGAGAAAGAAGAGAAAGAAGAAGAAATTGATTATAGCGACTGTAGCCTCTGTAGGCCTAAGCATTTGTTCTGTTGAGAAGAACTTTGAACTGTCTGACGGACATATGATTACAATTGAATATAAGCGTTTCCAATGCCAAGAAGTGCTTTTCTACAGTGCCATTATTGGAATGGAATAGTTGCTCGTATCCGTGAGACAATCAATTCTATAAAATAAGTGTGATGTAGATACCAAGAAGGATCTGATCAGAATCAAAATGCGGCTAGGTTGGGGATGATGGATATAAGGAAAGGTGTAGGGAGGCAGGTATTATGGGAAAGCAAAAGGTGGAGAAAGTATAAAATTTGGGTTTAGGTAGTAAAGAAAGAGTGATTACATACTTTGCCCTAATTGCTTTACATTCTGTAGTATTTTAAAAAGAGTTTAAGCTTGACGCACAGTCGGTGTATAACTTTTTTTACACTATCAGGTAATTTAAGAAGTAAATATTACCTTTTATTAGTTTACAGAAAAACAAAAAGCAAAAAACCAATAAAGGCAACGAGAATAAAATCAGAAATTCTTTCCTAGTTTTACTCCTAAAAAATATTGTTCCTTTCAAAGTTCTGACTTCCTAGAATACCATCAATATCATCGTACAAACTCAATATCAACGCATCAAACGAAATTGTAGAGCTTCTTATGCTAAGGGTATGTCTCTAATCTTCATCCAATTATTTAATATCTTTTGCGGGAGTTTACGATTAACATTTTTTTGTCGTGTAGGCCTTACAAAGTTAACGTTGATATTCCCCAGCATATTGAGATATAAATTTTGTATTAATCTAACATCCAAAATTTTAGGTTGTAGAATAAATGGAAGTATCAAATTCAGATGATCAACATCTAGAAGGAGGTGAAGTGACGTTGGAAGAAATAGAAAGTGATACGGATGAAACAACACAAAGTGTTCCTGATTTAGGTGTTGAAAATCGGAAAGAACCTTACATCAGTATGAAGTGATGCATTCAATTTTTATCTTGATTATGCTCATCGTAATGGATTTAGTGTGCGCCGAGGTCGTGCGACGAAATCAAGAAAAGATAAAATCAGTAATTGGTCAAGTATTTGTTTGTTCAAAAGAAGGATTTCACCCAAAAAAATATTTAAAAAACAATAGACCACAAGACGTAACCAGAGAAGGATGAAAAGTGTTGTTATATATGTCGAAGAAAGAAGACGGAACTTGGGCTATCCGTAGGCTTGTATCCGACCACAATCACGAACTGGCTACTCCAAGAAGTCAAAAGTTTTTGCGATCTAAAAGAAAAAAGTCGGAGGCTCAAAAGAATCTAATTGATTTGCTTGATGATTCTGGAGTTCGTCCAGGTAAAATTGCATCAGTGCTGATAAATCAAGCGGGGGGCATAGACCAGCTCAATATTACTGGACAAGATATTCAAAATTATTTGAGAACCCGAAGGCAGAAAGATCTTGAAAAAGGAGATGCACAAATGATGCTACAATATTTCCAAAAGCGTCAATCCGAGAATCCGGGGTTGTTTTATGCAATTCAGATGGATGTAGAGGGCCGTTTAGCTAATTGTTTCTGGGTTGATGCCAAATCAAGGGTAGCTTATAAAAATTTTGGAGAAGTTGTTGTTTTTGATCCTACGTATCTCACAAACAAGTATAACATGCCTTTTGTCCCATTTACAGGTGTTAACCATCATCACCAGTCCATTTTGTTTGGTTGTGCTCTACTTTGGGATGAAACTCAGGACACTTTTGAGTGGTTACGTCGTACTTGGAAAGGAGCAATGCTTGGAGTTGCACCTCGTACAATCATAACGGATCAGGATGCCGCCATCACAAATGCAGTTGCAAAGGTATTTCCAGATAGCGCGCACCACTTTTGTATGTGGCACATAGAAAAGAAATTCCCAGACTATTTAAGTCGTGTTTACAACCAGTATGCTGATTTCAAGAGCAAGTTCGGTAGGTGCATTCATGAGTCAGCAACTCCTGAAGAATTTGAAACATCATGGGCTGAAATAATGAAAACGTATAATTTAGAAGAAAATAGCTGGTTGCGAAAGGTATATGCAATTCGTGAAAAATGGATTCCAGCATATGTGCGCACTACTTTTTGTGCAGGTATGTCGACAACTCAAAGAAGTGAGAGCATGAATAAATTTTTTAAAGACTATTTGAATTCTAGTACTCCAATGAGTGTATTTGTGGTGCAATATGACAAGGCTATTGATGCCAGATATGATAAAATAAGGGAAAAGGAATTTAAGACAAAGAGTTCATTTCCCATCTTCAAAACTTTATATCCCATGGAGGCCGAAGCAGCAAAGGTATACACTAGAAAAATATTTAATCTTTTTCAAGATGAATTGGTTGATTCCCAAAAATTTGTCTCTGAAAAGATTGAGGTAAAAGATGGAATGCACATCTATAAGGTGCATGAGTTTGAACGACCAAAGCCTGCATACATCGTTAGTTTGGATCTTGCACTGAGAACTGCCGTTTGCTCGTGTCACAAGTTTGAGTTCATGGAAATTCTATGTAGCCATGTACTAATGATATTTATAAAGAAAAAGATTCACTCGCTTCCGAATTGTTATTTTTTAGATCGATGGACTAGAATTGCGACCAAAGAAAAAGTCGGTGACCATCCAAATGAAACAAAAAAGTTGAGACCTGCTTTATGGTTTAGTAACATTATGATGCATTCTATTGGGCTTTCTGAACGAGGTACACGGTCTGAAAAGCATTACCAGCTTGCACAGCTAAGATTATTGCAATTGTGTGAAGAACTTGATGAACTTCCTTATGAGTTTGAGAAAGATTGTGTAAAGGGCGCTCAAGTTAGCGAGTCAAATTTGGAGTTAAACTCATCTAAGCAAAGTCACAAAATTACGTTGCTTGATCCTCCACGAGCAGCAACTAAAGGACGTCCATGATCTTTGAGAATGAAAAGTCCTCTAGAAAGTACTCGGAAGACCCAAAAAAGTTCTTCTCAAAGACAAAAAGGGCAAAGAAAGAACACGAAATTGAAGAGCAAGGGAATAAGGTAATTTCATCTTACTTGATGCATTTTTTTGACAGTTGATTATAATTGACTTCTATAATTTCAGTTGCAGTTTAAACTCTGATGTCGACGCCACACAAAAAAGTACAGCAACACTTAGTGAGGCTCATGCAATGGTAAATGTTTTGTAAAAATTTATGTCAGTTGCTCACAAGTATTTACTTTCATGTACTTTTCTTAACTAACAAATTATTTTATCTTTGTTTTTTGGTCATTTGTTCTTCAGCAATCTCAACAATATTCAGAATTTTATCAAGGACAAACTGAGAAAAGTGTTTATGTATATTCCACCTCATTTACGGTAAAGCACTGCTCTTACTTTAAATCGTGTCTATTTATGCATTGTTTACATGCTATGTGTTCTAATCACTTAACTATATATTTTCAGGATTTGATGAAAGCAGCTTCGAGTTCATTCCAACAAAATCATCCCAGTTTTTGAGTAATAAGATAGAAGATTCCGAGCACCAAATTCGACAAAAGCATGAAGAGATAGTTCTTTCAAAATTCAATAGTTACTTTTTTTTATTTTTATCTAGTTTTGGATAGTTGTTTTGTTGATTATTGGTCTAGACTAAGAATTAGAACCTGTTCATTATAAGATGAATATATTCTTCTATGCAGTTTGTCGCCTGCAAGTTGTCTTTTAATTTCCCTTCTCTTGAGCAAATTTGAAGCTGATTTGTATGTAACCACAGACTAATTTATGTAAAAACGTGTATTAGTAGCATTTTCCTCCAGTAGTGTGTATTTGAATCAGATTTTCCATGGAGGAAATATATGTTCCAATGCACTTATTCACAGTACATTCCAAGAGCAGCAGTTCTTTCAAAAGAAAGAAATCATACATTCAAGAAAGCACATAGCTGCCATTACATATTCTCCAGTAATCTATTTCACAATCATAAGGTAACATCAAGAGTATAACCACTGACCGAACTTTTGTCATTACTGAAATGAATTGTCAATAATAGCATAGTGCTTTACTAAGGCAAGGACTACAAAGTTGCAAAAAGCACACCAAAACATTTTATTATATCATGTGTATGAAAATCTCCCACCAACTATTGATTATGTGAAAAATAAGATATGATGAGGTACCTGAACCAAAAAAAAAACTAAGAGTAAACTTCATCCTCGACCTTGAGCTAGAGGGAAATCTAGCATGTACTAAGAGGACAATAAGTTTAGACACAGTAAAACTATTGAAATGCCTATATCAATGGCCTTTTTTGAAATTTGAGTGCCCGAGCCTTAATCATACTGTTAACATCTTCATCCATCAGTGTATTCAAGTCAAGTGTACTTTTCTTTGCTGCTATTTGAAACTTGAGTTTCTCAAATTCAACTTCCATTGCTTCCAGATCCTTTTTCTCATTTTCAATCAGTTCCATAATTTCATTCTTTTCATCATTGAGCTCTTTTGTCACAACAATTGATTCTACTGCCTCTTTAATCTCATCGAGGTGAGTTCGTAACCAGTTGACATTCACATTCATTTTTTTTGACAATGATGAATGCAAATAGGCTCTACAATATTATATCCTTCATAGTGTAACAACCCAAAGTTTTTCATAATTGACCATAGTGCTCCTTTTGATCATGTCTTCTCTGCAACAATCATTCTGATGTTTCATTGTACCTCGCTGGTACACGACCTACAGAACATACAAATTGGAATTAACTAAGCATAGATAAGGAATCGACAAAGACATATATCAAACCAAGTGCCTCAACACGAATATACTAGGTCCTCTGGTTCCTTTTTCACTTGACTGATCACATTAACTGCCAAAGCACCTCAAATTTAGTATACGAACAAATGAAACTATAGTTATGAAACTAAATTCAATAAATTTAAAAATTTCAAAAGAAAACAACAACAAATTATCGAACATAGCATTTGATGGTAAGCAAACTTGGTGTCGACGAAAGTCCTACTATAATTTATTGTTGCTTCAATAATTAAGCTTCTCTGGGAGTATAGGAATGGATTCGAGTTAATACAAACTTGCCTTTCATTGAGATTATAAATTACCCAAAAGAAATATTTGAAATTAATTCTGTAACTTCAATAGTAACAATACGGGAAGCATAGGATGAGAATCATTACTACTTTAGAAATAGAAAAATCCTGAAAACTAGAGACAAAAGAATCAAATAGATCCAAAAGGACTTTCCTGATGCAATTCAAAATTGAATCGGTGAACTTCAATTCAGTGCACCCAATGCTCAGTTGTCCAGAACATAAATATATACATCTCGCCACCACTGTCGCCGCAACTAGCAAATCCATTCAAAACTCATCCTCATATATGAATACAGAGGGGTTGACGGAGAAACAAGAAGAAGGAGAGAGAGAGAGAGAGAGCGCAAGCGTGCAGATTTTTGGATTTGAGACCAAAGAAAACGGAGGGTTTCAAGGGAGGTGAGAGACGAGATAATGTCTAAATCAGTGCGTAAAAAAATATTACACCGACGGTGCGTCAAACTTAAACTCTTTTAAAAATCTCTCAAATAAAGCTTCCTAAGTAGTCTATTTTTGTAATGACAAAGGGTAATTATAAGAAAGCTAAAGAAATTAAAACTTCATAAGAGCTGCGCAAGTTGGGCAATGACCTATTTGTTAGCCTATTTGGGGACGACGAATCGAAACCGAAGTAATTAACTATTATTCAGAATATTTTGATTCATCCAAATTTACTTGCTTGTTTGACACCCCTAATTTCAGATATATTCTGTGGAAACTTTTAAGCAACATTAGTCATTATAAAAAGCTACTCCCTCCGTTTAAAAAAGGATGAATCTTTTTACTTTTTGAAAGTCAATTTGACTAATCTTAGAACCTAAATTAGACTATATTAAATTAATATTTTCAAACAAAAATTTGCATATTCAAAAAATATACGAAAAGTACTATAACATGCAACTCTTCGCATATCAATATGATGAAAAAAATCATCTTAAATTGTTGGTCAAAGTTCATCCAGTTTGACTCTCGAAAAGCGAAAAGGTTCATCCATTCTGAAACAGAGGGAATATAATTTTTCTGGCGACACCAAAAGTTCTTAAAAATAACATTCATCCATAAAACTGCTGTCAGCGAGCCAAAAACCCTTATTTGTTAGTTTAAATTATCTTAAAAAGATCAAATTAAATTACGGAAATGCAAATATTAAGAGGAATCAGGTTGCTACAAAAGTGAAATCTAATGTTATTGTTAAGCTTATGGCAAATGCTATACTTCGTACTGCTTAATTTCAAGATTTCATATATATCCAATATTTCTTTTCTAAATGTGTAATATTGCATACTCTCACTTCAGAGAAAGAGGTTCAACTAAAGAAGATAAGATTTGCTCTCGAGTTTCTCGATCTTGAACACCAAATCCATCTCCATTTTGATAAATGAAGTGCGCGACTCGTGCGATATTCATTATGTACTTGACTAATGGTCCCAATAATGGAGAATGGTCAAAGCAATATTTATTCATTTTCTTCCAAGTTGCAATCACCATGTCTTTGATATACTCTCTTGTTACATCCTCCTTAACATTTTCTTCCTTCATGTAGCACAAAATAGATGAAGGAACATCACCTCTTTCCAGTTCAGCCTGTTGAGTAAATGGAATTTTTAGATATTAAACTGAAAACTAATTAAAAATTATCATAAGACAATATCTCAAACAAATAGAAATAAAGTTAAACTTCTATGCATTAGTTATTTCGTGTCAGCCACAATGTAACACGTAACTATATGTAAGGATATCAAATGGGCAGATTCTGTTAAATTTAGATGTACCAATTAACCATCCGTCCAAAATTATCTGAGCTGATATTGGGTAAGGTAAAGATCGATTAAACAATAGGTGATAACTTAGCCCACCCAACTCTTAGCAAGTTCTAATTTCTTTGTATTTTTTTTTTCTTCTAATAATTTGTTTATCACCAAACAAAATTGATAAAATCTTTTCGTTTTTCTTTATTATGTTTATACCAAACTTATCAACAAGTTTTTTTTTTTTTAAAAAAAAATTAACAATTAATTTTCTGATGGGTCGATTTGGATTGGAAAAATTACGCCCCATAAACGTTGGAAAGAATATTTACTGTTTATAACCACATTTTGGTTTTTCTTTCTTTCCACAAATATTTATCATTTTTAAATATATTAATCCCTATAATTAAGGGATCTAAACTTTATGTTCGCCAATCAATTAAATGCTTCCCTTCCCCGCCATGTTCTTCTCTCCTCTCTCCTCTTTTTTTTCCCATCTCTCTCCTCTTTTCATATATATATATATATATCGATATTATCATTTTTAATAAATATTATAATTTTTAACATATGGTATATGTAATATTTTTTCAATTTATATCAATATATGTCATATATAATAATATAATATCAATATATAAGTATATAACGAAATATAAATCAAAAAATTATATTTTGGAACCAAAACCTAAAAAGGGGAAAAAGAAAAAGAAAAAAGAAAGAAATTCAAGCAAAAATGATATACTATCTATTTCTCTCTCCTATTTAAATTGTTACCTATAATAATGCATCCCATCTTTTAAGGATGGTTGAAATCCTTTATTTTAGAAAATGAATATTCACTAATTTAAGACAAAAAATATAATTTTAAAGATCTTCTTTATTTTGTATTAATATTGTGGTTAAAAAAAGTTGTAGACAATGAAAATAAAATATTTAGTTACGAACGGATATATATGAAAACACCCCCATTTGGATTATATATAAACCCCAAATCAGCTCAACTTTATGCTGGACTAATTTGAATTGGGTTTTATCCAAATTGACCAGTAATTAAATAGCAAAAAATTTCACTGCATGCCCTCCATAAAAAGTGGTTTTGCAAAATTGCCCGTGTTAAGCAACGTTTTAGCAAAATACCCTTATTTCACACGGAGCCAAGACTTCAAGGAAAAAATTTGTAAGTATTGGCACGAGGCCAAGACTTCAAGGGCAAGTATTTTTTTCCAATACTTTACGTTATATAGCGAGAAGTCAGGAAAAGACTGGAAGGGGTTGCCAAGACTTACGACCAAATGCGGCAAGTGTTGCCTTTCGCCAACACTTATAGGGCAAGTGTTGGCAAATAGAAAGAGGTCAAAAGCAAGTCTTGACAATTGCCAAGAATTACGACCAACTGCTGGCAAGTATTTTCTTTTGCAAACACTTGAAGGAATAAGTATTGAAATGCAAAGAGGGGTAAAGGGTAAGTCTTGGCCCCGACCCAAAATTTTGACAGGGACGTTTCCGTCCAGATTGTTTTTCATTAAACTTAATGATGATATTTTTGCAAAGCAACTATTAGCGCGGCCAAAAAAACAAACAATTGCTTATGGTGTCATATTTCTGCAAATGGGCCATGAAATACATATGATCAGTCCAAATTTAGACGGATCATATTTTCATGGTCTAATTTATTATTCCTAACTAGATGCAAATGTCTCTAAAGCTATATAGATGGATAATTTGTGTGCTATCAAGACAGATAATTTGTATACTCATCATAAGGAGAAAAATGAGAAAATATAAAGTACTAAGTAATTACTTACAGATGAAGTCCCCAAGTCATTGCAAAGTCGGATCATAAAAGAGGTGTAGTATATAAGGTCTTGTTTAGTCTCTAGAAAATCTATAACTTGTGAGAAATCTTGAGCTAAACCAAGAACTACATGAAGAGAGAGCACAGTGCCTCCTGATGATTTCCACCCATTATCTAAATATTCACCAAATGATGGTGTATAACCCTTTGAATCCCATCTGGCTTCCACCAGCAGTGCTTTGCAAAACTCTGCCCACTGAAAAAGAATATTTTGTTTTCTTGTCAAAATATCTGTATGATGTTGTGATTAAATTAAACACTTGACGATATAATATATATACTACCACTTTTTGTAAATATGTTGACACCGCTAATTTCCAGCCCTTTTGTTTCTGAATTGCAAGTGTTACATCATTTGTGGTATCATATAGTTTCCAAAAACAGGTTTTCATACATATTGGTAATTTCTCAACTTCCCTGGGATCCCACCTGAAAAGGTACAAAAAAGGAGAAAATAATGAAGAATAGAATGTATATTTAGGACTTTATATATTGTATATACAAGAGACTTAAAGTGTTTTTATACGTTGAAGTCTAATTTAGGCTTGAAAACAGTTTTCTTGAACTTCGAGCTGCCACATAAATATGATAATGAAGAATCTCGAGACTAGTGAAAGATAATTAAGTAAATTCCACTTATCCCTTCAGCCTTGTAGGTTAGGAAAGCAATACCCCCTTCACCTATTGAATGAGACCGTAAACCTCCTTGATCTTAGATCAACGGTCAAGAATGGGTTAGTCTTTGCATATTTTTCTTAAGGTCTAAACTAGCCTCTTCAAATAATAATAATTATTTTCTTAAAAATCAATTATATTGAGTACCTGAAAGTAATCTGATTATTGTATATACATGCGTTAATTATATTATGATATAATTCAGACCACAAGTATTAAAAAGTTTTATTTATTTTTTTAACTATTTCTGGTAAAATTACAACATGTAAAAGGATATGAAGGGGGGAAACAATGAGGTTTTAAAGGAGAAATGCTTGTTATCATAAGCATACCTTTCTACAGCATTGGTGAAGACCTCCAGGTCATGCAAAGAGCCATAAATATCATAAACATCGTCAATAACTATAATGAAAGTGATAGCTTTGGTGAGCCACTTCCTGAAATTTGAATGTTGAGGTTCAAAAGCAACTCCCACTGACCACAAGAAGCTTTCGACAACTCGATCTCTGCTGAAACTTAGATGTTCTATCAGTCCAAGTTCCCTCCACCATCTATCACAAACAACAACAGGTCAAGATGTGCAACCTCTTTGTAGAATATCCTGTCTTTATTAATTTCTCCTACTGCTTAGTAGAGTATCTCGTACTACCAAATTATCTTGTTGTTGATGATATTAGTTCCCAAATCTTTGTATAGTTATCTTTTAGATTATTTTAATATAAATATTCTTTCACATTGTCAATGTATAAAAATTAAACTTTTTTCTGGCCTTAACATATGATGTTAACCATTAAGTTCAATGCACTACTAACAGTCATGTAAAGTTGCCATGCAATAAGTATCTCTTCATATGAAGTTTGATACGATTATATATATATATATATATATATATATATATATATATATATATATATATATATATATATATATATATATATAATCGTATATATATATACACACACACACACACATTAGCAAAATAAATATAAATATTATAGCAGGTTAAATGTCTTATTTTCAGGTTATTAATTTCACCAATATAAGCAATTAACAATAGTTATTTTTTAAGATGAGGTGATTATGTAAACCTTTTTTTACATTATCACTAAATATAGAAGCTAAACTTTGTAAAAACTTTATTACCTTACAATTTCTGCGAGATCTTTCTGATGCTCAGCTTGGACCATATTGAAGTTGAGTTTAGCTAGTTGAAGAAGCTTCAAGTTTGACCCCTTGTGCTCTTTTTCATGTTTGGAGATATACCTTTTACCGTTGTACCAGTCCACCTTCCAATGTAGAGGGATTTCCAGTGGAATATTTGAACTTATGATATTGTTAGTGCAAAATATTCTAGCCGCATTCAAACTAGTTTCATCCTCTAAGGCCAAGTGAGAGGCTTCAAATAATTCCACCATTCCCTTTGGATGAAGGTCTCCATCTACTTTTAATTGATTATCTATTCCATCCATAGAGCTAAAAAATACATCTGTTGAAATGTAAATATGTCAATAAAATAGTGGGAAGAAAAGGTTATTTAGTTTCTTATACATTCAATTAATTGGATCAAACACATAAAATATGGACTTTGGTAAGATCCAAAACATGTGCTAATTCTTTGCCATTCTTTGGAATCGCCCAGAGTAAACCATATACTGTGCGATTCATAATATTTGTGTGGGTTTCATATATAGCACCCATAAGGATATAAGTAATCCTATACAAGGACATAATTGTAAAGAATTTTAAAATATCAATTTAGTTTAATTGGATATAACATGTTATTATTATTACTACTATTCTGTTTTTGGTATACCATATTAGATTACCACAAATGTTATACGCCAACTTTAGTGTAAAACATTAATTACTAATATGAAAATGCGTGTAACTTAAACCCATAAAATTAAAATATGTGTACCTTGTTGCACATTATAGCCGTAATGCCTAAAAATCCTAAAACGTAGGGCAGTAGTGTAGAGATCTATTTCAAAATCATTCTTCTCCCCCTCATACTGCATGTCTTCAAGAGAAACCATGATTTGCTTCTCAAACAGATGGGAGAGGGCCACTTTGTTTATGTTGTCTATAAGCTTTAATTTAGCCAATGGATTCTCTTCATCCGCTAGAAGGCACGAAACGTCCTCTTTCAGCTTTTGAGCTTCTGTTTTGTATTTCTCTTCCTGCATAAAGAACGAGCTCTACTTATTCCACATACCAAATAAGGCACTTATTAAAGTAATGAAGATGCACTATACTTTTGTAGGTGTATATATTCATTTTGTTAAAGTGTGTGACTATGTCAATATGTCCCATTACGTGCAAATCTGAAGTTTTTTCATGTATTCCGAACACGTGAAAAGTCTTTCAAATAATGGATGGCAGCGAGTTTTGAACTCGGGATCTCTGCCGGCTCTGATACCATGTTGAAGTATGTAAGCATCTCATCTAATTAAAATTAAAGTTGGAGTTCTATCATAAATAGACATTCAATAGTATACCCTACATATTGTTAGACTTAACAAATTATAACCATAATGCTTCCACTCCTGAAGCTAGAAAACGGAAAATATTCTCATCAAACCTGCTAGCTAAAATCATGAAAACGTTATTTGATGTGGTATTTTAGCGAATCTTTTCATTAATTCTCCAAAAGATTCATATCAAAAAAGTACATTCACTAATATTAGAAGAAGATATAGCAGCAATTTCACACAAATTATCAGATATTTAAAATAACGAATAAACATTGAAAATTCACATATTCATTAAAGAGTACGACATGAGCGAACATGAATACTACATGGATAAATAATACATAATTCCAAACATAAAAATTCTTACGTATAAAGTTAAAATTAAATTAAACTCACAGTTGCATGACGCGTGAATATTTTATTGATATATACAAAATGCATAAATAAGTAAATATGTTTTAATAACTGAGTATACACTGAATATTATTGTAATACAAAACATATTAGAATCATTAGCTTTTGAATTAAAGAATACATAATACATATATAGTAAGTGTAAAACAAAATGATGATTTGTAAATAATTCATGGACACATGACGAGTAATAAGTGATTACAAACCTAAAATTGTTAGGAATAAGTATTCAATCCACATTAAATGTAAATTGAATATGGAAAAAGTTCCTTTTAAAAGTGAATATTCTTCAATACAAATTGCAGATGCTTTGAAACCTCTATACATAAATATATTAAAGTTGTTCGTAGAAAAAAAAATGATGAAAATTAATGAGTATGGAGGAGAAATTCGACGATAATGGTGAATATTAAGCATGGGTACGGTTTAGGGATATACTAAAACTAGACGAGGAGAAACAATATAATTGTCACCAGGAAATGATAATGAAATAGACTGAAATTATTCTCAAATTGAATTTAACTAAAACAACGAGAATGTTTATCTATTCCTATAAAAAAAAGACATGCATTTTCCTAAAATAAGGAACAATTAACCCTTAAAATGGAATAAAACTAAAAAAATGGCTGGAAAACGTAACAGAATTCCATTTGTTTATATGGAAATATTGGCATCAAATATATTTAGGGTTCGACAAAATCTGTACTTGGTGTTTACCTTATGTTATTTTTCTAAAGTTTAACATATTAAAGAAAATATATTTTATTTAACCAATTATCATCTATAACATATTATCTTAGTTAAAAGAAAGAAGAAAATCGTTACGCAATTTGGCAGGAGTTGATACTTTATCTAATATTTTGTCGCATATATTAGAAGCCAGTCAATCACATCAGGAAAATGTGAATTTCCGGCAGACATTCCTGTTGAAAATTCTCCAAAAATATAGGATTTCTGAGGAAAAAGTTTATCTAATATTTTGTCGCATATATTAGAAGCCAGTCAATCACATCAGGAAAATGTGAACTTTCGGCAGACATTCCTGTTGAAAATTCACCAAAACTATAGGATTTCTGATGAAAAAGTTTTCGGAAATGTTTCCATAGAGTAAAATTCGAACACTTCTTAAGAAAAAATTACTGTAGCGATGTTACTAGTAAACGTCTTAATTTGTAAACTTTCATCATTTTGCTACTCCGTGCTACCGATGTATGGTGAAGTTGTGATGGTTTATTGAGTTTAATCTCTATGTACTAGTAATTGTCCATTAAAAAAGTAGGAACAATAACTAAAAAAAAGTTGATTAAGGCAAACTTGCTCTTAAAACATGTTGTATGTTAGAGATATACGTCCATAGTACTTAAAAAGTTATTTATACATGTATAAAAAAAGAAAATTAAACCCGAGATTATTACTACTCCCTCCGTTCCAAAATGGTTGCTTTAGTTTGACTTGAAGCGGAGTTTAAGAAATATGGTAAGATTTTTGGAACTTATGGTCCAAAATAGGCCGCCCTACATAGATATATGGCTATAATGCATTTCATTAAGGATAAAGTAGCAGTTTCAACTCAAAAATATTTCTAAATTTAAAATTGTCTCATTCTTTTTTAAACGGACTAATAAAAATATAGTGACATCTATTTTGGAACGAGAGAATATTAATTAAAGAAAGTCAAGACACGACTAGAAATGGCCAAAAATTTACCAAATATTCACTCTTAAGAGACTGTAGGATGTCGTACTTCCAGATGTTTGGCTTGTAATTCGCGTTTCTTCGTTGGCGGCTTTGATCTATCTCATCAAATGGTTCAGTCTTTATTTGGTTAAAATAGACTTGTTGGCGATCACTACTTGTCATTTTTTTCACAAAGATGTGCAACAAATCAAAGAATATTCTACGAGAGAATTTAGAAAAGTGATGTAGATAAAGGAAACATACTCCCTTATCTCAATTTATTTGGTATAGTTTGATTCGACATGGAATTTAAAAAAAAAAAACTATTTTATAATATTTCAAAACTATTCTTGTTAGAAGAAACAGAAAAATGACGAAAGAAAAGATTCGAGTAATGAAAAATCTGGTAACAAACTTTTTAAGTAGCAGGTTTCAATAAGGGTAAAGTAAAAAAAATATTATTAAAGGAGTGTGTTAAATTTTTTGAAACACATTAAAAAAATGCGTGCCAGAAAACTTGCCACATAAATGATATAGATGGAGTACTATATGTAGTAGAGATTCTTCTAATTGCCTTCGACTTCTCTCCTGAAGCATTATATATAACAAGTTCGTATGACTTCTGATCAATGGTTCCCAATCGTTTGTTAAGAAAACTAGTGGCCCTTGTTCGTTGAGCTAGACTGCTATTGAAGAAAAAGTGCACGCACGTTTATTTAATTATTATTATTTATTTGTTGTAACAGAAGTAGGAGAATGCTTGCACTATATATGCAATAATCGTTTATTTAATTGTTGGGTGGGAGACGATATTTGTTGCCCCTTATCCACATTTTATGTGGAACACCTCCTAGAAATTTAACACAAAAATTAATGAAGATGAAAAATAATGTGGGGAGGGGGGGGGGGGGGGGTAAAAACTAGTAGTAGTATTTAAAAAGCTTCTTTCTCCACCCCATCGTTCTCCCTCTTAATACCCTCTCTCTTCTCCTTCAACTAACACTAAGAAGCATCCATAAACCAAAATCAGAATATTTTGCTGGAAAAAGAAGTATTCAATTCATATCTTTAAAGTAAGAACATGTCAAATTAACAACATTCAAATATGTAGGTCCTAAATGAAAATGTTGTATGGGCAAAAATTGGCTCGCGTACGTAACGCATCGGGCACTTGATTCGAAGTGCACCGACCAGATGTTTGTGAGTCAGGGCTCAAAGCAATCAACAAAACCACCGGAGCCATCAACCGAAGTCATAGTCTATAGCACACCTCGGTAAATGATCACCTCAAAGAATGACCATCTCGGTCGATCAACCAGCTCATATCCACGAGGTCGTGTACTTAAGCCTCGGTGGATCACCCCAGCTTCAGCGAGAAAACTGCCCACGATCTCAGTCCACTAACTCCATTTCCAAAGATGGAGAAACGTGGGTGAAGCAGTTGACGAACGTGGGAAAGATTGCCCGTATTCATTTGTCTTTAAATAGCATCGCATTTCATGTTGTAATCATCAGAAAATATATATAGAAACTCTAGCAAAATTTGTACTCAACTTCATATATTGTAATTTCGTTATTTGTTTGTCATTTACGTTTGATTTTGCTTATTATCTAAGCTTTGATACTTAACATTGCTTGTAATTCGACCCAAATTTGATTGGTTGTCCTAAATCGGTTTAGGCCAATAGATATATTTTTTTGTTTATCTCTTAAAAATAATTTACATTTGCATAAAAAGAAAAATATTGTTGCATCTACCGGATCATAACATTTCCTCATATTGTGTTCAATAATCCACGACAAGCTCACCCGACACATGCGAAAAAAGGAGGATTCTTCCAATGTGTCCGAACACACACAATTCACACAATTGAGCAACTGGATTGCTTTTGCAACCTTTTAATGTACAATTTTAAATTTCCAGATTGAAAAGAAAATACACGAACACAATTTTGAAAGCTGAAATTAAAACTTTAGGGGATAAAGTGATGAATGAGTGAGTTGAAACTTTAATTTACGTACGGATAAACAATGAGCTATGTGGTTGTTGTTTATATTTGGCTGTTGAAGATCTGGGTTTGATGATGGTTGTGGTATTGTTGTGGCGGTGCTATGGTGGTGTTGTGGTGGTTTAGTGGTGGGTAGTGAGAAAGAAACAATGTGGTGATAATTGACATGGAAAACAATATTTTTTAAAAGTCAGACATAAAGTTGAAGTGGTAGTGACATGGCGATGAGATAGAGCAAGTGTAAAACACCTTCGACTATGTGGGGATGTTAGTTCCATAAGGAATATTAGTTCGTCAATAAAATATAAATTTGCAAATGACACGTTCCGTAAAAAATAGTGACAACATAGCCTTTGGTCAATTACCTAATTTGTAGAACAGTGAGTTAGAAATAGAGGAGTTGAGCACGTTTGTTTGCACATTTACCTTATCAACAAATGCACATATTAAAAAGTCAATATAAATAGCAATGTGTTTGATCTATAAAAAAAGTAAGTCCCAGTGTTGGCCTAAATTGGGATAGGACAAAAAATCAAATTTGTATTGGGTTTAACTAGTAATTTTCTTGTATCAAAATGGTGTTCGAGCTAAGATTAAATTCGAACTAGATAAAAGCTTGAAGAAGTAAGCAGAATGATAAACGAGACAGTGAATAAAAGTATAAATTGAATATTGTATTACTCATATCCTGTTTGTTTACAAATGAATCCTATTTATAATCAGGGGAAAGAATGACGTTATAAACATCATAACTGTGCCTTTATGACCATCGCTCCACGTTTGATCATGGTTGACTCACGATCTTCCCCTTAAATGCTAGAGCAACGGTCAACGGTTACAAAAACTAGGCCTCGTTTAACGAGGGGTTGCATCCGCTCGGAGTCACGTTGTTATGGTGGTATCTCCGAGCTCGACGCTTCGAGCTCGGTTCTCCTCATTTCCTGAGATGATTTCTCGAGCCGAAGAATCATGCTACCTCCCCTCTCGGGTTTCCCTCATGTAGTGGGCTCGTGCCAGGTTTTGGGATCCTGCTCGAGACCTCGGTGATTTTTCATCCAATACAGATAGTACCCCCCACTCCTCGAGCAGTTGCCAAATCTGTCGAGGAGTGGAATGAATTATAGGCGGGAGATTGACGTGGCCCTTTCTGCGCCACAAATTTTGAAAATAATGGTTGTCACTCCATATTCCCATCAATCATGCGTCACAATCATTGATTGGGCGCGTTTTCCTGTTTTCTCTTCCCACTACAAGAAAACATGCTTTTAGCTAGAGATTATTGCTACACGCAAGTCATATCCCTAGCTAATATTTCTTTTTATCTAGGGATTTAGCTAAAGATTTACAACTTCCTAGCTGATCTTTTTATTTGGTATGTTAGCGAATTAATAGCTAGGCAATAGCTAGGGACAATCCGTAGCTAAAATACAGCGAGGGCGGTTTCTTAGCCATATTCCTAGCTACTCTTCAGCGGGAACTAAGATTTGGCGCGAAATTTTCCCCCTAATTTTATTGGGATTAGCTAGGAGTTTTAGCAGTAGATAAATCCTAGCTAATAATTAGCTAGAGACGTTTCCTAGCTGAAGTAATAGCTAAGTGCTTTTAAAAAATTATTCTTATTTGGATTTGCTTTTAAAAAATTATTCTTATAGCTAAGTGCTTTTAATATTTTGCTTTGCCACAACTTAAGTCAGCCCTTTTAAAAAATATTTTGAAACTAAAGTCAACTATTTTTTAATTTTTTCAAATCCCTCAAATTGAGAGGCAAAAAATAGAAAAACACTCAGCAAACCACGCCTCCTCAAACCCCTGTAAAATCGCTGAAGCTCAAAAAGGAAAACATTGAAGTCGATCTTCACTAAGCCCTAAACACAGCCCTAAACTCCACGCCTCCTTACTTTCGATCTGTGCTATTCACAGCGGCGACGTGCTTAACACACCAATCGGCTTGACGACAAGCTTAACACAGTGACGGTATGCTTTTATCCTTATTTTGGTATAATTTGACTCTGTTATGGCTACAGATATTTGTCGACTGTTAAAAGATTAAACAACGACTAATTGATGTAATCTCTTAACTGTGATTTATCTCTTAGACGTGAAATTGCTAATGTGTAAACTTCCAGATACTTTAGTCTTTCTTTGTATGGAAAATTTTAGTTTCTCTGTGAACTGGTGATGTGTGGCTATAGTTTGGATGTGCTTTGTGTTTGAATCATCAGTTTAAGTACAAATCACTACAAGAAGCGAGTCGATGAATTAACCTTTTTCAAAGCCAACAAAATAATAAGGTTCACTTGCACCCTTGCACCCAATGTTTGAATCAATTCTTGTGTGCCTTTTTCACGTCGCTCTTAAAATACTGCAGACCTGGTCGCATTTTACGTTTTTTTTATCTTTGACAACAATGTGTCCCAGACAAGGATAAGATTTGGGATTTCCAAGATGTTATTATTTGGTGGGGGGAATTCTTATGGATTTAATTTCTAGGCACTTGAATCACTATTTTGAGATATTATTCCTGAATTGGTTGTTATCTATTGGATGGTTCTATGTATTGTGACATATTTTGAAGCTAAACTAGGATTGTTATCTATTGGACGACTCTGTGCCGTAAATTCGCCTAAACTTTATGCATATCTATGCTTATGCTTTTGATAAGTTAGGCTACTGGCAGTCAATTAATTCTCCATTTTCCCCCCTAAATGATACTTTAGATCATTGTGTTATGTGTATTCTTTGATTTTTTTAGTGTTGTTTTAAGTGAAGTTTGAACTAAGCGCAGTTAGTAAAGCTATGCAATTGAGCATATTATTGAGGTAATTCCAAAATGGTTAGATTTTATTTTTTATCGTCAAATACTGACTGCTTTTTAATCATTGTTTGTTATATAGGAAGAATGAGTTCCTTTAGGGCTGACAGAATGTGGACATATAATAGACTCGTGCCAAGTCGAAAAGGAGTAACTCATGAGTTTCTAAAAGGTGTGGATGGATTTGTAGAGTTTGCGCAACACAACATAACTTTGTTTCTAATGGGAATATAAGGTGTCCTTGTTCAAACTGTACAAACATTGAGTTTCTTGTACCTCATGAAGTCAAGGCGCATTTGTACAGGCATGGGTTCATGTCAGACTATTATCAATGGGAATCACATGGGGAGCCTTTTGTACCAATTTCTAGATCTCAATCTAGTATCCATGTAAGTAGTGAAATAAGTGGTGACACTACACCAGTAAATCCATACCACGCTATGGTTGTGGATGCAATCGGTCATAGTGTGAACTTTGACTATGATGGATTTGATTTGGATGATGAAGAAGAACAAGCTCCAAATCAAAAGGCTCACGACTTTTTTGATATGTTGAAAGCTGCAGAAGAGCCATTGTTTGCTGGGTGTGTTAATCATTCAAAACTATCAGCAGTGTGTAGGTTGCTAAACATTAAGTCTGAGTTCAACACGAGCGAGAGTTGCTGTAACCAAATTTTGCTATTTCTGAAGGAGCTCTTACCTGAAGATTCTAAGTTACCTAAAGATTTTTATAGGACTAAACAGATGGTTGCAAAACTTAGGTTAGGATATGAAAAAATAGACGTATGCATTGAAGGTTGTGTCCTATATTATAAAGATTACAAAGACAAAACAAATTGTCCGAAGTGTGGGCATCCACGTTATAAGCCTAAAAAAGGAGGGAATGGAAGGCAGAAGAACATTCCATATAAAGTATTGCGTTACTTCCCTATAACTCCATGACTACAGAGGTTATATATGTCAACAAAGACTACAGAACATATGACATGGCACTGGAAATCTCGTCGAGAACCTGGTGTTATGAGTCATCCAAGTGATGGAGAGGCATGGAAGAAGTTTGATCAAGACCATCCCAGCTTCGCATCTGAGCATCGAAATATTAGGCTTGGTCTTTCAGCTGATGGATTTAGTCTTTTTGGACATACTGCCCATCCTTATTCTTGTTGGCCAGTAATCATTACACCATACAATCTTCCACCTGGAATGTGTATGAGCAGTCCTTACATGTTTTTAAGTCTTTTGATCCCTGGTCCAAAAAGTCCTGGGAAGAATATAGACTTATACTTACAACCTCTAATTGACGAATTAAAGCAATTATGGGAAAGTGGGGTTGATACTTATGATGCTCATAGAAAACAAAATTTTCAAATGCGAGCTGCACTTATGTGGACTATCAGTGACTTTCCAGCTTATGGAATGTTGTCTGGATGGAGCACACATGGTCTTCTTTCATGTCCTTATTGTAGGGATAAAACTAAGACATTTTACTTAAAGCATGGGAGAAAGCCTTCATTCTTTGATTGTCATCGACAATTTTTGCCCACAGGGCATTCATTTCGAAGGGATAAAAATCATTTTACAAAGGTAGGGTTGAGCGCTCTAATCCTCCTCCCAGGCTGTCTAGTGAAGAAGTTTTGAATAAAGTATGTGGCTTACCAAAGATTTTTGACGATCATGCCTTAGATAAGTTGCCAGGATTTGGTGTTCAACATAATTGGACAAAAAAAAGTATATTCTGGGATTTGCCATATTGGCGCACGAATCTTATTCGGCATAATCTCGATCCGATGCATATTGAGAGAAATGTGTTTGAAAATATATTCAACACAGTAATGGATGTTAAGGATAAAACAAAGGACAATTTAAGTGCTAGAAGGGATGTGAAAATTTATTGCGATCGTCAAGAGCTTGAGTTGAAGGAGAATCAAGGGAGAATTTTGAAGCCAAAGGCAACCTATTCATTGAAAAAAGAACAAAAGAAAATTGTATGTGAATGGGTAAAAAACTTGAAGCTTCCAGATGGTTATGTCTCCAATTTGTCTAAATGTGTTGACATGGAAGAGCGCAAATTATCAAGGATGAAGAGCCATGATTGTCATGTATTTCTTGAAAGGTTGCTGCCAATTGCATTTAGGGAGTTGTTGCCAGAGCTAATTTGGAATATTTTAACAGAGGTTAGTTTATTTTTTAAAGTTTTATGTGCAACAGTAGTAAAAGTAGAAGATCTCCAGAAGCTTGAAGAAGGAATAAAATTGACAACTTCCAAGTTATATAAGATCTTTCCTCCTGGATTCTTTGATTCCAAGGAACATTTGCCAATACATTTACCATATGAAGCAATTGTTGGTGGTCTAGTTCAATATCGGTGGATGTACCCTTTTGAACGGTTAGAGTCTAACTTATTCTTTTATTAGATAATTAATTTACTTACATAACAACACTAAGAAAATATTGATATATAGGACGCTACACGATTACAAGAAGAAGGCGAAAAATAAAGGTCGTATCGAGGGATCAATATGTGAAGCTTATATTATTCAGGAAATTTCCACATTTTGTTCTCATTATTTCGAGCCTAACGTGCCAACTAGGCTGAATAAAGCTACACGAAATGATGATGGAGATGAAGTTGATGCACCTGATGGTTGTTTGTCCATCTTCTTGCATCCGGGAAGTTCAAATAGGGAGACACACACTCGATATTTGTCAGATGAGGAATTTGATGCGGCACAGTTATATGTTTTATTAAACTGTGAGGAGTTTCAACCATATGTCCTGAACATCTTTTTTAAAATTTTAAGTTTGCATATAAGTAGTATGAATGATTAAATTGAAGTACATTTTACTGCCTTTTGTAGTATCTTTGAAGCTGAGTTAAGAAGAAACTCAGCAAATATTAGCCTCGAACAAATTGATAAGGAGACAAATAGTAGATTTGCCAAGTGGTTTGAAGCTTATGTGAGTAAATTATTACTGTATAAAGAAAATTGTGGTTTCTATTGTCTCAACTCATAATTATATTGTAGAAAACACATAATTAATCTGTTTGGTGTATTAATAGGTTCTTAATTCAGCTAACAACATAGTTGATGAGCGACTGAAAAACTTAGCTTGTGGTCCTTATAAGAGGGTGCAAACATGGCCGCAGTATTTTACAAATGGGTATAGGCTCGACACTCTTACCCATGGCTCTAACAAATCAACTATGAATAGTGATATGTGCATCAAAGGAAAAAGTTGGAGTGATTATGAAAGTGACTACTATGGATTTCTCATTGATGTGATACAACTAGAGTATCCTAATTCAACAGACAAGAGAACTACTCTCGTGTTGTTCAAATGTGATTGGTTTAATCCAACAATGAACCGAGGGATGAAGGTTCATAATCGATATGGTCTAGTCGATATCAATCATAAGAAAAGGTTCTTGAGCTATACCTATGAGCCTTTTGTGTTGGCTGAACAAGCACAACAAGTCTATTTTGCAGAATATCCTAGTATAAATAAAGATAAGGCTGATTGGTGGGCAGTATGTAAAGTGAAAGCTAGAAGCCGAATTGATTCCCCAAATATACCTTATCAAGAAGACGAGGCTTGTCCTGCATCACTCCCAAATGAAACTGATGATCTTGATTGTTTACTTCATGAAGATAATGAAGTAGAAGAACATGCCATTGCAGAAGACTCTGCTGAAATTGGACAAACGCATAACAGTGATGCCGTTGAAAATGAGGAAGAGATAGAAGAATCTAATTCTAAATCCTCTGAAGATGAAGTAGATGAATATAGTGCAGATGATGACAATGAATAATCCTCTGTTTATTGACTTCTTTTGATGCTCTCTCTTTGTCGTGTTAGTTATTTATGGATATTCATTTGCGCATATTATTACTGGAGTTTAACAGGGATTTGGTCGAGGTTCTAAGTGAACTGTTAACAGTATATGTGCCTTGCGCTTTTGAATTTCAAATCAGAAATTACTTGAATCAACTCCAGATCAGTTTCAGATATATAAACCATAAAATTTCACCGTTCATAAATGACTCTGTGTTGTATTTCTAATTCTGATTGGTATAGTTAATTCATAGCCGTGTTTCTTGAATTATAGTCGCTTGGAGACCGTTAATTGGAATGAGAAAGCTGATCATGATACAACTACGTTAATTATCTGATACTCAGCCAATGAACTTTAGATTTGCTAGAAGATTAAATTAATTATCTGATGTCTTGATGCTTAATGTGACTGCCAAAGCTTCTCAACTTGCATAAGAGAAACCTATTTATAAACAGTTGTAGATGAAATTTTTGTCTTATTGTGGTATCTGCTGTAAAAATCTAATGACTTCTAAGATAAATGTTGTCCCAGCTTGGTAAAAGCCTCACAGAGTTTCGTTAGCATGATTCTAAGAACATTGGGGAAGATGTACTGTAAGTAGCATACAATTCACTGTTAACAGTCCCTAAAGTTACCTTCTGAAGCATGTCAAGCTGTGAGTAAATGTTCTCCGATTTCACTGCCTCAAATAGGACTCTCTACCATGAGCTATCTTGTCTTGAAACAAATCTTGACTTAAGTGAACCATATGATTGCTTGCGCTTCTGATGATTGCTTGGCTGAATTACTTACTCCCAGTAGCTAAGTGTAGTGGTTTATACTGTGTGCTTCTAATGAATACTTGCGCTTCAGCTTTTAGTTAATGCAACTGTGATATCTGGTATCTTGGCTTGTTTGTATTCCAATATTGAGCTTGTCAGGTATTTTGGCTTATTGATATTCCAATATTGAGCTTATCAGATGGGTCATGACTGTGCACTTAAAAGCCAGCTAATGCTTACTATCTTGTTAGATTTTGATTAGGAAATATGCCAAGGGGAAGAGGCATTAAACGTAGTTCGGGAGGTCGTGGGGGTATTGCTAACAGAGGTGGAGGAAGCTCGCAGCATTTACTAAACACTTCTCAGAACAATATCTCTGAACCATCAACCCATACTTCTCACCAAGTTGATTCAATCCAACGTGATGTCTCATCTCATGAGAGTGGTTCCCAACATGTTCATACTTCTGAAGACATTAGTGCTCAACAAACAACTCTTGCTCCTGAAGATGTTGGCGCTCAACAAGAACATTCTTCTCAAGATGTTTCTAGCGAACAACCAACGCATGCATCTTGTGAGAGCAATAACCCCGGGCAAGGCGAGCCACTGTTCGCGGTAAAAGACCATTGGAAGTAAATGGTGATATGTAAGTAAATCGAATTGTTCATGTGGTTTAGTATGTTTTTACTAATAATCATCATATAAAGTTAAAAATTAATCATTTTGTAGATTCTGCCCATATGATGCTGTTCGGATGGTTACATTAGCCTTCAAGAAAAACTTCAGTGGTTCATGACATTGTTGGAGCAAAGTTCCAGAGTATAAACGAGATCAATGGTTCAATGATTTTGAGGTAATTATAATTTGATATATATTTTAATTAATATATATTTCTTAACTTGATATACAGACACTAAATACAATGTTTTCTGTTACAAGAAAAAATTTTCTTTTCCTGATGAGGATAGAGTTCTCACTCGGAAGACTTTTGACCGTGTGGGAAGTGATAGGCTGAGTGACACTTTGGGAAAGGCAAAAAGAAAGTTTTCAGTAACAAAGACAATACCAACATGGATTCGTCAACCTGATTGGGATGGCTTGATGAATTATTGGAACTCGGATGAATTCAAAAAAATTTCAGCAATCAATTCCAACAACAGAGTGTCATCTAATAATGGAGAAGGTCCTTCCTTGCATACTGGAGGATCAGTTTCATTCGTCGAGTATAGAAGAAGACATGTAATTTTTTTTCTTCCAGTTGTTAAACGTTTTAGCCTAATTTTGTTATATGATGTGTTTGTGCATTAACATTATTTTTAATGGTTGTAGAAGGAACAAACAGGGCAAGATCTTCGAGATGATGAATTATTTTTGACAACTCACAAGACTAAAGACAAAGAGTGGATCTGCGGAAAGTCACAGAGGGTGTGGGTAAGTTTTTATCTAATTTTTCCGTCATTGTCTCTTCTTCTCTATGTGACAATTAGAAAGTAGTCTTCTCTATCTGATTTTTTTGCAACATCTCAACTGAAAGTAATATTCTGATATACAGAAGAAAGAACTAAATGATTACTTGGATTATTGTAAGAATAAATGTCACCACCTACCCTGATATCAAAGTTTCTTCTTTCCTGAGGCCTTTTAGATTCATAGTTGCTGCTCCAAATTGAATCGTTCATTGACAAATTTGCTAAGTTGTTTGTTTGTAAACGAAGCCTGTCGCTGAATGGGTAGAAAGATGACTGACTGTTCTCCATTTTTACTAAAAAATGAATCAAAACAGTAGACTTGACAAACAACAAAATATAATCTTGGACTATATAAGTAAAGTTTACAATGGTATGAGAATAGAAAAGCACAGTAGACTTGTTCCTTCTCTCTTTCTAATCTGCCGAGCTCTTGCTTGAGTTCTGTGTTGGAACTTCTTAGAGATTTAATCTCCTTGACTAAAAGTTTGACATCTGCTTTGGACATTAACTCTGACTCCAAGTACTGTTTCTGCAAGCTATTGATCTACTGTTGAGCAGCATCCATATCTTTGTACAGTCTTTCATTGTCTTGTATTATGAATCTTTGAGTTGATTCCATCTCCACACACTTTCTTCTCAGTTCATACATATCCCACAACATTTGAGTAAAATTTTCCCTCTCAATTAGAACTGCCTGCTGCAGGTTCTCTTTGCCACTCTGTTTCAGAGATTCAACCTCAATTTCCAAATCTTTGACCTGTCAAAGACCACCCAGATTTATTGATCACATTGACAACTATATACATGACAACAATCTCACCTTCAGCTATAAAAAAGTGGTTGACTATATATGTACTACAAGTGGTTTATTTTGTAATAATGTAACTAAACATTTAGGTATAGTCACATCTAAATTATTTTTAAAATCAATAGTTAGACCGAATAAAACCACTAATGAGTTGTAAGTGAATATAAATTTAACTTGAGTACGTTACAAGTTAGTTCGACGATATAAAAAACTGATAAAAAAAGAGAACTATATAATATACTGAACCTATACTACCATTAGATAGTACCTGAAGTAGCTCAAAACTTGTAATTTTAAGACATTTATTCTAATCGCTAAGCTGATTCCTCACTAATACGTTATCTCCGATGAGATCTAATTCCCAGTACAAGATCTTGTTCATCTAATAATATCTCTGTATAAGTAATGGAGTATATGATTTTTCCATTAAACTTTTGTTAAGTTATGCAGAGTTTGGTAGTATTCATAACATCATTATCATAACGAAATATAGAGAAGTCTAGCAGAAACATAACTCCCAATCATAAAATAGAACAGTCCAGTCGTAACATCAACTCCCATTCAGAGATTGAAAATCAACTGAGCATAGTCATCTTGTTACTTTTCATGTATTGAATATCATTTTCATTTTTTCACACACGATATCTTACTATGATTTTACTCCTAATAAAAATTGTATTATCTGTAATGAATTTCTTCAGAATGAATATCCTGGTGACTACCTTATATCCTTCTTTTTAAGGAGAAGAATTACATGTACCCTTGGCAAGTTTCTTGGCTCCTCTCTGTGTTGTCCATCACACTAATAATTGAACAAAGGGACTGTTCTATTTTGTCGCCCTAGTCCAGCAAACCGAGCCAGATTGTTTCTGACCACCTTGCTCCCATGTGGGTCCTCCCCTGGTGTTACTAGTATAGATTTAACTCATGTACACGCATTACACTGTTACTAGTATATTTGACATGTTATATCATGTTATCTGACTAGTTTTCAGTTTTTGGTTAGTTTTATGCTTCAATAAGGTGGCATTTAGTGTAATATCCCAATTGTTAATGGTAGCAATCTTGGTGGCAATTCTGTACATTATTAAAGAAAGTCTTGGTGGCACTCTTACGGCTTTATGGATTCTAGTTGTAGTGCTTCTGCTTGATATGATTATGTGTTATGCCATAGTGTTATCAACACTGATTTAACTTATGTACAATAACCATCTCAATGCTGATTTAACTTATGTTCTTATTTGTCGCTCGAGTCCAGCAAACCGAGCCAGATTGTTTCTGATTTTGGATCTATTCTTTTTTTTTTGTCCAGAATACATTTACAGATAGTATTAAGAAGGTTGGTGAAACTTCAACATCAAGGAATCAAGAAGATTACGAAGCAGATGATGGAGACATGGAAAGGGACATCACAACAAACGAAGATGAGGAAGAAGAACAGGATAGTGAAGAAAATCTTAAGAATTTGCTGCAAAATATACCTGAGAGCAACTAGTTAACGCTTGGATAGAGGCTGTTGGAGGAGTCAAAAAAGGAAGAGTATATGGACTTGGTACTGGAAGTTCTCTTCTAGGAGACAAGCTGCATGTTCATTGTGAATCCTCTAGAGCTCCTACTTCTACAAGTGTTTCTATCCAACAATTATTTGAATCAGAATTTGAGCAACTGCTTGATCGTGTGTTGGAAAAGAGAATGATGAATTTGCAAGCAAATATACAGGAGAGTGTTCGGGCTTCTATGACAGAAGATGTTGGAGATGCAGTTCGTGCAGTCATTGGCTGGATGCTTGGTCTGTCTCCACAATCACCACAAAATGGCGCTCGTTGACCCCAAGCCTACCTTAATTAGAATAATAGAGTTTATGTTACTGCCTTTTAATTACAAGACATGTTTTATTTTATTGCTATATTTGTACTTCATGTTTTAAGGATTATGAGTACTTTTTATAATGGTAATGCAACTATTTAAGTTTTGGCATCTTCAGTATTTTTACTTGTTGATTTCATTTTGGAGCAGGTCATATGAAAGCTGTGATATACCAGGAAAACATCCTTAAATAATGGCATATAGCTAGGATCTTTATCATTTTAGCTAGGAAAATAGCACAAAATGTATAGGGAAAACATCCAAGCTATTTTAGCTAGAGATCTAGCTACGACTATATTCCAAGAAAAATGTGAAAAATGCTAGGATATTAACAATATTAGCTAGGGATTGTCCTAGCTAATTTTTAAAAAATCACCCTTAGCAGGACACAATTTGCTTGGAAAATACCTAGGAATTGTCCTAGCAAGTTTTAGCTAGGGTAATCTGCCTAGCAATACTATCCAAGCTAAATTAGCTAGGGATTACGAATTTTATCCAAGCTAAATATTAGTTAGGCGTGTATTAGCTAGAGACGATGGCTAGGGTCGATTTCCTAGCTAAAATAGCTTTAACTAGGGAATTTCACTTGTTAGCTAGGCATATTGTCCCTAGCTAAATGGCTGTTTTCTTGTAGTGTCCCTATGCAGCTGTAATCATGGCGTTTTAACCTATATATAGTCGAACCTTTTCTTCTTGTTATTCACACTTCTTCTTGCCTTTAACAATGAAAATGCTTGAATCTTCTTCCCCTTTGCAGCCAAGAAAATTTTAAGAAAATATCTCAACAGAATTCGCCGAGTTCTTCACTTTTCTTCGCTAACACGATGATCGTCGGTGTGGAACTAGCTAATGTTCCTGAACCATTAAATGTAATTGTTCCTCCTGACTTTAACATGGAGGATCTTTCTTGCTCCAGTGGCATGGATCAAGAATGTCGCCCAACCATGGCTGAAACTGCCGAAGTAGTTGTGGTGGATGATGAGGATGTTACCATGAAAGATGTTGGCGATGATGGACCTCTCGCATACGACCTCAAGCTTAAGCCTCACCACGTTGTTCCTCCAAAATTGACCTCTCGAAGGATTTCGTTATGCAGCTTCAAACTGAGTCAGAGGTTAGGAAGAGAAGGAATATCCCCGTAGGGGATACGCTGAGTTTGATTACTCAAGCGAATAATCATATGGTTCGTTCTGATTGTAGTTGGGGCCTCAAGGTAAGGGTCGGTATCTCTGCCCCTGAGAGCCGAGTGTGTGTGACCTAGTTGAAGGGTGTTCCTTTGACTTCAATTACCCTTTCACGATAGGTTTTTCTCTTCCTATCCCCAAAGTATTGGACACTTTTTGTCGTATCTACTAGTTGTTCATAGCCCAAATTGGTCCTGGGATGTGGAGGCATGCTCAATACCTCAAATTTTTGAGCAAATTAGCTGGGGTCCCTTTCACCCTTGATCACCTTTTGTATCTTTTCTCTCCCATCCTTCACAAGGATGGAGTTGTTCAGCTCAACATACGAGGCTCGTACTCACTGGTTACAAAGAGTGAGGATCTTGAGGACCGTGGGTGGAACGAGCGCTTCATTCTCCTGCCTGCAGACCTTCTGTCTTCAAAGCCCGATTTCCCTGAGTGGTGGAATCGAACACGTGAGTGTTTTTCTCCTTGTTTATTCTTTTTTTGATTTATCCTTTTTGACTCTTCGTTCCTGTCATTTTTAGCCAAGGTGGTCCCAATTTTTTGTCTGAAGAATTTGACTTAATGGGTTCAGGCCATTATCGATACCAAGCCTAGGCCGGAGAGGTCGTGGATGGTTTTGGCCGCTTTGGATGAGAATCAATGGGCTTACAAACGACATGGTGAGTTATTCTTCCAACTAATTTTATATCCGGTATAGTTGTCTCGGCGTTTCATTGTCTCTTCTTTATTGTAGGACTCCCCAAGAGGGCGACTACCGCGCCGAAGGAGAAAAAATGAATAAAGGAAAGAAAAGATAAGAATGAGGAAGTTCCCGAGGTTTGAGACGCTTTAAGTGCCCTTTAAGATTTGATTGGGAATCTTTCGAAGGGAAAAAGGGAAAAAGGAAAAGAGGAGGAGAAGAAGGGATAACCCCCGAGGGGTCATTGGACCTCGGGGCCAAAACAGGTCGAGCATCTTTCTTCTTGGTTTTACCTTTTCGTTTTGTTTTTTCCAGTAGTCACTCTCTCTTTTTTTCCTTTCAGTTTTGAAAAAGTAGGAGTCCTCGGGGAAAACTCTGAAAGTGAAACGAGCTAGATTAAAGCATGTCCCTTTTCCCGAGCTTACTCTTGCTGACGAGGCAAAGAAAAGTCAAGAAGAGGTTGTGGTTCCCTCTACTCATGAGCCCGAACCAGTTCAGGTTGCTGATAAAGACATGAGGGGAGTTCAACCGCCGCCTACGGTGACAATGGATGATGTTCAGCCATCTCGAGTATGAGAAAAGACTCCTCGAGCTGCTTCCGAGCCTGCCCCTGATGCATCCTCTTGGAGACATTTCCGTTACATTGAGATTCCTTCCGAGCTCTGTCTCCTAGATGACGATATCCAGGTCTCAATCATCCTCCGTGGACTCTTGGGTCCTAAGAAATGCGATCGCCTTAGGGAGTCCCACATTTCTTATTTGATGGCTGATGTTGCTCAGCATGCCATTCATGTACGCTCCCTTTAGTTTTTCCCCTTTAGCTTTGAATTTGCTTCCTCTCCTGTCTTTTTGGATTTTTCCTTTGCATTGTTACATCAATTCCATCAGGGCAGCCGAGATCCAATGCCGCCGAGATGAGAATCTTCGGCACATGAAGGCTGGATGGAGGCGAGAGTGAGCAGGTCTTGAGGCCCAAATGAGTGGTCTTGGGAAAGAGCTATTGAGTGCGAGGCTCGATTTGGATCAAGCTAAAAATACTGCCAATAAATCTGACCTCGAGATGATCAAAGCCCTCGTGGCTAAATCTATTGTTGAGGAGATGATGGCCTATTTGAAGGAGCTTTGGCGACACCGAGCTGAAGAGGGTGAGAACCGAGGCTCAGTCAGCTATTAACGAGACGGCCAAAAAATTCCATGCTGACTTGACGCAAAAGTTGCTTAAGTTGAATGAAATGGCTGGGGAGAAAGATCAGCTAGCCAAGGAGAAAGATCAGCTCGAAAGAGAGATTAATTTTTTGAGGGGTAAGGTTGATTCTTTCTCCTCGAGGTTGGGAATGAGGAGGACTCGGGCAAAAGTTGATAAGGACTGAAGGAGTGTCGCGGCGGGGTTGACCTTAATGCCGAGATCTCCAAGGCCGAGAGCGATGCTGCCGTGGCCCTAAAGCTGATGGAAAATCTCCCTTCGAGCAATGAGAGCTCAGACGACGGAGGTGATGACTATGAAGCGAAGGTTTAGAGTAGTGCTTTTGTTTCTTTTTTTGTTTTCGTTCGGTTAAGGCCTTCGTGCCGCTTATTTTGTAAATACTTGGGCCTCTGAGCTCTTTTATTAATAGAAATTCTCTTTGTAGAAATATTGAATTTGCTTTCAAGGTTTTTAGTACTTTTCATTGTTTCGAGCTAGCTTAGGACGACATCTCGCCCTCGAGCCGTAGGCTTTAACTTATGATTGGCTATGCTTATCAAATGACTGTAAAGAGATGCTGAATCAAAGTTTATTTCATTGATTGGATGCGTTTGCATGACTTTATTACATAAATGCCTGGTTATAACAGGACCTAGGTGAAGAAGCTATAAGATCAGAATAGCATGAACTTATTTTAGCAAGTACCCAAGGGTGATCCTTGATAAGGTAATTGCTCGTTCCCCGAGGGCTCGTGCCTAGTAAAATCCCCGGTTGCCGAGTCCTCGTTCGTCATTATTTTTTTGGCCTGATCGGGGCGACTGTACTCTTCATTGCAATCGAATAACATTCTCGTGATTCGTTGCTCTCCTCGGATGGCTCTTACTCCCCATGGAGTTGGAAACTTGATCACTTGATGCAGGGTTGATGGCACAGCCTCCATTTCATGGACCCAAGGCCTTCTAAGAATGACGTTGTAGCCCATGTCCTCGGTCATTACTTGCATGTGCAGGGGAGAATTGGAAAGGATTGACAACATGCAGAAAGAGGGATAGGAGGATAGGACAGGAGGACTCAAAGCTGAAGGTTGAAGTGTTTGACAAGTGCCTCAAGTTGTTTCGTATTCTTGGCCCTTTCCATCACTAGCTCGGCCTCATACTTGTGGCAGTCTATCTTCAAACGATCAATTTCTTGATCCTTCAACTTCAGCTGTCTGTGGAGCTCTGCATTTTCTGTATTCACCTCAAGGACATGAGTCTCTAGCTCCTTCACAACATCAATGGCCTCCTCAGGTCCATAGTCCTCACTTTCCTCAGCTAGCTCTTGCTTGGCCTGCATTGGTTTCTTAGAAGCTCTTTTCTCCTCTAAGAAGTCACAATTTTTAAGCACATTGTGCCCAAACATTTGATGAATGGTCGGCTTCTTCCCAGCTTCCAGGGGAATCCCAAAATGTCAAGTACTTGCTGGAGAATATAGGAATGCACAAGAGAATGTGGCTTCTGATCTGTATCTGCAATCCTTTTGATATGTCTAATTAGCAACCCTGGTAAATGGAGTTTTACCCCTCTTTCCAGCAAGTCCATATATGTCAGGTCCAAAGCACTAGCTTCACTGTTCCTCTCTCCTCTAGGCAAAAGGAACCTGTGCACAAACTCGAACAGCAACTAGTGTGCAGGTTCCATCTCCTTCTTATCTACCTTCTTCTCCTTCCTTAGCTTGGGTTTTCCTGAGAATTTTTTGACAACATCCAGTGGAGTCACACCATCAGTCCTCTTGGGCCACTTCAATTTTATATACCTGCAATAACCCTCAACAGGTATGTTAAGAATCATTCCAAGCTCAGGCCTCCCAAACTCTATCTCAACTCCTTTCACAGTGGTGAACACTCTTCTGGCATTAACTCTGCAGTTGGTATAGAACTCCTTGATTTCATCAACAAACAACTTTATTTCTTTGTTGGCAAACAAACCAAGCCATCCTTGGTTACCAATCATCCTTAGCAATGGTTTCATGTGAAATTATTTCTCATCATGCAAGATGCTGCCACACAACACCTGGTGCTTTGAAAAGAAAGGCACCCTGTCTACCTCTTCTTCACTGCCTCTCCTTCTCTTCCTGCTCTCAACTTCACTATCTGTTTCAGAATCACTTGGCTCAGCATAACTACCAGCCTCATCACTCTCTTCTTGTATCTCCTCAGTTCTCTTTTCTTCCACTTTTTTCTTTTCCTCTCCATCTCTCACATGCGAAATTGTTCTCTCCAAATTTCATACCTTCTCCAGCTGCTGCTTCAAAGCAGACCTAGTGCCAACTCTCCTGACAGCAGGTTCAGCAACAGGCTTATCTCCACTATCTTCACTCAATTCATCAACCAACTTATTCTTTGTCACTAACTTTCCCCCTTTCACCAGTCTTCTCCTCTTTTCTGGTTCTACTCTGTTTTCCTTAACAAATACTACCTCTTCTTCTTCTTCCTCAACCTCCAGTTTCTCATCCTCCTCTCCAAATTTCCTTTTTCTCTTTGATTCATCTGATTTCTTGGGCATTCCTTCACTTTCAGCTTTTTCTGTCACAACCTCTTCGTTTTTCTCTTCTTCTGAGTCTGCCCAATCTAGTTCTGCATTATCAGCCTTAGTAGGATCTGGACAATAGACAGGCTTTTGTCCCAAATCCTGTGAGGCTTCAGCAAGAACAGAAGCTCCTTCACTTTCCTCCATACCCATAACATTTATTCTTTCATTTAGGGACTCAACAAGATCCTGTTCCCTTAATTGTTCTATCACTCTCTCTGCTACATCCAACCCCACATCAGTCTTTTCTACTAAGGGCACATGCAAATTTTCCCTAAGTTCTTCCTATCCACATTTCTGCTATGTCTCACCTGGGTTCCCCCTATCTGTTCTGTCTTCATGCTCTACTACTCCTATAATTTTATCTAGTCCTGTTACTAGGGTTTCAGTATCCGTCGTACAAGGGCTTTTTATTTCTTCTAACCCAACAGGAGTATATGTAATAGGGTCAGGGATTACCTCAGAAGGTGATTCCAATGAACTTGGTGCAATGGGCGTAGTAGGCACGTCTCTTGACCTCATCCGCTTGACCAATTTCTTTCCGCCCTTTTGGAGAAATTTTGTTTTGGCCTTAGCGATTCTTTGTGCGAGAGTGGATGGGGGTGGTTTTGCGGTTTATTTCTTGGCAGCCTTTGTGGGTGAAATGGATGAAGATTGTACTTGAGACATGATGAAGGTTTTGAATGGATTTCAGACTGAGATTTCAAGAATTTTTCAGTTATAGGTTTTGGGAGAGAATTTTGATTTGGAAGAGGAGAAGTAGTTGGGTGAGTGAGTTCTGTGTGTTTTGACGAAGGGGAAGGGTTTTCGTGATTAGACAGCTTCTAGGGAAGACAAATAAATAATGAGATAAAGTAAAGAATGCAGCTTTTTGAAATTTTTGAGAACCGGGAAGAGTTATAGTTTGACGGTTATGGACTTATTTGATATAGCCTTTTCAAGTAGTGGGGTCCAAACAAGTCAAATAGAATTCTATCCCAAAAAGGAATGTGTTCATATAATTTAGGACAGTTACAGGAACATGGAGGTTCTCCCTTGACACACGTATAATTGACAATTTAATTTCAGTTATGACTTCTATCATGCAGGGTAGTGTGACTAGACATGATTCCTCATGCTTCAGTCGGTTTCTTCTCAGTACATAGTAGGTTCTTCATGGGATCACATTATTCTCACCTGGTGCTCAAAGACTGAACAAGTATACTTAATAAAATACAAGGTTAGACTGAACAGTAATTGATAGAATTTTACACATGGACAATTGAATACTTAACTAACCAATCATAGAGGGATCACCTGCTGGGTCATCCGTGTATTTTGGTCATCCCTAATTCCAACCCATTCCTCTCAAACTGTACCTTGTTCAATGCTTTGGTAAATATATCAGCAATTTGATCTTCAGTCCTGCATGAATTCATAGTAATCAGACCTTTTTCCACATTATCTCTAAGGAAATGGTGTCTAATATCAATGTGCTTGGTTCTTTTGTGTTGGACTGGGTTCTTGGCAATATTCACTGCACTAGTGTTATCACAGAAAATTGGCACTGCTCCACACTTAATACCAAAGTCCTCCAATTGTTGTTTGATCCATAGCAGTTGTGAGCAACATGATGCAGCTGCTACATACTCAGCTTCAGAAGTAGATAGGACAACTGAGTTTTGCTTCTTTGTAGCCAAAGAGACCAAACAAGGACGAAGAAAGTGTGCCATTCCTGATATCCACCAAATGACCTGCATAATCTGCATCAGCAAAACCAATTAGTTCAAAAATACCTCCCCTTGGGTTCCAAAGACAAAGGTCCTGAGTTCCTTTCAAGTATCTCAGGATCCTCTTCACAGCTGTCAAATGTGACTCCTTAGGCTTGGACTGAAATCTAGCACACAGTCCCACACTATATACTATGTCAGGTCGGCTGGCTGTGAGATAGAGGAGTGAACCTATGATTCCTCTATATTTTGTCTCGTTTGTTGAGGGACCTAGTTAATCCATATCCAGTTTGGTTCCAGGCGCAATGGGAGTAGTCATTTCTTTTGCTCCTTCCATGTCAAATTTCTTCAGTAGTTCCTTGACATATTTTTGCTGATGAATCATAGTCCCTTCAAGCATTTGTTTTATCTGCAACCAAAGGAAGAAATTTAGTTCACCTATCAGGCTCATTTCAAATTCACTTCCCATCAGATCAGCAAATCCTTTGCATAGCTCTTCCTCAGTGGCTCCAAAAATGATATCATCGACATACACTTGAACCGCCAATAGATCTTTTCATTGTCAATCTTTCCTCTTGAAAAACTATTCTTCAGCAGGAATCGTGAGAGTCTTTCATACCAGGCTCTAGGGGCTTGCTTCAATCCATAGAGAGCCTTGTCCAGTTTGTAAACATGATTAGGAAATTCATTGTTCACAAAACCTGGTGGCTGTATCACATAGACTTCTTCATTCAGGTAGCCATTTAGAAAGGCGCTCTTTACATCCGTATGGTATAGCATGAACTCCATGTATGTAGCGAAAGCAATCAGCATCCTAATGGCCTCCATCCTTGCAACTGGTGCAAAGGTTTCATTATAGTCTATTCCTTCTTCCTGACTGTAACCTTGAACTACTAACCTTGCTTTATTTCTCGTCACTATACCATGCTCATCCAGTTTGTTCCTGAATACCCATTTTGTTCCAATTATTGATCTGTCCTTTGGCTTAGGAACTAGGTGCCACACTTTTCTTCTTTCGAATTGATGAAGTTCCTCCTGCATGGCTAGAATCCAATCTGGGTCTTCTAGGGCTTCTTTTACATTCTTTGGTTCCAGAGATGAGAGGAAAGCAAAGAAAGCACAGAAGTTCTTCAAGGCTGACCTGGTCATGATTCCTGTATCCAGTTCAGATAGGACAGTCTTCAAAGGGTGAGAGCTTTGATGTTTCCATGGTCTGAGTTGAATATGACTGGAAGAACCTGCAACATTATCTTGGACGGGTTCTTCCTGACTCGCTGGATCATCAGCTTCATCAGAAGTTCCCCCTATCAAGTTGACTCCTTCTTCTAGTGTGCTTGGATTTTCACATGATGTATCCTTGTCTTCTGAGTCTTCCAGTTCAGCAACACCTTCTTCCCTACTTAGACCAATCACTTGATCATCTGCCTCGGTTTCCCCCAATGCCTTATCTGATTCATCAAATACAACATGCATACTTTCTTCTACTGTTTGTGCTCTTTTGTTAAACACCTTGTATGCCTTGCTCTGAGTGGAGTAACCGAGAAATATTGCTTCATCACTCCTAGCGTCGAACTTCCCAAGGGTTCCTTACCATTGTTGTGAACAAAATATTTACACCCAAAGGGTCTCAGGTGAGCAATATTTGGTTTTCTTCCTCTGAGTAGCTCATATGGGGTCTTGTCAAGAATTGCTCTGATGGAACATCTATTCAGCAAGTAGCATGCAGTGTTTATTGCTTCAGCCAAAAAGTTTCTTGCAAGCCCACTTGACAGTAGCATAGTCCTTGCTATATCCTCCAGGGATCTGTTCTTCCTTTCAACCACACCATTTTGTTGGGGAATTCTTGATGCAGAGAAGTTATGATCTATGCGTTTCTTTGCACAGTACTCAGAAAATTTAGAGTTTTCAAACTCAGTTCCATGATCAGATCTGATGCTTATGAGCTCTAGACTTAATCTTTTCTGCACTACACCGGCCCAGTCCTAAAAGCTATCAAAAGCTTCATCTTTAGATGCCAAGAACAAGGTCCATGTGTACCTAGAGTAGTCATCAACGATTACAAACACAAATCTCTTTCCCCTCTCTACTCCTGACTCTCATAGGTCCACACAGATCCATATGCAATAGTTCCAGTGGCTTTGATGTGCTCACCACCTTTTTGAATTTAAAGGATGATTTCACATGCTTCCCCCTTACACATGCATCACACATTTTTATATTTTCAAATCTCTTGCTTGGCAATCTACGAACCAGCTCCTTTGATACAAGCTTGTTCAGTTGTGAGAGACTTGCATGACCCATTCTTTTGTGCCACAGCTGAGAGTCACTTTCTTGCACGTTCAGGCATGTTAGATTATTTTCAGGTAGTGACTTCAGCGATGCTTTGTATACATTGTTCACCCTCTTTCCTTCCATAAAAATTTCTCCACTCTGTAGGTTCTTCACAATACATCCTACAGACGAGAAACTCACTTCGTTTCCTCTATCACATAGTTGGGAGATGCTCAGCAGATTGTGCCTGAGACCATCAACACAGTAAACATTTTCAATTGCATGATTCAGAGTTCTCCCAGTCTTTCCAATTCCTACAATTGGACCGCTTTTTTCTCCTCCGAAGGCCACACTGCCTCCTTGAAATGCTGTGAGTGAGAGAAAGTTTCTTCTATCTCCTGTCATGTGCCTTGAACAACTACTATCAAGAATCCAGCTTGGCTGTTCTCCCTCACTCCAGCCTGCAAAACATATTAGAGGTTAGCCTTAGAAACCCAGACAAGCTTGAGTCCCTTCTTATGAGAAAATGGATAAATCAGATCTTGTCTAGCCCATTTAGGTAGAACACTTCTTTTATTCCTGGCTTTTGCCTTTCTGACATTCATGCACTTTTGTTTAACATGTCCGGTCTCACCACAAAAGGTACACAACATGTTGCAATTCAACCCTACATACTTGCTCTTAGGGTTGTATGGAGGCAATGGTTTCTTCAGTCCTAACCCTTTTTTTCCTTTGTTTTGATTTTCAAGAACCCAGTTCATTACCTCCGATGATTTATTCCATTTAGTCATTCTAGTGAGCTCAAAGTTTGATTTTTCGACCTTTTGATTTAAAATCCTGTTCTTTTCAGTTTCCTGATACAGAATCTCATTGGCTCTTTTCAGTTCATTTTCTAGAAAGATTTGAACTTCACTTATTACTGGCTTACCATTTACACTCTCTCTTAACTGATTGCATTCCAATTCTAGTTCAGTGATCTTAGAGTTTGACACAGGAGTCTGCCCTTTTTAGATGGCGTTGACTTCTTCGAGTTCAATGTTCTATTCTAAGAGGCTCTTGTGTTTAGTTCTAAGGTCACTTAGTTCTTCAGTTAATTTATCCTTTTCAAGTTTTTCCTTTTCATAACCCTCAATTAAAGTTGCAGTGATTAGAATAAGGTTTTCAGAGGAGTATGTATGCAAATTTTCCTTAAGGTCAGATAGACATACCTCTGCTGAACGAGTAGCTTCAGCTCCATCAGTTGCCATGAGAGCGGAGTCCTTCTTTTGGTTGTCATCTGTGTATGACTCATTTAGTTTTTCCCAGATTTCCTTGGCAGACTTACATTCAAGTATCTTTGCAAGCACATCATAGGTAAGTCCTCTCTTCAGGTACCATTCAGCTTTGGAATTTTCCTGTAACCAGTCTAGGTCTTGAGGATCCAGTTCTTCCACCTTCTTTGGCACCAAGACTCCATTTGCTGCTCTCTTTACAGGAACATGAGCTCCTCTCTTCACGATCAGCCACAGACTATAGTCTGTTGCTTGCAAGAAAGTCTTCATCTATTTCTTCAAGTTCTTGTAGTGAGTCCCGTTGAACACAGGTGGCCTTGACGGATCTCTCCCTTCTCTAAACTCTCGAGGGTCTTCTTCATCAGAACTGATGTCTGTCATACCCATTAGTGCTAGTGGCGAATCATCTTCAGATTCCTTTTCATGATCGGATTCACTATCAGTTGGTCCCCATGTGGCATAGAAATCTTCCTTCTTCTTTCTCCTTTCTGCTCTGATGTTTGGAGGCCGTCTTGATTTCTTCTTATCTTTATCAGCTTCCTTTGACGTCTCCTTCTCCTTATCCTTAGATGCTCTATTTTTCATCCACTATATTTCCCACATAGGACAGTCCACGACGGCATGATCCTTTTTGAAGCACTTAAAGCATCCTGAATAATCAGGACTGTCAACTATGTTCTTCCTGGTAGAATTCTCCTTGCCACTTCTTTTGAATCCTTTGAACCTTCCCAAGTTAAGCTTCTGTCTTAGGGCACCATTGCTGCTTCAGCTGATTGAAGGTCAACATATTCGTCGGTTTCATCAGTTGCTTCAAGCGCAAGGGTCTTGTCCTTCTTTACAGCTGGTTTAGCTTTTGAGTCCTTTATCATCTCATGAGTTTTCAAGCTACCAACCAGTTCTTCAAGTTTGATGGATTTGAGAGGTTTGGACTCAATGATGGCAGTCATCTTGGGTTCCCATGCTTCAGGAAGCACATTCAGAATTTTATCAACCATCTCTATTTCAGGCAATTCCATATCCAGAGATCTCATCTCATTAGTAATGATGGTCAACCTGGTCGTCATATCCTGAATTGATTCCTTCTCACCCATGGAGAACAGTTCAAATTATTTCTTCAGCATTCTTCTCTTTGAGTCTTTTACTTCTGTGGTTCCTTCATGCGCAACCTGCAGAGCATCCCTGATTTCCTTAGCCGTCTTATAAGATGATACTCTATTGAACTCCTCAGGACCAAGACCACAGATGACCAGACGTTGGCTTTGTGATTCTTTTCAATCATCTTATAATCCGTCTCATTAAAATTCTCTTTCAGTTTAGGTGCTTGCTTGGCAGTGGCTCCTTCACCAACTATTTTAGTGGGAATCAGGTTTCTTTCAGAAACTATCAGCCATAGTTGATAGTCTTCAGCACATACGTAATTTTCCATCCTGTTCTTCCACCACGCACAGTATTGCCCATTAAACTGTGGGAGCCTCTGAACTGACTGTCCTTCAGTGATGGTAGGTGGTGCCCTCATGATTCTGATCCTTCTCAAGGCGTTACCCTCACGCGAGAAGACCAGCTCTGATACCACTTGTTATAATCTAGGCACCTCCTAAAGACACTAGAAGGGGGGGGGGGGTTGAATAGTGTCTACCGATTTTTCGTTTCAAGAACTTGGTTCTCCTGAATGTAGAACCTAGTTCTAACCTTCCCAATTCTGCTGTTTCAAACTCTGCAACACACCATAACCATACACACAAAAACACAAGGATTTTACGTGGAAAACTCCTTGCTCAAGGGAGAAAAACCACGACCCACACTCTGGGATTTGAGAACTGAATCCACTAACACAATGAGCAAGTTTCTGATTACAAACTCTGTAACCAAGGGGCTACACTCTAGACCCTAATCACTACTCAAAGCTAAACTCTAGCTTTTCAAGTAATTCTGCACAAGTTCACCTAATATATACGCTTCTATAATAAGCCAATAGGTAAACACAATAAAAGCTCAAACTCAGACAACTTACAACTCAATGAACCTAGACAGAATATCTAGACTCAAACAACTCAAAGCACACACCAGTTGTCTTCTTTAGTTTACTCACGTAGAAAGATGCTAGATCGCCTTTGTATGCTCTCAACTCTCCGTTTGTGAATAACTGCTTTACGGCTGTATCAACTACTTGTATTTATACGGGGCTTGTAACACTAGTTGAGTCCTAAAAGGAATCCTTGTAATTATGGTAAGATAGGATTCCTAGTAACTCTTTTCCTTGTTGAAGTTCAACTCCTTTTCACACTTCGAAGACACAGCCTGGGCACCGCCTCTTTTAGTCTGACTAGGAGGCATATTCATTCACGTGCCACTATTCTCAGTTCCGCAGGGATTTGCAACCCGCAACTCTTTTCGATCGATCGTGCCCTTCATTACAAAGACTAGGTTCTTCGTGAAGACCTCTGAGTCCTTTATGTTTGTCATTATTCAAAACCAGCACTTAACACAAATTACAATTAGAAATTCTGAGGTAGGAATATTCTGCAAATTTATCTAAAGAAATATTTTTATATCGAAATTTGATTCAGTTAAGAACTCCACATTTTGTGTGTTTTTTGGGTTGTAAGTAATGAGGTTTACTTTTTCAATATTAAATTCTATTGGCACATTCTTTTTTCTCTAATTGCAAACTTTTTTTTTATCACCAAACTACTTTTTCTGGATCAACCAGAGGTTGCTAGAAATTTCTATTGATGAAACATATCACAATAAATATGGAGCTCCCTGGAAGTATTAGAAGGGAAAATCACCTTTTTATTGTTCAGGGAAAAGGTCTATGAAGGAAAATTTTAAAACAATTTGGAGAACTTAAAAGATAGCTTTTACCTACAAAAAAAGTTTATGGGAAGGCTTCTTGTTCTTTGTGGTAGTTGCTGCTTGGTGTATTTTGAACATTGAAATTTGTTAGATCCGTGGTTCTTTAATTTTATTAGTTTAATCAATACATTTAATACATTTTCTATTGTATTGAAGGTGAGTGTTGAGCATTGGTTTTGAAGAATGACAAACGAGAAGGATTCAGCGGTTTCGGAGAAGAACCTAGCCCTTGAATAGAAGGGCACGATCTTGGTCGAAAAGATCTAAGAGTTGCAAATCCCTGCGGAACTAGGAGTAGTGGCACGTGAACGAATATGCATCCTAGTCAGACTAAAAGAGGCGGTGCCCAGGCTGTATCTTCGAAGTACGAATAGGAGTTGGACTTCAATAAGGAAAAGAGTTGCAAGGAATCCTGTCTTACCATAATTACAAGGATTCCTTGTGAGACCCAACTAGGATTGCAAAGCCCATATAAATACAAGTATTTGATACAGTCGAAATCAGTTATTCACAAACAGAGAGTTGAGAGGATACAAAGGCGATCTAGCATCTTTCTACGTGAGATAACTGAAGAAGACAACTGGTGTGCGTGAGTTGATTGAGTCTAGATATTCTGTCTAGGTTCTTTGCGTTGTAAGTTGCCTTATTTTTGAGCGATCATTGTTTTACCTATTGGCTTATCGTAGAAGCACATGCATTAGGTGAACTTGTGAGAGATTACTCCGTAAAGCTAGAGTTTAGCTTTGTTTAGTGATTAGGGTCTAGAGTGTAGCCCCTTGGTTACAGAGTCTTGTAATCAGAAACGTGCTCTTTGTGTTAGCAGATTGAGTTCTAAAATCCCAGAGTGTGGGTCGTGGTTTTTCTCCCTTGAGCAAGGAGTTTTTCACGTAAAATCCTCGTGTTCTTTGTGTTTGTGATTGGTGTGTGGTGTAGTTTTCAAACAGCAAAACTGTAGAGTCAAGAACCATGAGAATCGAGTTCGTGTAACGAAAAATTGGTGGACACTCAACCCCCATTTTAGTGTCCTTAGGAGGTGCATATATTATAATAAGTGGTATCAGAGCGGGTCTTCTCGTGCTAGGTTAATACCTTGAGAAGGATCAAAATCATGAGTGCACCACCGACCATTACTGAAGGACAGTCGGTTCAGAGGCCCCCACAGTTCAATGGGCAGTACTATGCTTGGTGGAAGAACGGGATGGAAAATTACATATGTGCTGAAGACTATCAAATATGGCTGATAGTATTTGAAGGAAACCTGATCCCCACTAAAATAGTTGGTGAAGGAGCGACTGCTAAACAAGAACCTAAGTTGTAAGAGGAGTTCAATGAGGCAGATTATAAGATGATTGAAAAGAATCACAAAGCCAAACATCTGGTAATTTGTGGTCTTGGTCCTGAAGAGTTTAACAGAGTATTATCTTACAAGACTACCAAGGAAATCTGGGATGCCCTACAGGTTGCGAATGAAGGAACCACTGAAGTGAAGGACTCAAAGAGAAGAATGCTGAAGAGACAATTCGAGTTGTTCTCAATGGGAGAGAAGGAATCAATCCAGGATATGATGACCAGGTTGACCATTATTACTAATGAGATGAGATCCGTGGATATGGAGTTACAAAAATGGAGATGGTAGATAAGATTCTAAATGTTCCGCCTGAAGCTTGGGAACCCAAGATTACTGCCATCATTGAGTCTAAACCTCTAAGATCCATTAAACTTGAAGAACTGGTTGGTAGCCTGAAAACTTATGAGATGATGAAAGACACAAAGGCTAAACCAGCTCTCAAGAAGGACAAGACCCTTGCACTTGAAGCAACTGAGGAAATTGATGAGTATGTTGATCTACAATCAGTTGAAGCAGCAATGGTTAGTGCTTTGAGACAGAAGCTTAACTTGGGAAGGTTTAAAGGCTTTAAAAGAAATGGCAAGGAAAACTCTGGAAGGAAGAACATAGTCGACAGTCCTGACTATTCAGGATGCTTTAAGTGCTTCAAGAAGGATCACACCGTTATGGATTATCCTATGTGGGAAGCAGAATAGATGAAAAATACAGCTTATAAGGAAAAGGAAAATGAGACGTCAAAGGAGAATGATAAAGATAAGAAGAAGACAAGACGACCTCCAAACTTTAGAGTAGAAAGAAGGAAAAGAAAGGAAGCATTCTATACTACATGGGGACCAATTGACAGTGAATCTGATCATAAAAAGGAATCTGGAGATGAACTACCACTAGCACTGATGGGACTGACAGGCATCAGTTTAGATGAAGAAGACCCTCGGGAGTTCAGAGGAGGAAGAGATCTGTCAAAGCCACCTGTGTTCAATGGGACTAATTATAAAAGCTGGAAGAAACAGATGAAGAATTTCCTGCAAGCAACTGATTATAGTCTCTTGTTGATTGTGAAGAGAGGACCTCACGTTCCTCTATAGAGAGCAGCCAACGGAGTTCTGGTGCCGAAGAAGGTAGAAGAACTAGATCCTCAAGATCTAGACTGGCTACAGGCAAATTCCAAAGCCGAATGTACCTGAGAAGAGGGCTGACAAATGATGTGTTGGTAAGGATACTTGAATACAAGTCTACTAAGGAAGTGTGGGAAAAGCTGAAGGAGTTGTACACAGGTGACGACCAAAAGAAGGACTCTACCCTTATGGCTACTGATGGATCTGAAGTTGCACATTCAGCAGAGGTATGTCTATCTGATCTTAAGAAAAATTTACCCACATACTCTACTGAAAATTTAATTTTAATCACAGTCACTTTAATTGAGGGTTATGAAAAAGAGAAAATTGAAAAAGACAAATTAATTGAAGAGTTAAGTGATCTCAGAACAAAGCACAAGAGTCTTCAAGAACTAAACATTGAACTGGAAGAAATCAATGCTATCTTAAAAGGACAGACTCTTGTGTCAAACTCTAAGATCACTGAATTGGAATTGGAACTTAATCAGTTAAAAGAGAGTGTAAATGGTAAGCAAGTAATAAGTGAAGTTCAAACCTTTCTTGTAAATGAACATAGAAGAGCTAATGAGATTTTGTATCAGGAAACTGAAAAGAACAGGATTTTAAATCAAAAGGTTGAAAAATTTGAATTTGAGCTTACCAGATTAAACAAATGGAATAAATCATCTGAGGCAATGAACTGGGATCTTGAAAATCAAAACAAGGGAAAACAAGGACTAGGTTTCAAGAAACCATTGCCTCCATATAATTCTAAGAGCAAGTATGCAGGATTACCTTGCAACATGTTGTGCACCTTCTGTGGTGAAACCGGACACTACACACAAAGGTGCATGAATGCAAGCAAAGCAACAACCAAGAATAAAAGAAGTGTTTTACCTAAATGGGCTAGACAGGATTTGATTTATCCATTCTCTCATAAGAAGGGACCCAAGCTTGTCTGGGTTCCTAAAGCTAACCCTTAATCTGTTTTGCAGGCTGGAGTGAGGGAGAACAACCCAAGCTGGATTCTTGATAGCGGTTGTTCGAGGCACATGACACGAGATAGAAGAAATTTTCTCTTACTCGCAGCATTTCAAGGAGGCAGTGTGGCCTTCGGAGGAGGTAAAAGTAGACAAATTGTAGGAATTGGAAAAATTGGGAGAACTTTGGATAACGCAATTGAAAACGTATACTGTCTTGATGGTCTCAGACACAACCTGCTGAGCATCTCTCAACTGTGTGATAGAGGAAATGAAGTGAGTTTCTCTTCTGTAGGATGCGTTGTGAAGAACCTACAGAGTGGATAAATTTTTATGGAAGGAAAAAAGGTGAACAATGTATATAAAGCATCACTATTGTCACTACCTGAAAATAACTTAACATGCTTGAACGTGCAAGAAAGTGACTCTCAGATGTGGCACAAAATAATGGGTCATGCAAGTCTCTCACAACTGAATAAGCTGGTATCTAAGGAGCTGGTTCGAGGATTGCCAAGCAAGAGATTTGAAAACATAAAAATGTGTGATGCTTGTGTAAGGGGGGAGCATGTGAGATCATCCTTTAAGTCAAAGAAAGTGGTAAGTACATCAAAACCACTGGAATTGTTGCATATGGATCTGTCTGGACCCATGAGAGTCAAGAGCAGAGGAGGAAAGAGGTTTGTGTTCGTAATTGTTGGGTAGGTTCTTCTTGACTAGCTGGATCATCGACTTCATCTGATGTTCCCCCTGTCATATTGACTCCTTGTTCTCGTGAGGTTGAATTCTCACCTGATGTCTCTTTGTCTTCTGAGTCTTCAAATTCATCTACACCATCTTCTCGACTGAGGCCAATCACTTGATCATCTCCCTCAATTTTCCCCAATTCCTTGTCGGATTCATCAAATACCACATGGATACTTTCCTCCAATGTTTGTGTTCTTTTGTTAAACACTTTGTATGCTTTGCTTTGAGTGGAATAACCAAGAAATATTGCCTCATCACTTCTAGCATCAAACTTCCCCAATGGTTCCTTCTCATTGTTGTGGACAAAGCATTTGCAACCAAAGGGTTTCAGATGTGCAATGTTTGGTTTTCTTCCTCTGAGTAGCTCATATGGGGTTTTGTCAAGGATAGCTCTGATGGAACATCTGTTTATCAAATAGCATGCAGTGTTTATTGCTTCAGCCCAAAAGTTCCTAGCAAGTTCACTTGACAGCAGCATAGTCCTTCCCATATCCTCCAGGGACCTGTTCTTCCTTTCAACCACTCCATTTTGCTTTGGAGTTCTTGGTGCAGAGAAATTATGATTGATGTTGTACTTTGCGCAGTACTCAAAGAATTTTGAGTTTTCAAACTCAGTTCCATGATCAGATCTAATCCTGATGAGTTCTAGATTTAACCTTTTCTGTACAACACCAGCCCAGTCCTTGAAGCTGTCAAAGGCTTCATCTTTAGATGCCAAGAACAAGGTCCATGTGTACCTAGAGTAGTCATCAACAAGCTGAATACTCTTCCCGTCATATTCAACTCAGGCCATGGAAACACAAAAGTTCTCACCCCTTGGAGAATGTCTTATCAGAACTGGATACTGGAATCATGACAAGGTCAGCCTTGAAGAACTTCTGTGCATTCTTTGCATTCCTCTCATCTCTGGAACCAAAGAATGTAAAATAAGCTCTAGAAGATCCAAATTGGATTCTAGCCATGCAGGATGAACTTCATCAGTTTGAAAGAAGCAAAGTGTGGCACCAGGCTCCTAAGCCAAAGGACAGATCAATAATTGGAACAAAATGGGTGTTCAGAAACAAACTAGACGAGCATGGTATAGTGACAAGGAACAAGGCAAGGCTAGTAGTTCAAGGATACAGTAAAGAAGAAGGAATAGACTATGATGAAACCTTTGCACCAGTGGCATGAATGGAGGCTATTAGAATGTTGATTGCTTTTGCTACATACATGGAGTTCACACTATATCATATGGATGTGAAGAGTACCTTCCTGAATGACTACTTAAATGAAGAGGTCTATGTAATACAGCTACCAGGCTTTGTGAACCATGAATTTCTTGATCATGTTTACAAACTGGACAAGGCACTCTATGGATTAAAGCAAGCTCCTAGAGTCTGGTATGAAAGACTCTCAGGATTCCTACTGAAGAATGGCTTTTCAAGAGGAAAGATTGACAACACACTATTCCTGAAGAAGAAAGAAGAATGGCTTTTCAAGAGGAAAGATTGACAACACACTATTCCTGAAGAAGAAAGGAAAGGATCTATTGGTGGTTCAAGTATATGTTGATGATATCATTTTTGGAGCCACCGATGAGGAGCTGTGCAAGGAGTTTGCTGATTTGATGGGAAGTGAATTTGAGATGAGCATGATGGGTGAACTAAATTTTTTTCTAGGATTGCTGATAAAGCAGATGCCTGAAGGAACTATGATTCATCAACAAAAATATGTCAAGGAACTTCTGAAGAAATTTGACATGGAAGGGGCAAAAGAAATGACTACGCGTATTGCTCCTCGAACGAAGATGGATTTGGATGAACTAGGTCCTTCGACTAATGAGACAAAATATAGAGGAATCATAGGTTCACTTCTCTATCTCACAGCCAGTCCACCTGATATATTATACAGTGTGGGACTGTGTGCTAGATTTAAGTCCAAGCCCAAGGAGTCACATTTGACAGCTGTGAAGAGGATCCTAAGATACTTGAAGGGAACTCAGGATCTTTGTCTTTGGTACCCAAGGGGAGGTACTTTTGAACTAATTGGGTTTGCTGATGCAGATTATGAAGGTCATTTGGTGGATAGGAAAAGCACTTCATGAATGACACACTTTCTTGGTCCTTGCTTGGTCTCTTGGGCTACAAAGAAGCAAAACTCAGTTGCCTTGTCTACTGCGGAAGTTGAGTATGTAGCAGCTGCATCATGCTGCTCACAATTGCTATAGATCAAACAACTGTTGGAGGACTTTCGAATCAAGTGTGGAGCAGTTCCAATTTTCTGTAATAATACAAGTGCATTGAATATTGCCAAGAACCCAGTCCAACACAAAAAACAAAGCATATTGATATTAGACACCATTTCCTTAGAGATAATGTGGAAAAGGGTCTGATTACTATGAATTCTTGCAGGACTGAAGATCAAATTGCTGACATATTTACCAAAGGATTGAACAAAGCGCAGTATGAAAGGAATAGGTTGGGGTTAGGGATGACCAAAATACACGGATGACCACTACAATATTGTGCATCTATAGCTATGAAATACATTGTAGCTAAATATGAAAAATTTTGTAGCTAAACCCTTTAGCCACAAAATTTTACTCTCATAGCATTCGTAGCTAAATGTGGGGTGGCTAAAAGTTAGCTATGGACTTTACATACCCGTGGCTAAGAGCTAGTAGTTTTTGCTACTAAAAATTTGTATTGTAGCTATAACAATAAGAACCTTTTGCCACAAAAAACATAACTTCGTAGCAGTTAATATTATTCTTTTGCCACGACAAATCAGTCTATAGCAATTTTAATATTGCAACCACAAGTTAATATATTATGGCAAAAGACTTAATTTATTAGCCACAAAATTAAATTTGTAGCTATATTATCACATACTCGCTGGTGTTTAGCTACCAATTAAAATTTCATAGGTACTAATTATTCTAAAATTCATGAAAATATTACATTTTAATTTTTCTTGAAGAAATACCTTAATTATTAAATAATGCAACAAAATCTTTATTTTCACCATTTATATATTTTACACCTATTTAAATATTTTCAGGTTTTTCATACCATACATAAAGATAAATAAATCAAAACTAACAAAATAATAAGCTTCAGTATAACTTTATATTAATCATACAAAGGACATTGAATAAATTTTCAAAAGTAAATTTAATGATAGCATATCTGAAATTGTGAATTTACATGCTTGTTTCTAGCAATTGGGCCTTTGGCGTTATTCATAACACAAATGTATGAAGGTCAAAGTAAATATTGTATCCACCAGTCCTTTTTAGTTCACAACAAAGCACTATATCAAATAAAATGCTAACCAAAACACATAAGATAAAGATCTTTCTTAAGCATTAAAATATGTCGATTTCCATATCATTTCATAGCAAATTACTTGTAAAATTCAAGGTTCAAGTATTACCTAGATAAACGAGACCTTAGAGCTCGGCTAAGTCGATCCACAAGCTAAACCAAGCAAACAAATACAGCAAGGTCACCAAAATTCAGCAACTAAAACAGCCCTTAAATGCCCTTAAACTTGACTGGAAACTTGAAGATTTATAACCAAAAAGTATTTTCCCCTCTCATTTAATGTTGTTTTTCAGCCGGTTGTTGTGTATTTTCAGCTAGTAGTTGGATCTTAAAGAGGGTAATAAATACCCCTATTTATGGCCAAAAGTGAAGGCAAAGGGGTGGAGTGTAGACTTGTACAAAAGTACAAGCCCACGCCCCTACTACCTGAGTATTTTGGTACTATTTTCAAGAAAGGTACAACAGCTATAGCCACTGTTTTCAGCCCTCTAAAACAGTCCCAAAAGCTGAAAATGCACAAGTAGGGTCCTCTAAAAGGACACCCATTACTCATTGTACTAACTAGAAGGTCTAGGACCAACTAAGCCAACTAAATCAGCCCCAAACTAAACCTAAGCAAACTACAATAACAACATAAATACCTGCCAAAAATAACAACATACATACTATGCTGCTGCTACACATATTAAATAGCAAGAACAATAATTTGAGAAACTCAAAGTACCAGAACATGGTAAAAATATCCTACCTAATGAAGAAAAGGATCAATCGCAAGAACCTGCCCTTTCACACTTAAAAAAACAACCTTTTTAGACCAAAAACCAAGTTAACAGGGGAAATCAAATGACTAGTTATAATATGTCCAAACACTCAACATGAGCTTAAAAGAAACTGAGCAATTTCAATTTCCAAACAGAAACTGGACATCCACTTCAACCGCTCATATTACTCAGAACTTAATATATTAGGTGACTTCAAGCATGAACAACCAAATCAAGAATACATTTATTCAAACTTCACATTAAGCTAGACACACATATGATATTTTCTACACACTAATATTACCATTGAACACTTGAAGCAACAAACTAAACAAAAGTACATACTATTCCATGGCAAATGGCAAAACGCAGCTCTCAAGAACTCAAACACCATCAATAATAATAACTATTATACTTAATAATGACGGACCAACTTATACACATAAGCATTATGACAAGGATCGCTTGCTAAACATGATTCATCATATAACAGTAAATCAAAGCAAATAAAGAAAAATATTGGGAATTTTTACTCTAACTTGTCGAGCACACAGCAGTCGCGTCGACGCTGTCACTGCCTCGTCGTGTTGATTCCACCACTGTCCAGCTGCATCGATACAGCATGACGAACCATCAGCCTCACGAGACCACTGTTACGTTGCCTCTGTTGCATTAATTTCAACTCCGCCGCCTGACCTAAAACAACCCTCACTGCCTCGCCGAACCAATGCAATGAAATCACGATCATCGCCGCCCTCATCACTGTTTCAAATCCATTTCCAGTCACCACCCTTCCATCACCACGAACGACGTCAACCAAACGCTGAAACAAGCCCCTCCCCCACGCCATTAACATTATCATCATAGGCAGCCCTAATTCAACACCACTATCAAGCGAACCAAACACAACACCCCACTGCCCTAAACATCAAAAACATCATCATCACAAGCCCCAAATCAGCGTCATCCTCACACCATAACGGAAAAGGAAAAAGAAAAATAAGAAGAGGAAAGAAAGAAACAGAAACGGATGAAGAGAAAAAGACGGGCCAAGGGACGGGGTTTTTGGGAAACGGGGTATGAGAAGAGGTAGATAAAGTGAGGGGAAGAGAATGAACCCAAAAACTTATAGAAAGAGCAAAAGTCGCCAGAGTTACGCTTTGAACGAGGCTTTTGACTCCCGATCTACGCCAAATGGCTATGCTTTTGAAGAAACCAATAGCGGAAATGATAAGAGGGGTTCAAGATCTTTCAAATGGTGTATTTTTAGTATTTTTTCGGTCACCGGAGGTGGTGGTCAGTGGCGGAACAGTGGTGGAAGATGGCGGAACCGTGGTGGTAGGCGATTTCCGGCGGTGGAGGGAAATTTTGGCTAGGGTTCCCCTATTTTCTGAGTTTTTGTGTATAATGAGCAAAAATGTGGAATTTGAGCTTATATATTGGGGAGGTGGGCCGGGTCAGGAAGTGGGCTGATGGATCGTAGTTGTTGGGCTATTATTTTCATATATGGCCATTAAAATGTCTAGACTTGATTAAAACACACACAAATCTAAAATTAAAAACCACATAATTTTGCAATACTATCACAATTGAAATATAGAATCAAAGTTAAACACATAACATGTAATTTGACAATTTTTATATTTCATCCTAATTAATGATAATTTTTATCAAAATTAGGTGATTACAGTAATAATAAAAGATTTTTTTTAAAAAAAAAAAGAGCCAAGACCCTTTTCCTGTATGCAAATTAAATTAGCTTATCAATTTAAGGTATAATTATATGTTCGATAAACAAATATTCAACCAAAGAACAATTAACGTGCATACTATTAGAATAATTAGTGTGCATATTATCAGACTATGCATTATTAAAGGATTTTTTGTTTGAATTTTAATAATTTCCATTTAAACTTTTATAATTCATTAATTTATCATAGAGCTTATCAATTTAATGTGTAATTATATGTTCGATAAACAGATAGTCAACCAAAGAACAGTTAGCGTGCATACTATTAGAACAATTAACGTGCATTCTATTAGACTATGCATTGTTAAAGGTTTTTTTGTTTGTATTATAATAATTTCAATTTAAACTTTTATAATTCATTAATTTATCATATAATTACTAGTTTTAAATTAATGAATTAAAAATCATAATTTCCATGGGTAGCAAAAAAGTGTATGTGCAGTAAAAAAGTGAGAAATTATTCATTAATTTATCATATAGGTACTTACTGCTACGATAATAAGTATGTGTAGCAAAAGGTGATAAATTAGCTTCGTCAGTTTCAATTTTGTGGCTAAATAGTTTAACGAAATCTTAAATAACAACAAAATTTTAATTCTTGTAGCTATTGTTAGGTGCTACTGCTACGGTAACTATAAACGTGTAACAAAAACTTAATATTAGCTACGAAAGTATATTTGTAGCAATAATTTTGTAGCTATTTTGGAGCTTATTGCTACGATAGTTAGTAAGTCTAGCAAAAGTGAGACATTAGCTACACTCATTATAATTTTGTGGTTGAAAATTTTAACGAAATTGTAAATAGCCACAAAATTTTAATTCTTGTAGCTATTGTTAGGTTCTATTGCTACAGTAACTATAAACGCGTAGCAAAAACTTAATATTAGCTACGAAAGCAGTTAGTAGCAATAATTTGGTAGCTATTTAGGTACGTATTGCTACGATAGTTAATAAGTCTAGCAAAAGTGAGAAATTAGCTTTACTCATTTTAGTTTTGTGGCTAAGAAATATAACAAAATCATAGATAGCCACAAAATTTTAATTTTGTAGCTATTGTTAAGTATTAGCCACGGAATTTAATTTCGTAGCTGAGATTTCGTAGCTATAGATGCATAATGTTGTAGTGGACCCAGCAGGTTGTCCCTCAATGATTGGTTAGTTAAGTGTTCAATTATTTGTGTGTAATATTTGTTATCATTGTTCAGTCTAACATTGTACGTTATTAAGTATACTTGTTTAGCTTTTAAGCACAAGGTGAGGATACTGTGATCCCATGAAGAACCCACTATGTACTAAGAAAGAACTGACTGAAGCATGAGGAATCATGTCAAGGTACAATCACACTACCTTGCATGATAGGATTCATAACTGAAATTAAATTGTCAATTATACGCGTGTAAAATGGAGACTTTTCATGTTCTTATAACTGTCCTAAATTATAGGAACACATTCTTTTTTTTGGTTAAGATTCTATTAGACTTGTATGGACCCCATTACTCAAAAAGGCTTTTAATTGAGTAAGTCCATAACCGTCAAATCCATAACTCTTTCCCAGTTTTTAAAAATTTCAAAAGCTGCTTTATAACTTTTTATGTCATCATTACTTTGGCTTCCCTAGACACCGTCTCTTCACCAAAACCCTTTTCCCTCTTTTGATCGACACAGAATATACATACACAACAACTTCCTTTTCTCTCAACCTACTTTCTCTCTCAAAAAAATTCAAGCCGAAAAACCTTCGTAATCTCAGTCAAAACTCTAACAATTTCACCATGTCTCAAGCACAATCTTCATCAACATCACCCACAAAAATTCTCAAGAAATCAACTCCAAAACCCCCTCCATCCACTCTTGCGGAAAGAATTGCGAGGGCTAGGTCAAAGTTTCTCAAAAAAGGGGAAAATAAGTTGGTCAAGAAAATGCTGTCAAGATCTTTGTCTACTACGCCTACATGACAAGTTTCATCTGAAACATCTGTTAAGGTAATTCCTGACCCTTCCCTATCTACTCCTGTCGATTTAGAATAGATAAAAAGTCCTGGTAAAGTGAGTACTGAAACCCTAGTAAAAGGACTAGATGAAATCGTAGGAGTGTTAGAGTCTTGTGATAAAACTGATAGGGGGAATGTAGTTGAAAAGAAGCAAAAAGATGTTCAGGAAGAACCTAGGATGAGTCTGCATGTGCCAGTAGTAGAAAAGACTGTGTTAGAGGTTGATGTAGCAGGAAGAGTGTTAGAACAACTAAGGGAAGATGATTCTGTGGAGTCCCTTAAAGAACATGATGTTGAACCAAGTTCTCGTGGTGTGCTTGCTGAGAAGGGTCAAGGAGTGTCCATACTTGAAGGTTTAGCTGGTAGAGGACCTAGATCTGCTGAGGCCTCACAGGATTTGAGCAAGGAACCTAGTTCTTGCCCAGATCCTACAGAGGCTGATGACGTAGAACTCAATTGGACAGAATCAAAAGAAGAAAAGGGTGAGGAAGTTAGAGAAAAGAAAATTGAAAATGAGAAAGTTACAAAGGAAGCATAAGAAACAAAGAGGACGAGGATGAAAAGAAAGTCTGGTGAGGAGGATGAGAAGCTGATGTTGGAGGAAGAGGAAGTAGTATTTGTGAGTTAAAATAGAGTAGAGCCTGACAAGAGGAGAAGATTGGTGAAAGGGGGAATGCCAGTATCAAAGAGCAGAGTAGTTGATGAATCAAGTAAAGAAAGTGGTGACAAGGCTGTTGCAGAGCTAGTGGCTAGGAGAGTTGGAACTAGATCTGCTCTGAAGCAACAGCTGGCGACTGTTTGTAAGCTGGAAAGAACAATTACAAATGTGAGAGACAGAGAAGCAAAGAAAAAACAGGAGGAAGAGAAGAAAGCTAGTGAGGCAGAGGAAGAGAGTGACGAGGCTGGCAGTTTTGCGGAGCCAAGTGACTCAGAGACTGACAATGAAGCAGAGAATAGGAAAAAAAGAAGAGGATCTGACGAAGAAGTTGATCGAGTGGCTTTCTTTGCCAAGCATCAAGTGCTGCTGGGTAGCATTCTGCCTGATGAGAAGGAACATCATATGAAACCCTTGCTGAGAATGATTGGTGACCAAGGGTGGCTGGCCTTGTTTGGAAACAAAGACAAAATGTTATTTGCTGATAAAGTCAGGGAGTTTTACAGAAATTGCAGAGTTGTAGCCAGAAGAGTGTTCACTACTGTGAAGGGAGTTGAGATAGAGTTTAGGAGAAATGAGCTAGGGGTGATCCTTGATATACCTGCTGAAGGTTATTGCAGGTATATTAAGCTGAAGTGGCCCAAGAGGACAGATGGAGTAACCCCTCTGAGTGTGGTCAAGAAATTCTCAGGGAAACCCAAGCTCAGGAAAGAAAGGAAAGTAGATAAAAAAGAGATGGAACCAGCACACCAGTTGTTGTTTGAGTTTGTGCAAAGGTTCCTTCTGCCTAGACGAGAAAGAAACAGTGAAGCTAGTGCTCTAGACTTAACTTTCATGGACCTGCTGGATAGGGGGTGAAAATAAACTTGCCCGGGCTAATCATCAGACATATTAAGAGGATTTCAGATACTGATTAAAAGCCACACTCTTTAGTGTATTCCTATGTCCTTCAGCAGGTTCTAGAGCATTTTGGGGTTCAACTGGAAGCAGGGAAGAGGCCGACTATTCATCAGATTTTTGGGTACAATGTGCTTAAAAGCTGTGACTTCTTCAAAGAAAGGAGAGCTTCCAAGAAGCCCATGCAGGTTAAGCAAGAGCTACCTGAGGAGAGTGAGGATTATGGACCTGAGGAGGCCATTACTGCTGTGAAGGAATTGGAGAGCCATGTTCTAGAAGTCAATACTGAAAATGCTGAGCTTCACAGACAGCTGAAGTTGAAGGATCAAGAAATTGATCGGTTGAAGATAGATTGCCACAAGTATGAGGCCGAGCTGGTGATGGAAAGGGCCAAAAATATAAAGAACCTTGAGGCACTTGTCAAACGCTTCAACCTTCAGTCCTCAGTCCTTATGTCCTATCCTCCCGTCCTTTCTCCTAACTGTTGTTATTTCCTTTCATTCTCCCTGCACATGTGATGTTGTTTCAAATAATTTATTTTTCAGTTGTGTACTACTGGATAGGGTTGTGCTGCTGTCACACCCTAGATAATGATTTTAATTTTCTCATGTTTATGGTCGTTTGCACTATAGTATTTGGTTCTTGTTGGGCCCTTAGCCTTATCTCTGTGTGTTTATATTTTAGCTGACTTGTTGCCTTGTGCTCTAGACTGGATAGTACTAACTGGTTCATGCAGGTATTTGAATCTTTTCGATGATGCCAAAAGGGGGAAGAAAGAAATGTTCGGTGTTTATGACCTAACTCATCTGTTTTATTTTTTTCAAACTTGTTTTTTTGTTTTGTATTTTTGGGAAATTTTGTCTCTTCAGGTTCTTTGGTAATATTTGTTTGTCATCATCAAAAAGGGGAAATTTCTTGAGCATTGCTTTGAAGAATGAGAAACGAGAAGGACTCAGCGGTTTCGGAGAATAACCTAGCCCTTGAATAGAAGGGCACGACTTGGTCGAAAAGATCTGAGGGTTGCAAATCCCAGCAGAACTAGGAGTAGTGGCACATGAGCGAATATGCATCCTTGTCAAACTAAAAGAGGCAGTGCCCAGGCTGTGTCTTCGAAGTATGAATAGGAGTTGGACTTCAATAAGGAAAAGAGTTACAAGGAATCATGTCTTACCATAATTACAAGGATTCCTTGTGAGACTCAACTAGGGTTGCAAAGCCCATATAAATACAAGTAGTTGATACAGCCGAAATCAGTTATTCACAAACAGAGTGTTGAGAGCATACACAGACGATCTAGGATCCTTTTACGTGAGATAACTTAAGAAGACAACTAGTGTGCGTGAGTTGATTGAATCTAGATATTCTGTCTAGGTTCTTTGCATTGTAAGTTGTCTTATTTTTGAGCGATCATTATTTTACCTATTGGCTTATCGTAGAAGCACATGTATTAGGTGAGCTTATGAGAGATTACTTCGTAAAGCTAGAGTTTAGCTTTGTTTAGTGATTAGGGTCTAGAGTGTAGCCCCTTGGTTACAGAGTCTTGTAATCAGAAACGTGCTCTTTGTGTTAGTGGATTGACTTCTAAAATCCCAGAGTGTGGGTCGTAGTTTTTCTCCCTTGAGCAAGGAGTTTTCCACGTAAAATCCTCGTGTTCTTTGTGTTTGTGATTGGTGTGTGGTGTAGTGTTCAAACAGCAAAACTGTAGAGTCAAGAAAGAATCGAGTTCTTGAAACGAAAAATTGGTGGACACTATTCAACCCCCCCTTCTAGTGTCCTTAGGAGGTGTATATATTATAACAGTGAGGTTATTTGAGGTGCAAGAAACATGTTGCTCTTCTCCACATCCCTGCCGGCTGGCAGCAGGCAGACATGGTGTGTGTTTCAAAATGTAATATACCCTTGTGATTGTTGATTTATCCCGATAATAAAGGAATTTTGTCAGTCATTTATACTTGTAAACCTTTGTAGTCACCACTTCTTCAGTCTTGCTTTGATTCCTTCATTTTTGATTTGAATTTGCTCATTAATCACTGTCACTCTTTATCGATTTGGTTGTGTTTATCTTCTGTTATAATCTATGCTCCTCCTAAGGACACTAGAAGAGAGGGTTGAATAGTGTCCATCGATTTTTCGATTCAAGAACTCGATTCTCCTGAGTCAAGAACCATGTTCTTGCCTTTGCAGTTTTGCAACCTGAACACCACAACACACGCCAATCACAGAAACAAGGAACGCAAGGAATTTTTCATGGAAAACTCCTTGCTCAAGGGAGAAAAACCACGACCCACACTCTGGGATTTTTGAACACAATCCACTAACAACACGAGCAAGTTTCTGATTACAAGACTCTGTAACCAAGGGGCTACACTCTAGACCCTAATCACTAAACAAAGCTAAACTCTAGCTTTACAAAGTAATATCTCAAAGGTTCATCTAATACATATGCTTCTACGATAAGCTAATAGGTAAAAAAATGATCACACAAAGCAAGACAACTTACAATTCACGAACTTATACAGAATATCTAGACTCAATCTATTTAGCACCACCAGTTGTCTTCTTCAGTTATCTCACGTAGAAAGCTGCATGATCGCCTTTGTATGCTCTCAACTCTCTGTTTGTGAAATAACTGATTTCGGCTGTATCAACTACTTGTATTTATATGGGCTTTCCAACCCTAGTTGAGTCCCACAAGGAATCCTTGTAATTATGGTTAGACAGATTCCTTGTAACTCTTTTCCTTGTTGAAGTCCAACTCCTATTCGTTCTTCGAAAACACAGCCTAGGCACGGCCTCTTTTAGTCTGATTAGGATGCATACTCATTCACACGCAACTTCTTCTAGTTCCCCAGGGATTTGCAACCCTCAAATCTTTTCGACCAGTCGTGCCCTTATATTCAAGGACTACGTTCTTCTCCGAAACCACTGAGTCCTTCTTGTTTGTCATTCTTCAAAACCAATTCTCAACAAATTCCCCCTTTTTGATGATGACAAAAAAATAATGTTGCTAAAGAACCTGAATAGACCAAATTTCCTAAAAACACAAAAACAAAAATAACAAGTTTGAAAAATTAAAACAGATGAGTTAGGTCACAAACACCCAAACATTTCATTCTTCCCCATTTTGGCATCATCGTAAAGATTCAAATACCTGCATGAACCAGTTAGTACTATTCAGTCTAGAGCACAGGACAACAAGTCAGCTTAAATTTAAACACACAAAGATAAGGCTAAGGGCCCAATAAGAACCAAGTACCAAAGAGCAAAACAAACATAAACAAGAGAAATTTGAAAATCATCATCCAGGGTGTGACAGCCGCACAACCCTATCAAGAAGTACACAACTGAAAATAGATTGTCTTAAACAACATCACATATGCAGGGAGAATAGAAAGAGATAACAGTAATTAGGAGAAAGGACAGGAAGTTAGGACAGGAGGACTCAGGGCTGTAAGTTGAAGTGTTTGACAAGTGCCTCAAGTTTCTTTACATATTTATCCTTCTCGATCACCAGCTCGGTCTCATACTTGTGGCAATCTATCTTCAGACGATCAATTTCTTGATTCTTCACCTTCAGCTGTCTGTGAAGCTCAGCATTTTCTGTATTGACTTCAAGAACATGGCTTTCCAGTTCCTTCACATCTATAATGGCCTCCTCATATCCATAATCCTCACTTTCCTCAGTCTGCTCTTGCTTTACCTGCATGGGCTTCTTGGAAGCTCTCATTTCTTTGAAGAAGTCACAGCTCTTAAGCACATTATACCCAAACATCTGATGAATTGTAGGCTTCTTCCCTGCTTCTGATGGAACCCCAAAATGCTCTAGAACCTGCTGAAGGACATAGGAATGCACTAAAGAGTGTGGCTTTTGATCAGTACCTGCAATCCTCTTGATATGTCTGATGATTAGACCAGGCAAGTTTATTCTCACCCCCTATCCTGCAGGTCCATATAGGTTAAGTCCAGAGCACTAGCTTCACTGTTTCTTTCTCCTCTAGGCAGAAGGAACCGATGCACAAACTCAAAGAGCAACTGGTGTGCTGGCTCCATCTCATTTTTGTCTACTTTCCTTTCTTTCCTGAGCTTGGGTTTCCCTGAAAATTTCTTGACCACATTCAGAGGGGTTACTCCGTCTGTCCTCTTTGGCCACTTCATCGTAATGTACCTGCAATAACCTTCAGCAGTCACATCAAGTATCACCCCAGCTTAGTTCTCCCAAACACTATTTCAACTCCCTTCATAATCGTGAACACTCTCCTGGCTATAACCTGCAATTTGTATAAAATTCCCTGATCTCATCAGAGAATAACATTCTATCTTTGTTTCCAAAAAAGCTCAGCCACCCTTGGTCACCAATCAATCTGAGCAAGGGTTTCATATGATGCTCCTTCTCGTCATGCAGAATGCTACCATCAAGCACCTGGTGCTTGGCAACGAAAGCCACCCGATCAACCTCTTCTTCAGATCTCTTCTTCTTTTCCTATTCTATACTTCACTGTCAGTTTCACAGTCACTTGGCTCCACATAGCTGCCAGCTTCGTCACTCTCTTCTTTTGCCTCACCAGCTTTCTTCTCTTCCTCATTCTTTTTTTCCTCTTCTCTGTCTCTCACATTTGTAATTGTTCTTTCAAGTTTTCAACAGTCGTCAATTGTTGTTACAGAGCAGACCTAGTTCCTAATCTTCTTACCACTGGCTCTGCCACAGCCTTGCCATCACTCTCTTCACTTAATTCATTCACTAACTGGCTTTTAGATACCGGCGTTCCCCTTTTCACCAATCTTCTCCTCTTGTCAGACTCTACTATGTTCTCACTCACAAATACCACTTCTTCTTCCTCTTCCTCACACAACAGCCCTTCATCCTCCGCACCAAACCTTCTTTTCACACTTTTTCTCTTTGTTTCTTCAGCTTACACTGTAACTTCCTCACCCTTTTCTTCTTCAGAGTCTGTCCACTTGAGTTCTGCGTCATCAGCCTCTGTAGGATATGGGCAAGAACCAGGTTCTTTGCTTAAATCCTTTGAGGCCTCAGCAGATCTAGGTCCTCCACCGAGTGGACCTTCAAGTACAGACAACCCTTGACTCTTTTCAGCAAACACAGCACTAGAACTGGGTTCATCAACATGTTCTTTAAGGACTCAACAGAATCCTCTTCCCTCAGTTGTTCTAACATTTTTCCCACTACATCAACCTCCAACACAGTCTCAGCTACTACAGGCACATGCATACTAGCCTTAGGTTCTTCCTGAACATCATGTTGCTTCTTCCCAACTACCTTACCCCTATCAATTTATCACAGGACTCTACTTCTCCTACGATTTCATCTAGTCCTTTTACTAAAGTTTCACTACTCACTTTTCCAGGACTTTTTCACCTTCTAAATCAACAGAAGTAGATAGGGTAGAGTCAGGTATTACCTCAACCGGTCTTTCAGAGAAAACTTGTTCTGTAGGTGTAGTCGACAAGGATCTGGCCATCATCTTCTTGACCAACTTTTTTTCTCCCTTTTTGAGAAACTTTGACCTAGCCCTGACAATTCTTTCAGCAAGAGTGGAGGGAGGGGGGGTTTTGGAGTTGATTTCTTGAGGATTTTAGTGGGTGATGTCGATGAAGATTATGCTTGAGACATGGTGAAATTTGTTAGGGTTTTGAATTGGGATTACGAAGTTTTTCCGGCTTGAATTTTTGAGAGAGAAAGTAGGTATGTGTGTTCTGTGTCGATCAATACGAAAGGAGGAGAAGGGGTTTTGGTGATGAGACGTTTTCCTGGGGAACCCAAAGTAATAATGATCGAAAAAGTGGAAAGCAGCTTTTTGAACTTTTTGAGAACCGGGAAAGAGTTATGGATTTGATGGTTACTAGACTTGCCTAAATAAAACCTTTTCAAGTAGTGGGGTCCATTCAAAGTCTAATAGAAGTCTAACCCAAAATGGAATGTGTTCATAATTTAGGAAAATTATAAAAACATGGAAAGTCTCCCTTGACACACGTATAATTGACAATTTAATTTCAGTTAAGACTCCTATCATGCAAGGCAATGTGACTGTACCTGGACATGATTTCTCATGCTTCAGTCGGTTCCTTTTTGAGTACATAATAGGTTCTTCATGGGATCACATTATCCTCACCTGGTGCTCATAAGCTGAACAAGTGTACTTAATAAAGTACAACATTAGACTGGACAATAATAACAAATGTTACACACAAAGCATTGAAAACATAACTAACCAATCATTGAGGGGCAAACTGCTGGGTCATCCGTGTATTTTGGTCATCCCTAACTCCAACTTGTTCCTCTCAAACTGCACTTTGTTCAATGCTTTGGTAAATATGTCAGCAATTTGATCTTCAGTCTTGCAAGAATTCATAGTAATCAGCTGTCAAATGTGACTCCTTAGGTTTGGACTGAAATCTAGCACACAGTCCTACACTGTATACAATATCAGGTCGACTAGCTATGAGATAGAGAGTGAACCTATGATTCCTCTATATTTTGTCTCGTTAGTCGAAAGACCTAGTTCATCCATATCCAGCTTGGTTCCAGGAGCACTAGGCGTAGTAATTTCTTTTGCTCCTTCCAAGTCAAATTTCTTCAGAAGTTCCTTGATATATTTTTGCTGATGAATCATAGTCCCTTCAGGCATCTGGTTTTTTTTGCAATCCTAGGAAGAAATTTAGTTCACCCATCATGCTCATTTCAAATTCACTTCCAATCAGATCAGCAAACCCATTGCATAGCTCCTCATCAGTGGCTCCAAAAATAATATCATCAACATATACTTGAACCACTAATATATCCTTTCCTTTCTTCTTCAGGAATAATATGTTATCAATATTTCCTCTTGAGAACCCATTCTTCAGTAGAAATCCTGAAAGTCTTTCATACCAGGCTCTAGGAGCTTGCTTTAATCCATAGAGTGCCTTGTCTAGTTTGTAAACATGATCAAGAAATTCATTGTTCACAAAGCCTGGTGGCTGTATTATATAGACTTCTTCATTTAGGTAGCCATTCAGGAAGGCACTCTTCACATCCATCTGATACAGTGTGAACTCTATGTATGTAGCAAAAGCAATCATCATTCTAATTGTCTCCATTCTTGCCACTGGTGCAAAAGTTTCATCATAGTCGATTCCTTCTTCCTTATTGTATCTTTGAACTACTAGTCTTGCCTTGTTCCTTGTCACTATACCATGCTCATCCAGTTTGTTTCTGAACATCCATTTTGTTCCAATTATTGATCTGTCCTTCAGCTTAGGAACCAGGTGCCACACTTTGTTTCTCTCAAACTGATGAAGTTCATGTTGTATGGCTAGAATCCAATCGGGATCTTCTAGAGCTTCTTTTACATTCTTTGGTTCCAGAGATGAAAGGAATGCAAAAAATGCACAGAAGTTCTTCAAGATTGACCTGGTCATGATTCCAGTGTCCAATTCTGATAAGACATTCTCCAAGGGGTGAGAACTTTGGTGTTTCCATGGCCTGGGTTGAATAGGACGATAAGAACCTTCAGCATCACTCTGGGTAGGTCCCTTCTGACTTGCTGGATCATCGACTTCGTCTGATGTTCCCCCTGTTATGTTGATTCCTTGTTCTCGTGAAATTGAATTCTAACCTGATGTTTCTTTGTCTTCTGAATCTTCAGAGTCAGCTGCACCATCTTCTCGACTGAGGCCAATCGCTTGATCATCTACCTCAGTTTCTCCTAATGCCTTATCTTATTTATCAAATACTACATGCATACTTTCCTCCACTGTTTGTGTTCTCTTATTAAACACTTTGTATGCTTTGCTTTGAGTAGAGTAACGAAGAAATATTGCCTCATCACTTCTAGCATCAAATTTCCCCAATGGTTCCTTTCCGTTGTTGTGGACAAAGTATTTACAACCAAAAGGTCTCAGATGTGCAATATTCGGTTTTCTTCCTCTAAGTAGCTCATATGGGGTCTTTTCAAGAATAGCTCCGATTGAGCATCTGTGCAGCAAATAGCATGCAGTATTTATTGCTTCAGCCCAAAAGTTTCTTGCAAGCACACTTGACAACAACATTGTCCTTGCTATATCCTCCAGAGACCTGTTCTTCCTTTCAACCACTCCATTTTACTGTGGAGTTCTTGGTGCAGAGAAATTATGATCAATGATGTATTTTGCACAATACTCGGAGAATTTTGAGTTTTCAAACTCCGTTACATGATCAGATCTAATACTGATAAGTTCTAGACTTAACCTTTTCTGCACCACACCAGCCCAGTCTTTGAAGCTGTCAAAGGCTTCATCTTTAGATGTCAAGAACAAGGTCCATGTGTACCTAGAGTAGTCATCAACAATTACGAACACAAACTTCTTTCCTCCTCTGCTCTTGACTCTCATGGGTCAACACAGATACATATGCAACAATTCCAGTGGTTTTGATGTACTTACCACTTTCTTTGACTTAAAGGATGATTTCACATGCTTCTCCCTTACACAAGCATCACACATTTTTATGTTTTCAAATCTCTTGCTAGGCAGTCCACGAACCAGATCCTCAGATATAAGCTTATTCAGTTGTGAGAGACTTGCATGACCCATTCTTTTGTGCCACAGCTGAGAATCACTTTCTTGCACGTTCAAGCATGTTAAGTTGTTTTCAGACAATGATTTCAGTGATGCTTTGTACACATTGTTCACCCTTTTTACTTCCATAACAATTTCTCCACTCTGTAGATTCTTCACCATACATCCTACAGAGGAGAAACTCACTTCATTTCCTCTATCACACAGTTGAGAGATACTCAGCAGGTTGTGTTTGAGACCATCGACAGAGTAAACATTTTCAATTGTGTGATCCAGATTTCTCTCTATTTTTCCAATTCCTACGATTTGACCACTTTTACCTCCTCCGAACGCTACACTGCTTCCTTGAAATGCTGCGAGTGAGAGAAAGTTTTTTCTATCTCCTGTCATGTGCCTTGAACAACCGCTATCAAGAATCCAGCTTGGGTTGTTCTCCCTCACTCAAGCCTGCAAAACATATTAAGGGTTAGTTTTAGGAACCCAGACAAGCTTGGGTCCCTTCTTATGAGAGAATGGACAAATCAAATCATGTCTAGCCCATTAGGTAGAACACTTCTTTTATTCTTTGCCTTTGCCTTGTTTGCATTCATGCACCTTTGTTTGTAGTGTCCAGTTTCACCACAAAAGGTGCACAACATGTTGCAAGGCAATCCCACATACTTGCTCTTAGGATTATATGGAGGCAATTGTTTCTTGAATCCTAGTCCTTTTTTACCTTTTTTTTTAAATTTTCAAGAACCCAGTTCATTGCCTCTGATGATTTATTCCATTTTGTTAATCTGGTAAGCTCAAATTCAGATTTTTCAACCTTTTGATTTAAAATCCTGTATTTTTCAGTTTCCTGATACATAATCTCATTAGCTCTTTTAATTTTTTTTCAAGAAAGTTTTGAACTTCACTTATTACTTGCTTACCATTTATACTCTCTCTTAACTGATTAAGTTCCAATTCCAGTTCTGTGATCTTAGAGTTTGACACAAGAGTCTGCCCTTTTAAGATGGCATTGATTTCTTCCAGTTCAATGTTTTGTTCTTGAAGACTCTTATGCTTGGTTCTGAGATCACTTAACTCTTCAGTTAATTTATCTTTTTCAATTTTCTCTTTTTCATAACCCTCAATCAAAGTGGCTGTGATTAGAATCAAATTTTCAGTAGAGTAAGTTTGTAGATTTTCCTTAAGATCAGATAGACATACCTCTGCTGAATGAGCACCTTCAGCACCATCAGTTGCCCTAAGGGCAGAGTCCTTCTTTTGGTTGTCATCTGTGTACAACTCCTTCAGCTTTTCCCATACTTCCTTAGCAGACTTGTATTCAAGTATCCTTGCCAGCACGTCATTAGTCAGCCCTCTTCTCAGGTACGATTCAGCCTTGGAATTTGCCTGTAGCAAGTCTAGATCTTGAGAATCTAGTTCTTCTACCTTCTTTGGCACCAGAACTCCGTTCGCTGCTCTCTTTACAGGAACGTGAGGTCCACTCTTCACAATCAACCAGAGACTGTAGTCTGTTGCTTAAAGGAAGTTTTTCATCTGTTTCTTCCAGCACTTGTAGTTAGTCCCGTTGAACACAGGTGGCTTTGACGGATCTCTTCCTCCTCTGAACTCCCAAGGGTCTTCCTCATCAGAATTGATGCCTGTCAATCCCATCAGTGTCAGTGGTGATTCATCTCCTGATTCTTTTTCATGATCAGATTCACTGTCAGTTGGTCCCCATGTAGCATAGAAAGCTTCATTTCTCTTCCTTCTTTCTGCTCTGAAGTTAGGGGGTCATCTTGCCTTCTTCTTATCTTTGTCATTCTCTTTTGATGCCTCCTTTTCCTTTTCCTTAGTTGCTCTGTTTTTCATCTATTCTGCTTCCCACATAGGACAATCCATAATAACATGATCCTTCTTGAAGCACTTAAAGCATCCTGAGTAGTCAGGACTGTCGACTATGTTCTTCCTTCTAGAGTTTTCCTTTCCACTTCTTTTGAAGACTTTAAACCTTCCAAAGTTAAGCTTCTGTCTCAAGGCACTAACCATTGTTGCTTCAGCTGATTGTAGATCAACATAGTCATCAGCTTCATCTGTTGCTTCGAGTGCAAGGGTCTTGTCCTTCTTAAGATCTGGTTTAGTTTTTGAGTCTTTCATCATCTCATGAGTTTTCAGGCTACCAACCAGTTCTTCAAGTTTAATGGATCTTAGAGGTTTAGACTCAACGATAGCAGTCATCTTGGGCTCCCAAGCCTCAGGTAGTAAATTTAGAATCTTATCCACCATCTCTACTTCTGGCAACTCCATATCCAGGGATGTCATCTCATTAGTAATGATGGTCAACCTGGTCATCATATCCTGGATTGATGCCTTCTCTCCCATAGAGAACAACTCAAATTGTCTCTTCAGCATTCTTCTCGTTGAGTCCTTCACTTTAGTGGTTCCTTCATGCGCAACCTGCAAGGCATCCCAGATTTCCTTGCCGTCTTGAAGGATGATACTCTGTTAAACTCCTCAGGGCCAAGACCACAAATTACCAAACGTTTGGCTTTGTGATTCTTTTCAATCATCTTATAGTCCACCTCATTGAACTTCTCTTTCAACTTAGGTTCTTGTTTTGCAAGAGCTCCCTCACCAACTATTTTAGTAGGAATCAAGTTTCCTTCTGATATTATAAGCCATAGTTGGTAATCTTCAGCACATATGTAATTTTCCATCATATTCTTCCACCAAGCATAGTACTGCCCAATGAACTGTGGGGGCCTCTGAACTGAATGTCTTTCAGTGATGGTAGGTAGTGCACTCATAGTTCTGATCCTTATCAAGGTGTTAACCTAGCACGAGAAGACCTTCTCTGATACCACTTGTTATAATCTATGTACCTCCTAAGGATACTAGAAGGGGGGTTGAATAGTGTCCACCGATTTTTCGATTCAAGAACTCGATTCTCCTGAATCAAGAACCATGTTCTTGCCTCTGCAGTTTTGCAACCTGAACACCACAACATACGCCAATCACGGACACAAGGAACACAAGAAAATTTACGTGGAAAACTCCTTGCTCAAGGGAGAAAAACCACGACCCACACTCTGGGATTTTTGAACATAATCCACTAACAACACGAGCAAGTTTCTGATTACAAGACTCTGTAACCAAGAGGCTACACTCTAGACCCTAATTACTAAACAAAGCTAAAATCTAGCTTTACAAAGTAATCTCTCAAAGGTTCACCTAATACATATGCTTCTACGATAAGCTAATAGGTAAAAACAACGATTGCACAAAGCAAGACAACTTACAATTCACGAACCTAGACAGAATATCTAGACTCAATCTATTTAGCTCCACCAGTTGTCTTCTTCAGTTATCTCACGTAGAAAGCTGCTTGATCGCCTTTGTATGCTCTCACCTCTTTGTTTGTGAAATAACTGATTTCGGCTGTATCAACTACTTTTATTTATATGGGCTTTCCAACCTTAGTTGAGTCCCACAAGGAATCCTTGTAATTATGGTAAGACAGGATTCCTTGTAACTCTTTTTCTTGTTGAAGTCCAACTCCTATTCGTGCTTCGAAGACACAGCCTGGGCACCGCCTCTTTTAGTCTGACTAGGATGCATACTCATTCATGCGCCACTTCTCCTAGTTCTGCAGGGATTTGCAACTCTCAAATCTTTTCGACCAGTCGTGCCCTTCTATTCAAGGACTAGGTTCTTCTCCGAAACCACTGAGTCTTTCTTGTTTGTCATTCTTCAAAACCAATTCTCAACATCTTCTACGGAGTATTTCGCAATAGCACCATGACATCTGCTATCTTGGGAAGAAAGGTTTCCACACATTACTGAATTAAGCATGATATGCAACAGTAATCTACAAGAAAAGGCACCTTACCATATTTTTCGATATGGTTCAACTAAGGGCAGTCTTGAAACAAGTTGAAAGTTGGAGAAGATGCAGTAGCTCAAGCATAGATTGGTTACTGGAAAGGCGCCAATCTTTTGGTCTTTTTGAACACTTTATAAGGAGAAGAAGTATTGTACTTATGCTGCTTAGCAAACTATTTTTATTTATAGTCATCTATTTTTGTTTCAATACAAAACATTACTACATTTACTCTTACCACCACAATTAGAAAAAGAAAAACTAAAATCCAACATGTTGAGCCGTGTATTTGCACGGGCTTTAGCCTATAGTTTATTTATAGGCTAAATAAACTATACAGCTGGGCCACACCCACCCCCATCACCCCAATTTCCTTAATCCAATCAACCATCAACTTGAAGCTATGCAAGTAAACAGACATTCCTCCGTTATGTTTGCTGATTCTGGATGCATTCAATACGCACGTTAGGTGCTCGATTAAATTCCTCTGTCATGTAACGACTATACAGCTGGGCCGCATTAATGGGCTTCACTCAGGTATTTGATGAAATTTTGCTCACTTAAATACTATCTGGAGCTTCTCTTTGACCGGATGTCTAAGAAAAGTGATGTAGCTTGGACAACAATGATTACAGTGTATGCTGCGAAAGATTGCAGGAAGAAAACTCTTTGTATTCTATGTGAAATGGTACAATGAAGAGGAGAAAGCATAGAGACTCTGATACTGCCTCGTTAGCACTCATGTGGGTCCTGTGAAACGAAAGAAGCTTGAGATCTTTGTTGTGTACATTTGAGCGCCTTCAGTCTGAATGAAGTGAAGGAAGGAATCCATTTTATATGCAGTAAAGTAGGATCATACATTTTGGGGTTGGTGTGTAAGTGCATAGTCTTTCATAACCATCATACATCCCCGTTTCCCAGTAGATACGGTTAGATACAGTTGAAACTATGCAGAAACAGTTGGATACGGTGTTGCATAAACAGTTAGAAATGGTGCAGAAATAGTCAGATACGGTGCTTCAGAAACAGTTGAAACGGTGCAGAAACAGTAAGATACGGTGCTGCAGAAACAGTTGAAATAGTGCATAAACAGTTGAAACGGTGCAGAAACAGTTAGATACGATGCTGCAGAAACAGTTGAAACGGTGCAGAAATAGTTGAGATACGGTGAGATACATCGAGGATGGGATGAGGAAAAGTAAAATTGGGGTAAATGGTAGGAATAAAAAGTAAAATTGGTTGAAATGGTGGGAAGAAAAGTGAAATAGGGAAAAATAGAAGGAGCAAAAGTTATAGTGGGGGGAATAGGTGGAAGAATACAAGGGTTTGGTATGTTATGGGAAAATATTGCTATGTTTTTGCTATATTTGTAATTAACGTGTGTTAATAGGGTTATTTTGCTTAAATATTGATATGTTTGGTAATTAAGTTCTAAAACTTGTACTTTTATGCAAAAAATCCTTATTAATATTGCACAACGCTGCCAAAGTAATAAATAGAGGTCCTAAGATTGGCTACTTAGACTCATTTGGGGTTTGTTGGATCCAAATTAGGGGCCCATTTGTAGAAATATGACAAAAAATTTCACCTAGTACCCTCAATAAGAGGTGGTCTTACCTAATTGCCCCCATTTAGAAATGTGTTAATTAGATGCCCTCCACCTCATTGCCCCCTGTGAAAGTACTATTTTGCCCCCATTCTAACATAATTCACGTTTCTCCCCTGAAAGGGTCTCTCTCTCTCTCTCTCTCTCTCTCTCTCTCTCTCTCTCTCTCTCTCTCTCTCTCTCTCTCTCTCTCTCTCTCTCGACGTTCCTGCTCTGCCGTTTCCCTTCTTTCTTCGTTTTGTGCTGGTGATTTAGGGTTCATATTTTCTGTTTTCCTGTGTTTGTTGTATTATTTTTTGTTTAAATTGTTATTTTTACTAAGCCAAATCATTTATCTGCAAATTATTTCACCTGTAATTTTATTTGTATACTTATTGGGGCTGTTTATATATTTATTTGTCAGTTATTTCAATTTTGATTTATGCTTGGGGTTTTTGTAGATTCTTGTGGTTGTGTTTGTTTGATTCCGGTCATTTGAAGCTTCAAATTTCATATAGCGTACAGTCTTGGCTATTGCCAAGAGTTGTATAGACTTTTTCTAAATTTGTTATTGCAGTAGAGTTTAAAGTATTGGCAATAGCCAATACTCTAGAAATTTTTCAGTGTAAGGTCCCATTTTCAGCAGATCGTACAGTCTTGGCTATTGACAATAGTTGCATAGATTTTTTCTAAATTGGTTATTGCAATAGAGTTTAAAGTCTTGGCTATTGCCAATATGTTTAGATATTTTCAGTGTATGTATTCCCTTTGCTCCAGAACTGAAAGACTTGGCTATTGCCAAGACTTCCATAGATTTTCTCCTGACGTGTGTTACTGCAGTATAGTTTAAAGTCTTGGCTATTGCCAATACTTTTAGAGATTTTTAGTGTAACTTTCGCTTTGCATCAGAAATTAAAGTCTTGGGTACATGCAAAACTTGCGGAGACTATGTGTACAATTTGCCCTTTCTGATAGAGTTTAAAGTGTTGGTTATTGGCAGTAGTTGTAGTTAATTTGCTTGTTCTGTAGGTGTTTTCTGTTTTTTTTAGTAGTGGTTTTTTGGTGCAAGGAATTTTTCTGCATACTCATTGTGAGTTCATTATGGTACATCATAATGTATGTTCCCTTGTCTGTTGCTTTATGTTTTGTTTTCATATTTCTAATAGTGTTATTGAATATGTATATTTTATTTTTTGTTTCCATAGGAAGGAGATCAAATTTTTAAGTTTGAGCACTGGTTTGATGCCAAAGGTTCATGGGGTGGTGATGGGAAGTATGTTAGTTTGGTTAGTGAATTTTTTACGGAGCGGCAGTTGACGTTGCTGAAAGGTGGAGTTTTCGAAAAATTTATGGAGTTTGGAGATATGAATTTTTCTTGGAATGCCGTGCATTGCATGATGCTTTCACAGACTTATCGTGCTGATGATATGGTTATTATGTTTAGTGTGTGTGGGCATCAATGTGTATTTGACTTGGATGGTTTTAACTTGATTATGGGTTTAGGTGTTTCTTCTGGTGATTTTAGTGTTGTATCTTCTCGTCCAAATCGTCTTTTAAATCGTTATTTCCCAAGTTATCGCACAGTCAAATTGTCTGATCTGAAGAGATTTCTTAGCACTGATTCATGCAGTCGTTTGCAGCCTTTTTGGGACAATGATGGTGATGCTGTTAAGCTTGCTGAAGTTTACGTTGTTGAGAGGGTTTTATTGGGTCGATCTGAGGACTGTGAGGTCAGTAGTCACTTGATGAAAGTGATTGATGATGATGAGCTTTGTTACAGTTACCCTTGGGGTACTTTGCGTTTCAAGTGGTTGGTTAGTTCTCTTAGAAACTGTCTTCAACAAATTAAGTCGGAGCCTTTGGAAAATGAGAGCTGGTATTGTTTAGTCGGTTTCCTCTTTGCGTTCAATGTGTAGGTGTTGGAAGTGTTCCCTGTATTTCGAGCATATGTAGAAACTAAGCCTTAGGAATTTCTGCGAAAGCTTTCTTGGTGTAATTTGAGGCAGCCTCGGTTCTCAACTGTTGTTGAGAAGTATTTCCATGCGTTTTCTGTAATTTCTTATTGCTTTGGGTTTGGGTTGATCATTCATTTTTTTATATTTGAAATGTATGTAATATACTGTTTTTGTTTTTATGTCTTTATTGAATTAGGTGTTTGATTCGTTTAAGATAGAGCCACTTGGTGCTGATAGTTCTTCAACATTTCCTTTTGGTTTAGTGAATTTGGTTGTTGATGTAAGTAATAGTTTCTTTTATTGTTTATTAAATTCTAATTATATTTTATAATTTCACGTAAATGTTGTGCAGCGTGTTATTGGTACTTTAAACAAGCGATTAAATGACGACTTCTCTAATTTGGTGGCACGTGTGACGGTAATATATGTTTTCTATTTTGTTCATACTTTGAATTTTCTGATTGTCTCCTTTTAATATTAATTTTTGACTTCATTTTATTCCTGTTTAGTGTCTGGATTCAAAGGTCGACTCGGTCTTGGAGCATGTTGCTATGTTTAAGAAAGGTTTTGAAGGCGGTGTATACAAAAGGGATTCTGGGTTCATTGGAATCAACGAAAGTAATCTGGGAGTTGCAAAATTGGTTTCATCCAGTGCTGGTATAAAAGGCTCTCAAGGAGAATGTGTTGATGTTGTTGTAGAAACTGCTTCTCAGATTATTGCTAAACTGCAAAGTGGAGAGATTCTTATCTTTTCCCAACCAGGAGATGTTGATGTGTCGAGTGTCAAAGAAGTATGTTTGTATATGCTGTTCCTTTTATTGTTTGATTTATTTGTTGTTATGTGTTGTCAGTGTTGTTTTTTCATATTTTGCAGGTAAGTGATATTGAGTATTGTGATCAATATAATGTTCATATAGACTCTGTGGATGATTTTTTAAGTCAGCCAGTGTCTTCTGATGAAGGTGGCAGGAAGAGGCAAATATGTGATCTAGTTGATGAACTTCCAAATTTCCGTTTGTTATCTCCATCGCAAGAAGATGGTGCATATGATCTTTCTTGTAGCAGTCCAAATGATACTTTTAGTACTGCAAAAGAGTTAGAGAAATTCACTGAGAGTTAGAAACCATTTTTATAGGTTTGGTAGGAATTCTTAGCTGTTGACAATACTTTTGGGTCAAGTTAATTGAACTGGTTACTGGTTTTGACTGTAAAGTGTTGGCTATTTCCAATAGTTTAGTCTACTGATAATATTTGTTTTTGTATTTGTTTTGGTGTTATGTTTATGTAAACAAGTACACTTGGATGATTGATATTTTTGTTAATTTGACTATTTGGGTTGTTTTCAATTGGATGAGTTTCAAGTGTTGGCCAGTGTTGGCTTTTGACAATAGTCTTGCGTCAATATCAATTGAATTTATTTTTTGTATATGTGTAAAGTCTTGGCTATTGCCAGGAGTTGAATGTTTTGATAATATGAACTTTCCAATCATTGAAGTCTTGGTAATTGCACTATTTTGTGCGAAAAGAAACCGAAGTTCTGAATAGGTTGAGTGTAGAGTCTTGGCTATTGCCAATACTTCAAGTATATCTTTCATAGCACATTTTTATTTTTAAAAATATTCATTATTTGTGACGTTAATATTTGAAAATATGATAAATAAATGTTATTGGCAAAATTGTTTTAATTCTGTAGCTTTATTAGTTTTGAGTTATTATTACTTTAAAAATTATAAAAGTTGTGGTCTTTGTTAGGAAGTCTTGCCTTTTGCCAATACTTTGTGTAATTTTAAATTTAAAAGTTTAACTTTTATGTGTGTGAAGTCTTGGCTATTTTCGTTAGTTGAACTTATTGAAAATATGTACTCTCCACTCAATGATGTCTTGTTAATTGCCCATATTTTGTGCCAAAAAAAAAAACTGATATGGTTAATAGTTTGAGTGTAGAGTCTTGGTCATTCCCAACATTTTAGTTATATGTAATATTAAATTTCATATGACATTTTGATTTTTAAAATTAAAAATATTTATTATTCCAGAAGTTAATATTTTAAAATATTTGATATATAATATTTTTTGGCAAGATTATTTTAATTATATAGTTTTATTAGTTTTCAGTTAGCATTATTTTAAAAATTAAAAATTTTGTTATATTTGTTAGGAAGTTTTGGCTTTAGACAATACTTTGTGTTCTTTTGATATCGAAGTGTTGAACTATATGAGTTCTAAATCTTGGCTATTGCCAAGACTTCACTTTTTATGAAATATTAAATTTTTTCATGTGTTAAATATATTTGGTTTTTAAAAAAAATTTTGAACTTAAACCGCCCAGACGGTTTTATTTACAGTTTTTTTAATTAGATATATTTAAACTACATACGTCTTTTCATTTCCAGAAAAAGTTTCTCTCCCTTCTTCTCCTCTATCAGTGTGCACATCATATCAAAAGTTCAACTCATATCAAAAGCAGTTTGTCTTTTTTATCATGTATTATTGCCTTACAACTTTTCAATCGAAAGCTACGTAAAATTTTAACAAAGAAAGTTTGCATTTTAAATCATTTACCAGTCACCTTTGCATTTTGTATGTTATTTTGCTTTGTTATTTTTTAATTTTATTAATTTTATTAAGGTTTTACAGTGTGTATGGTGTTAAATTTATTATTTATGAGGAAGTTTGGTGTATATTTATGGAATATGTTATGTATAGATTGTGTTTTTGTTATTTTTTGTTAAAATTTATTAAATATGTTGATTTCATCGGTTATTATTTGTGTATTATGTTGACTTATTTGCATGTAAGCGTATTTGGATGTAAGGGTGTTATGTTTTCTGTGTTTTTTTTATTTTTTGGAATGGTGTTAGTAGGAAAGTCTTGTCTATAGGCAATACTTGTGTAGTTTTTTGAGTTTGTGCTTGAGTTAGGCACGAAAATCTTTCCTATAGTGAATAGTTGCATAGACTTTGTCTTTAAGTTGCTTACTGCAGTAGTTTAAAGTATTGGCTATTGGCAATAGTTGTCGCGATGGTCCCTGCAAGGTGTTGTTTCCACAAGAACTTAGAGTATTGGTTGTTGCCAAGAGCTGTAGACTTTTGTGTGCAAGTTGTTCACTGAAGTAGATGTAAAAGTATTGGCAATTGCCAATACTTGCAAGTGTTGGTTTGTTTGTAGTTAAATTTGGGTGTCTTGTCGATTTATGTTTTAAACTCTTGGGTACAGTTAAGATTTGTAGAGATATATGATTTAACTTGTGTTATTTCTAGTCAAGAAGCTTGATTCATATGTATCTTGTTTATTATGTAGATTTTTATGCAAGATGCCTAGCTCAAGGAAGCTTTTTATTGATTATGCTAATTGGTACCATAATTGGAGAGGTAATCCTCACTTTCAGGATGTTATAACGAGAGGTTTAACTGCTAAGCAGCTTGCAGAGTTAAAAAATGGTATGTTTGGGAGTTTTATGGAGATAGATATAACAAACCTGTCGGGTAATTTTCTGAATTGTATGTTATTGTCTGAAGATGAATCAAGGAGACGAGATGCAATGGAATTTTCAATACACGGATATGAAGTTTATTTTGATGTCGATATATTTGGTGCTGTGACTGGGTTGCCGACTTCTAGTGTTGATAGGGTTGCTGTTGATGCAGCTATGAAGGAACCAGGTAGTCGTCTGATTAGTGACTATTTTGCTTGTGATGATGGAGAGGAATTGTATCGAAGGAAGGGGATATTGATGTCTGATTTGGAGGAGTTGTTGGCGAATGGAAAGAAGACTGGGTGGCTTACTGTTATGGATCCTGTTGCACTTGCTGAGATATACATTGTTGGCCGTGTGGTATTAGGTGGTAGGCCTTCAAAAGTTGTACCAACCAAGTATGTTAGGTTGATTGAGGACAGAAGCCTTGTCTCTAAGTTTGCACGGGGGTCGATAGCTTATGAAGAAACTGTGTCTTCATTGAAGAATGTGTTTGCTAATGGTACTAAACGTCCAAATTCATTGTTTCAGCTTACAGGATTCCCCTTTGCTTTTAATGTCTGGGGTTGGGATATTTTCCCTTCATACAGGAAAGTGTTTGTTGAAATATATTCCCAGAGAAAGCATCCTCTAATGGTGCGCTACAGGACTTGTGGAAATCCTTAATTCAAGTCTATCATGTCAATGTTTGTGCCGAAGCATTTGAAATCTGTAAGTGTTGTTTTTTTTTTTAAGCTTGTGATTTTTGGAAATATTTTCTGCTTTTATAGTAGTTCTATTCTTTTATTTAATTGATAGAAACCCAAAGCTCCTGTCGAGCCTTTCACTCTTGTCAATGAGCTGCCAAAGAGGGATCTTCCAAGCCCTTCTTCTGTTGCTGGTGATGCTGGAGGTCATTATGATGCTTTGAGCAAGCGTCTTGACGTATGTCTTTCTTGCCTGTTTTGTTCAGTTCATTATAAAAACGTAAGAACTTGTTTTCTATATGTTTTGATGCTTTTGGATATTTCTCCTTTTGTGCAGAAAATGGAGAAGAGATGGCAAAAGTCCTTGAATGGTATTTTGAAGGAGCAGTGTTCGATCAAGCAGCAGCTTGGTGAGCTTGTTGATTTGGTGAAGAAAGGAAGAGTTGGCGGATTGGGTGGAGAATATAGCCAAGGTCGTGAACGGTCTCCTATTTATGCATCTCTCGTGTCCATCGGTGGTATGGAAGCTGCATCCCCGTCTCGTGGAGTGTCACTTGGTGCTAGAGTTGAAGGTGCTTCGGTTAGGCAGGAGGAAGAGCAGTCTGTGCAGTTAATGGATGTTGATAAGAGTGCAGAGTGAGTTGGTGATGCTCGGGATAGGGATGTCGGGCTGATGATGATAGGTTGTTGGATGTTTCGAATAATGAAGAAAGGCAGATAGATGTTGGTAGTGGTGAGGAGGTAGGTCGAGTACCAAAGCCAGTTGAAGTTGCTGTTTCGAATGATCCAAAGATGGATGCATTGGTCAGTTGTGGACGATTGAGTGATCTTGCCGATGAAGCTGTTGCTGATGTACAATTCGATGGTGGTGTAGGAGTAGATTCTATTGGTGTTGAAGTTGGCGTGAGTGATAAGAAAGTTGAGCATGAAGAGCATGGTGTTGCAGTTGTAGGAGATGGTGATTCTGACGTATTAGCTCGTGCTATGGTTAGCGATGTCCTTGCAGATTTGACTGTTCAAGGTGATGCTTTTTCAACGTCTGCTGCTGCCGAGCAAGAGGTATTAGTAAGTGTCTTGTATTGTGATAGTATTTTTTGTTTAGATCATTTTGTACGTTGGCACATTTTATAGTTGGCCTTGCTTCATAGTGTAAAGTCGTGGCCATTGCCAAGACTTGGAGATGCGTTCCCTGCATATGGGACCTTCACTAGAGCTTAAACTCTTGGCTATAGCCAAGACTTACAGAGACCCTTGCAACAGAGGTGAAAGTCTTGACTATAACCAAGATCTGTATAGACTAGACCTTGCTTGTTGTATTAAGGAGTATTGATTTTATTTTATTTGTTTGTAGGATGGTGATGAAGCTGATAGTCTGAATGTTTCACTTGCTTCATTGAGAACCAAAGCTGTTTGTAAGAGAAAGGTTGATGATGCAGTTCTTGGTGATATTAATGAGGCACGAGCGATGAAGGGTGCTCCGGCTGTTGCTGATGAGTTGGATGAGTAGGGAAGACCCAAAAGGGTTCCAAAGCCAAGCTGGGCTTTGTTATCTCCTTTTCAAGATTATGGTCGTAATCATGGGAAGTCTGTTAGTGATTGGAAATTTAACTACAGACGTCGATGCCCATTTCATTATGCTGGTATTCTGCCCAATGTTCCAAATTTCAGACTCTTCATCAATCCAAACAACCTTACTCATCAAGTATTCTACAAGAGAGTGTACGTTTTATTGAGTTGTCTCTTTTGATATTTATTATAAGTACTTTGCTTTATAGTGTGTGCTTCATGCAGGTCTAAGAAAAGTGTTTATGCTGATGGCGAGAATGTTGCGCCTTATACTTATAAACTCGGTTCTGCTTCCATTTCTAACCGAAGTTGGTTCTTGAGTTGTCGTCTGATAAGTTTACCCTCACTGATGAGGTTTGTAACTTTATTTCATTCTTGTGTTTTATTGTTTTATATAGTAGTTTTAGTTTCCAGCTTTAACTCTTGGCAGTAGCCAATAGTTGCAGAGTTTTTCTCTTCAAACTGGCCTTTCTACATGGCTTGAAGTGTTGTCAATAGCCAAGAAGTCTGTGTGTTGGCAACAACCAAGACTTGCATAGACTTTTTCTGTTACTTTTCCATTTTAACAGGCCTTTATTTTATTGTTTGTTTGTGCAGCATGTGGAAGTCTGTTTGTATTATTTGAAGAAACGGTGTTTGTACCATCCTTTGGATGGTCAGTTGAAATATGCAAGCACGTCTCTTATCTCCGATCGTTGGTTTATGGAGACATGCAGACAGTTTGAATCTAATAATGGGAATTATTCTTGGGGAGCTAATCCAAATTATGGGCTTTTTATTGATAGTATAGTTTCAAAGGACGTTAAGGATGGGATGTCTTGGGAGCTTGCTGATCGTGTCTTGTTTCCTATTCGGCTGGGTGATGAAACCACAGGAACTACCCATTATATTCTTGCAGTTTTCTCATTGGATGAGCATCTTCTTGAAATATATGGCTCTGTTTATGGGGAGCGTGACCCAAGGGTGATGGAGCATGTCGATAGCTATTCTAAGATGATTCCATCATTGCTTGAATTGATGAATTTTCACCGTTATCGACCATCATATGGAGACGTGTATGAGCCATTGAATGTCAAGTGGGTAAAATGCCCCAAGCAGACCAACGTGTATGCATTCTTTGACTTGGAATTTTTTATATTAATTGATTATTATTATGTTTATTATTATTTTCCTTGCTGTTTTATTTTCATTATTGTTATTCAGGTTTCGTGTTTAATTTTTGTGCAGTTATGACTGTGGTGCTTTTGTGATAAGATTTGCTAACCTGTTGATGGATGGGAAGAATGTTTCAAAGTACAAGTTCAGCCAACTTAGGCAGTATCGGATCGACTTTGCTACCAATCTGTGGTGTCATGCCACTTCGAAGGTCACTGATGGCTATGAGACTCCCCCAGAGATTGTAGGACACGATTACCATGAATATAATGTGTCGACCTGTCCACGTCCTATTGGTGTACCATTTCTTCCTGTACATAATTGACTATGTTGTTGTTCTGTGAATGATTGACAATACTATTGTTTAATTACCATGTTTTTTAGTGTAAGGATGAAACTTTATTTTATAATGTGTATGCCTACAACTCTTTATATTTTTAGGTGAATGAATGAATTGTCTGTCATCTTTCTATGTATTATTTTTTTATTTATTAGTGTTTGCTGGTGGGTGTGGAATACATTTTTTTTTCTTGCTATCGAAGTGGTCAATTGCAAGTGTTGGTTTTGCCAAGACTTCAAGGCATTTAATATGTAAGTAAGTGAACATTTGCAGAGAAGTTTCCCCTTTCTAATAGGGCTTAAACTCTTGGCAATAGCAAAGAGAACCAGTGCCATTTGTTATTGCACTACACGTTTAAGTCTTGTCAATTAGCAAGAAGTATGAAATACAAATATTTGTAAATTCTTGGCAATAGGCACAAAGTTGTGGCAAGTGCCAAGATTTTTTGGAGTACTTGTCTTCAAGCCTATTTAAACTCTTGGCAATTGCCAATAGAGCTTAGGTGATGGTTACCTCGTTACCTGAACTTTCAGAAAATTACAAATGTCCAGACCTTAAAGTCTTGACAATAGCCAAGACTCTGAGGGATTTTTTTTTCGAGTGGGCATTAGAAACGTGTTGCAAGTATTGGCAATTGCTAGTATTTGTAAGTTCTTGGAAATAGGCAAGACTTGAGAAAATTCATACATTATCTATAGCTGCAGTCAAGCGCAAAGTAATGGCAATTGCCAAGACTTTTGGAGTCAGTCTCCATTGCCGTATTTTCAAGTGTGTTTAAAGTCTTTGCAATTGCCATTATTTGAGAGAATTCATGTATTCGGCTTAGCAGTGGGTTAGCACTTTGCGTGATCTTTCAGTTAAATACAGACCTAGCCAAGACTCTTAGGGATATATTCTAGAAGTCCTCATTGAAAATGTGTTGAAAGTATTGGCAATTGGCAATACCTGACAGCATATTTTCTGATAAAGTGGGGGAGAGGAAGGGGGGGAGGGTTGGAAAATGAAAATTTAAAATTAAGATTTATTGAGGACATTAAGTTCACCAATTGTGCAAATTATAAGCAATGTTTAACATATAAAATTGTAATTCATAGAAGTAATTAAAATGAATCATGGTGTAACTTTCTTTCTGTATTTTCTTGCATGTGGATTGAGTACTGGAGTGTAGACACAACTGGTTCTATTGTGTCCTGTCCTTTTACATCTTGAACATTGAGATCTAGCCTTTAGAAACTCTCCTCTTGAAGCATATCTCTTTATTTTCCTTCTTCCCCGGTTAATTTTTGTGTTGGGTGGTTTTGTGATTAAATCCTTGACCGTTTGTGGGACATCCCACGATTTTGAACTTCCTACTGGTAGAATTTCACCCTTGTAAGTTTCTTGCCAACCATGTCTTGTGAACTACTGTGCGCAGTAGCTAGACTTCTGTAGATTTATCCTATCTATTGCTGCAATGGCGTGGGTGCATGGTAGTTCGTCTGTTTGATATTGCAAGCACTTGCAGGTTCTGTCTTTTAAGTCGGTCATAAACTTATCGTCTCCATCTGCTACTATAAATCTTGTGTCACTAATAGGATCAACCTGCAAATGAAGTCAATAAACCTGTAATAAGAAAATGTTGATTCTACAGATTTTTGTTTCTGAAACTTTTCGTAAGAAATATTACTTACTATCATCCTGTATTCAAATAGAATCTTTCCGGTCAGCTCTTGTTCGCCCAACTTGTGAGCTGATGATAAGTTCCTTGTGTCTGACTTTTTCTCTCGAAAAACCAACTCTGTAGCTTGTTTTGAATGTGGTCAATTAACCCCATTATTGGCAGTTTTCTGGCTTTTGCAAGAACGCTATTCATAGTCTAAACATTGTTTGTTGTTAGCATGTTGTATCTTCTGTTGGTGTGGAACGAACGTGCCCATCTTTCTGGTGGCTCCTCCTTTATGTATTTTGCGCATTTTCGTCAAGATTTTCAATCTCAGTAATATACGTATCAAAATCTGTGCGATTGTAAGTAGTTGCTGCATTGTAAAAATATGAGAGCACCGCATCAAAGTAGAATCTGCTCCTTAGTTTCTTCTCCATGTGATAAATGCATATGCCATGCTGACAGTCTGGATAGACGTTAGCGATGGCATTTGCAATGGAGGGGTGGCGGTCTGATAGGATTGAGAGTTGTTCACGCGTCCCTATCGCAATTCTCAACTAGCAGAAGAACCAGTTGTAGGCTTTGTTGTTTTCTGAATCTGCAAGCCCAAACGCCGAAGGAAAGATGTTGTTGTTTCCATCTTTAGAGGTTGCTACTATGAGAATACCACGGTATTTTCCCTGCAAGAATGTTGTATTTACCATTATTACCGGCATAGATGCATCACTCCCTGCATGGGGGAAGCAGAAGATTTATTAGTGAAGTGTTGGAGTTATGTGGCAGAGGGGAGGGAAAGTATTGTCAAATGCCAATATTTCAAGGAAAGTGATATGTGTGGTATGTGTGTGAATCTAAGAAAGTCTTGCCTTATTGCTAATAGATGAAAATTTAATTGTATGTGCAGTGTTTTAGACTGTGAACACCTGTTCTCGCAGTCCGTGTTGATATTGACGTACGTGCCAGGGTTGTTTTCTTTCATTATATGTAGATAGGAAGGCAGCATAATGTAATTCTCTTCAGGTGTCCCTCTCAACACAGAATAAGCATGTTGTATTGAGCGCCATCCCTTGTGGTAGCTGATTGTAATTCCAAATTTCCTTCTCATTTCTTGTACCACAAATTTAGGTGTGATGACATTATCATTTTGCCGTATGAGCTCCACAATGTAGCCACTGATCATTTTTGATGTTGCATTCCATTGGTCAGATTTAATGAAGTCAATGGAGCATGTGTGTGTCTTTTCAAAGCTGTCCACCTTGAAAAGCATAGAATTTAGTATCTTTGATGCATGGAAATGCCAAGTGCAATTGGTATCAACACACCTCAGCCAATATCTTGTCTTGCATGATTTAGCAACCTTGAACTGTATGTTTTTTGTAATTGCAATGATAGACATAGACTTCTTCATACTCTGTTTGTCTTGGAAAGATTTTTCAGTTATGTCATCCATAGATGCATCACTCCCTAGTATGGTTGTTTTAATGTCAAGTTTTCTCTTTCTCTTTGCTCTGTTTACCATGGTTGGCTCTCCTGTTTCTTCCATTGTTGGTGGTGGAGTGATTGATTCAATGTCTATTGTTGTCGACTGGTCGGTGATGATTGTTTTTGGTTCAGTGTGTATCACTAAAGCTCTGCATCTGGTGACGTCATCGTTGGTTTCTCCTTGTTCATGCTGTGCATTATCACTTTCAGCAGAAACATGCAAGTCGTAAGTTCTTGATCATTTGTTACCATCATTCCTCTGCACCTTTCGAGATTTGTGTCAAACCTTATCTTTACTTCAGTTTCAGCAGTGTTGATGGTTAGAGCATTACAAACTTCTTTTCTAAATATGTGGTAGCCTGTACCGTCTTCGACAAGTATCAACTTTACATCATGGTTGATGTATTTGCTGTTTGCATCCCAATTCCCATTATAAGCTATATAAATGCAGCGAGTCGGCATAGTGGTAATCCTGCACATAATCAAGACAAATAATATTGTTTAATAGAAGCAGGATCATTGGTAAAAGTGTTGCCCTTTTCTGGGCTTAAGGTCTTGCAAAGAAGTCTCTCTTAGGTGCCTGTTGCACCAGAGCTGCAACTCTTGGCAATAGCCAAGACTTGCAGAGATTTTGTGTGCATGCCCCTCATAGCAACAGTCAAAAAGTCTTGGCAATAGCCAAGAAGTTTCTCCTAGGTGCTTATGCCACCAGAGTTGCAAGTATTGCCAATTTGTCTGCAAGTCCCCGATAGCAACAAGTCTGAAAGACTTGGCAATAGCCAAGAAGTCTCTGCTTTGTGCTTATTGCACCAGAGCTGCAACTCTTGGTAATAGCCAAGACTTGCAGAGATTTGTTTGCATGCCCCTCATAGAAACAGTCTGAAAGTCTTGGCAATAGCCAAGAAGTTTCTCCTAGGTGCTTATGGAACCAGAGTTGCAAGTCTTGGCAATAGCCAAGACTTGCAGAGACTTTGTCTGCAAGTACCCCATTGCAACAAGTGTGTAAGTCTTGGCAATAGGGAAGAAGTGTCTACAAGGACCCCCATTGCATCAGAGCTGCAAGTCTTGGCTATAGCCCCTTTATTGCAATAGGGTTGAAAGTCTTGGCAATAAGCATTAGGCAATAACTTTGTACAACTCTCCCATTGCACCAGAGCTTAAACTATTGTCAATAAGCCAAGAATTTTCTAGAATTGATAGATTTTATTTTTTTTTATAAAAGTGTATATTACAATTACTGTAATCAATCTAATGTCATGTGTTTTGTGATTATTATGAATAAAAACCATATTTCATTTGGTTTATACAGAATTTTAATCAAAGTTAAGCATAATATAAATGAAATTATAACTGTTTGTAAAATTCAATAGCAATTTGATGGAATCTTACCATGAACCCTTGTTTGAACGGAGCAATCTCTAAAAGGAATGGGGCTTTAGGGTTGTTGTGATCGCGTGAAGACTGAAAAGGAAGGGGATGGACGGCGCGCGTCTTTTTATTGGTTTGTAGGGGCATTTTGGTCCGGAAAAGAGTTTCATTAAACTAATGAGGGCATTTTTGCTAAACATTTGTTAGTGAGGACAATCTGGCAAACCATGGCTTCCGGCAGCATATTTTTGCAATTCAACACCGTAAAAGTTTCGCGTAGGGGCCTGTTTGGCACGCGCTAATTGATTTGTAGCCGTCAAAAATAAATTTGCTGAGAAATAGCCACCTTCGGACAAGTCCCAATATTTTCAAAGTCCCAGTATTTTATTATAGGACTTTATATAAAGCACTTCAGTAAACTAACCTCAATATAAAATAATGGGACCTTTGAACATGATAGTGCAAAGTCCCATTATTTTATTATGAGACTTTATATATAAAGCTTCAATCTCATAACAAAATAATGGGACCTTGAACTTGTTGGGACTTTATATATAAAGCTTCAGTCCCATAACAAAATAATGGGACCTTTGAACATGTTAGCTCAAAGTTCCAGTATAAAATACCGAGACTAGTCTGAGGTGTTTTCCAATACTAATAGAGCGTAAGTGTGCGCGCAAATTTTTGGCTATTTCTCAATTAATTTTAAAACGGTCGATAAAACTCATTGAGCGCGTCCAAAAATGGCTACGCATCAAAATTTCCTATGACACCATAAACAATAGTTTACCTTTTTGCCAGCGTTAACAGTGGTTTTGTAAATTTTTCCCGTTAAGTTTAATAAAAAAATTCTGGATGAAAACCTCTGTCAAAGTCTTGGCTTAGGGCCAAGATTTGCCTTTGACCCCTCTCTATTTTCCAACACTTGCCCCTTCAAGTGTTGGCAAAAGACAACACTTGCCAACACTTGGTCATAAGTGTTGGCAAAAGGCCAAGACTTGCCTTTGACCCCTCTCTATTTGCCAACACTTGCCTCTTCAAGTGTTGGCAAAAGGCAACACTTGCCAACACTTGCCAAAACTTGCCCCTTCCAAGTTCTTCCTGCATTCTCGCCATATAACTTGAAGTGTTGGCAAGACAACACTAGTCTTTTAAGTCCTTGGCCCATGCCTAACACTTACAAATTTGTGCCTTGAAGTTTCAGGCTCGTACCAACATAAGGGTATTTTTCTAAAATATTGTTAAACGAGGGCATTCTTTCAAAATTATTCCTTTTAGAGGGCACCTGGTGAATTTTTTTGCAAATTTGGGCATGTGTAGGGGGGTATTTACAGAAATAAGACATTCTAATTTTTTAACACTCATATTTTTTATCTCTAATAAAAAATGTTTAACTTTAATCCCATCAATAGAATTTTAAGCCTATCTGCATAGGGAGCAAGTTCTAGGAGGCTCCAAGACTTTTCTAGGAATATAGTCCAAAAGTTTTCGTAGAATAAACCTAATGAGTCTCCGGGGACTTCTCTGCATTTGATGATGAAGCTCAAACTTAAGCGATCCAAAATTTCCACCACAGAAAAGTAATGTGGCGCCCTTCCAGGGACCTAGTTGCAAATACCTTATAATTTTTGGGCCAATATGTATATTAATTCACGAAAAAATGAAATTGGAATTATTTCAAAAATAGCACTCCAAACAAAAAAATTACAAATGAGGGACTATATAGATAAGCTTATACACACAAATCTACCACACACAAAAAAATTATACTTGAATATACATATATAAATATATAGGCAAGGAGATAAAAATAAAAATATACACAAAAAAATTGAAAATTTGTATAAACAATCATAATACAACAAAAATCTGAAAATTTGTATAATTTTATTCATTTGTACATATACACTTGTACAAATTTATACAAGTTTCACGTTTACAGATATGTATAAACTTTTGCAAACTTATATAAAATAGCGGTGGGTTGCTATTTTGCATAAGTTGAACGAAAAAGAGAAGAAGTAAGATGAACTTTGGATTTTAACGATATATGTTTTTTTTTTTATGTGTTTTTTAGGTTTTTAGTTATGCCGTTGTAATGGCAAATTTTTTTTGTGTTTGGAAATGTCAGGATCGACAATTTTGTAGATATCGATTTATTGTCGTTATAATGACGAAATTTTTACAAAAGCACTTAAGAGTTATAAGTCAGAAAAACATTCGGTGTCAATCTTGACATCATTTTAATGGAAAACTTTTTGCAAAAAAAAAAAAAAGTTTTGTGTTATTGTCGACATTGTTTTTTTTGAGACTCCATTTTTCGCGAAAATCCTAAAGTGTCCCTACTTCAAAAATTCTTGGATGTCATTCTTGCGACATATAATGTCAAAATTTTTGTGGGAATGCCTAAGTGCCACTGTTAGTAATTTTCCTAGAGTTAGTTTTTTTATGTCCTTATAATGGAGAAACTTTTCTTAAAAAGTTTTCAAAGTGCCCTGGTTGGCCCAAAACTCTTTTGGATCAAATTTTACGCTGTTATAATGGAAACATTTTAAAAATCTCTGAATCTCATAAAGCAAAGTGTAATGTCTGAATTGTGCAAATTTTTGTGAGGAGATTTTCTGAAGCATCTGTTGTTTTTGGTTTGTTTATATTTTGTGAAAAGGTGTTTCTATAGGTATCGTGTCCTGATACATGTTTCTCTAGGTATCAAGTTTATATCCTCTTCTAAGCCTCATAAGAGAAATTGCAAGGGTAAGCATTGGCCATGAGTGGTCGATATTCGATGTGATAGGTCGGCTGTCTCGCTCTTTTTGTTGTCAAGATTGGATGATACAGTTTATGTCCTGACAGATATTTTTACATGTCCCACTTTATGTTGTTTTTAAACTCACTATTGTAATTTCTCTCTAATTCACTCATATGTACTTTTTCTTTTGGTCGTGCTTTTAGTTTCATTTATATATAGTACCGTATTAGTTTTAGTAATGAAAATAAAAAATAAGATTTTTATTTTTTTATATGTCAATGTGTTTCACCCACTGGCTTCTCTTCCAAAAAGAAAAACAAAAAAATATATATAAAAAAAAAGAGAACATGAAACTAATAACACATTTGGGAATCTAATTCAAACCTCTTCGTGCTGACGCATGATAACTTTTAGGCTTCTAGGCGCACTTTATTTGTTCAATGTGTTATTTTTTAACCTGTTTTTCTTGCTATAGAGCTTTACTACAAGTTCATTTTGGCATAGCACTCTGGCATCATCCCACGTTACACAAGTAGATCAAAAGGACCTTTAACTACACTTCTCACCATGCCGCCTGACAGAGAGAAATCTGAGATCGGTACCCAAGCACTCTTGATACTAGAAAATGAAAAGTTGAACGAGAAGGTCTAAAGCTTGAAGAAATTCTTGGTTGACATGTATCACGCAGTGAACACGGGACATGCACTTCCTCCCAAGCAAGTCATCATGTATGGGTTCGTACCAACAGTGGTCTTGCATGCACCGGGCGCATCTACGGCAGTTAAGGATTCATCATATATCCCTGGTTCTGGCCTTGTACATGGTGTAACAAATAAAGTTGAAGTTCGCCCTCATGCACAACTCCTACAACAAGGACAACATGGTTCACCTCAAGTTTCTTCCCAAGTATTCACAGTTCTTAGGGGACCTACTTTGCAATGGTCGAACAATGACCCACACTTAAGGAACCTGGATCAATAATTTGGTGTAGCTCAGGGGAATGTTCTTTGCCTGACCGAGTCATATGATCAAGGCCATCACCCAAAGTCACATGCTGGTATTGACGGGTCGGGAAAGACAGTAGAGAATAATTTGGCTCGGAAAGTTAAAATCTTAGAGCAAACTGTGAAAAACATACAGGGGCAGGGGGATAATTCTAATGTTTCATACAAAGACCTGTGTTTGTTCCCTCATGTGCCATTGCCCGAAGGTTTTGTTATGCCCAAATTTCCCTCATGTGCCATTGCCTGAAGGTTTTGTTATGCCCAAATTTGATCTATCCATTGAATAGGGTGACCCAAGGATCAACTTGAAGATATACCTTAACAAAATAAGGAGCATTGAGAAATATGAGTTGTTGATGGCGTACTTTGCTTATATTTTGGGAGGACCGGAAATAAAATGGTTCATACAACAAGGTATTTCAAAGTGGATCACTTTTGATGACATGACCAATGCCTTTCTGGATCATTTTGGTTTCAAAATACAGGCTGCTCCTGACCATTATTTTTGAAGAAGATCACAATGAAACCAAGTGAATGTTTCAGAGAGTATGCCTACAGCTGGTGCTAATAGGCAGCGCGTGTAAGCCCTCTGATACTTGATGAGAAAATAGGCGAAAATTTTGTTGAAGTGCTTGATGAGACATACTATCAAGCAATGGCCTCTGCTATTGAGAAGCAATCTAGTGAAGCTATGCGAATTGGGGAAATGATTGAAAGAGGGATCAAGGCCGGAAAGATTATCAATCCAGCCACTTTGAGAGACACTACCCAGGCATTGCAATCAAGATTCAATGGTCTTGGAAAGAAAAAGAATGATGATTTGGCCATGTTAGGTTCTAGTTCAAAAACTTGGAGTGAGATAGGAAATAATCAAACCTACTCAAACCAAGCTCTACAAATACACCCTTCCCAATACTACTTCTTCCCACAAAATCCACAATACTCCATTCCTCCACCTCAATGCTCAGGTCAAGCAGCACAACCAATATTCTCCAACACCATTTTATTCGTAATGGCGTGCTCTACCTCCACGGTCTATACACAACACTCACCAAGATCTATACAATCAATTTCAGGCTCTATCAAACCATGCTCATCGGCTAAGAGGCACTCCAGGATTTCACCCAAGGGCCATTTGTGAGAAGGGGCGTCTAGAGAAAAAGATTTAGTTCATACCAATTGGAGAATCCTATGCCGATCTCTTTCATAAATTGTAAGCCTTTCACATATTTAAATGATCAATGGGGGAATGCTTCCTAGGGATAGGGTGGACAACTCTCTCGGTGCGCCTATCATTCGGGTGCACCAGGGCATGATACAGAGGATTGTCATTTTCTCAAGAAGGACATCCAAGCTTTGATAGATAATAGCCAGATCAAATTTGAGGGACCAGACATAGCGAATACCAACCAGAACCTATTGGCAGTCTATGATGATGCAGATGTGGTGGGGATGGTGTGTGGAGGAGAATTGGAACTAGAGTCTGTAAGGCTAATAGAGGCCATTGATATTTTATCAGTTGGGGTGAAAAATATACATTTGATGGTGAATCCAGTTTCCGTAGTTGTGCCAGAGGTAGCAAAGCACCTCACTGAATTGAACAAGCCAAAGTGTTTACAAAATGAGTTGTCAATGACGAGAAAAAGAAGGGAGATCCAACTGAGATTGGTAGTCCTATAGTTGCAGACATAAATGAGGTCAGGAAAATGAAAATGATGGCCAGGGCCCTCCATAAGCCAGTTTCTGGTCTTGATCAGTCATTCATTACTTCCAAAGAAAGAAAGTCTATCCCGAGGCGAGTTCAAAAAAAATGAGGCAGAGAAAAAGATGACGTCGGCTCTGAGGCACGTCTTTAGCACCGAAATAGTACATTTGAAGGAAGGGCTCAACAGTGAGTGAGTGCATTACATTGGTCCTGATTGTGAAAATAAACAATTGAGAAGCAACACATCTTCCTACTGGGGGCCTTTGTAGCTTGTTTTGCTAATATTTTTGTGTACTTGAATCACCATTTTTAGAATCATCATGGGAGCAAAAATCGAGGACAACGTGGGGATAAAGTGCCATTACTACATGTGACTTTGGTTCAACTCATTTTGTTGTATATTTGTGCAAGGGCATTCTGGGGTCGGGATGACAAACGACTTTCTTTCTGCTACCCAAACACTATATTATTTTGTCACCTCTTTTGAGCCTTATACTTTCGTTTGGCCTACCCTTTTTTGGGACCAATGTGATTGTAATTGAAAACAAAACAACAAAAACAATAAAAAACAAAAACAATAAAAATTTGGCACTAAGTTGTTTGAGCTACGTCTGACCTAATTCCTCTCGAAAGGATATGTAAGCAACCATTCGGGTGCAGTCATAACCGTGAAAAATTTATTTTTTCCTGTTTCATATTGACGCAAAAACTTGTCTTCAAGTTTGCGGTCTTTAAAGAAAAAGCCAAATGCCCCAGTTTATCCTAAACTAGGGCAGAAGTTTGTTTTATTTTATTTTTTATTTTTAAGAATAAAGGGAAATTCAATATTCCTTTTGTTTCTTTGTGTTCATTTCATGGGAAAAATCATTATCTTCATGTTTTATTTGTGTTCAATTCAGGAAAAGTCGATAATCCCCTATTTTTCAGTTTCACTCTATGGAAAATCTCAATATTCCCCAATTTCGGCATTGTGAAGGAAAAAATTCAATATTTCCCCATTTTTCTATTTCCTCACAGGGGCAAGCTCAATAGTTCCCTGGTTTCACATTGACGCAAAATTTGCCTCCAAGTTTGATGCTTGTACAGACACCCCAATTTATCCTAAAGTGGGGCAGAAGTTTGTTTTTAATTTTAATAAAATTGATTTCAAAGGTTGTACATTCACCCAAAACGTCTCATGAGATGCTTCATATTATATTCATGTCAAAGATAAAAAAACTCAAAATTTCTAAATACTTGCGCAGAAGTTTGTTATATTTTTATAAGGAATGATTTCTGAGGTTGAAGTGTTCATCGAGCCATCTCATGAGATGTTCTTTCAAGCGTTCATGTTGAACCTTTCTTTCTAGCCTAACCAAATCCCACACTACGGTCCAAATAAAGACCTTTCTGACCGATCTTTGAGAATGTCAGACAATGATATTGTGTGGGAAAAAATACGCCACATATTATTTTGGAGTTACGAGTCCAGCTAGCGAGACTAGGCTTATCTTACAAGTCACCAAGCACAAAGGATACACGCATGTTCTACGAGTAACGACTGTTCATACGATACTGGCGTAGCATAAAGAGTATACATCCTACCGCCTTAGGGTTATAGTCTCCTAGTTAGGGTTTTGTATATACTATTGCCTTGAGTTATAGGCCCACAACCTTATTAGTCTTTGTATTTTACCTTAATTAGGACAGGGTATCCACTACTATAAATACCCTTCCTTATATTGTATTGTACATCAGAGCGATTCACTACAAAATTTGGCTATTCTATAGGAATAAGGCCTCATTTTTTTGCACTTAATGGAGGTCTGAACGATTCAGACCTCAGACCATTAAGTGCATTTATTTTTATTAAGATTTAACTACTTAATGGCTCTTAATAGATATTTATAATTAAGATCTTGAGTAATGTCTTAATACCATTAAGAGGTTCATCACCCCTCCATATATTACACAACTAACTACTACTGCACTACCACAATCAGTAACCACCGCCTCCACCACTGTCGCCAACCACCACCCGCCACCACCAGTCCTCCACCACCATTGTCTACCACAACCAGCCACCACCAGCCATCAACAACAACCACTAACCACCTCTACCATCATAACCTATTGTTGCAACTACCGACCACTAACTATCAATACCACACCAATCACCTCCACCATCACAACCACCACTATTTCTATCAACCACCGCCACCTCTACCACTACAACTCTTCCACTAACGACAATTGGTAACCACTACTATTACCACTGACTACCTCAACTATCACAGTAACCACCACCACTACCTCTCACTACCTTTATCATTGTCACTAGCACAATGATCACCACCACCACCACCAACAAATACTAACCACCTCTAAATTTGATTCCCTAGAAGTTTTGTCCGGTTGGGAAAGCCTGGTCGACCCAATCATGATATTGAAGGAAGGGACCTTTTCTCGAAAAGCAAATTCTTTCAACTACGAAAACCACAACACAAGCACCCCTTTTCCATTCATTCTATCTAAGAAAAAATAGCGTCTTTGTTTTGGGTAAAAAATGTCACGGGTTCAAATCCTGTCATCCCTACCTATTTGTTGGTCAAGTTCACTTCGTTTCTCATCCAAAAAGTCACAAAAGGCTTCGTGGGCGGGAGTAAACTACCTTCACTACCAAGCAGCACCACCACCATTACCTATCACTGCCAGTACCGCTAGTCACTACCACCAACCACATCTACCATCAAACCACCACATCACACAACCACTACCAACATTACAACTGCTAACAATCACTACTACCAGACACTATCGTCATACCACCACAAACCACCACCTTACAATCTAATATTTTTTTGATATAATAGTTATACTATTTTATAGTATGTATAAACTTTAATAAAGAATAAATATAAATTATAAATATTTAGATTTTGGAAAAAGAAAACGGTCTTAATCAATCAGTGTCCAGAACTTAATACCACATCTTAATATTCAGATGTGTATTCAGATTCAGATCTCTTAATCTTAATAAAAACAGAGCGATTCACCACAAAATCTGGCTATTCTAAAGGAATAAGACTACTTTACTCTTCTGGCTCATTATTTCTCTCTTTTACTTATTTACTTTTCTGTTGTATTTACTGCATTGCTTGTGACCTGATTCTAAATTAATTATTTAACTTAGACAACCGGTTTTAGGCATAAACAGCTTGGCGCCCACTGTGAGGCCTAGGAAATTGTAGGTATTCTACGAACGAAAAGGCGCAACCATGCCAAGCAGCGGCAACCACGCCATATGAGATACTGATAACAAGATCCAACAAAAAATTCATAACTTGGTCAATACGGCTGAAACTATGAACAACTATATAAGATAAAAACCCTGTTACCTGTCACCGTGGTTAAAGTCTTACCGATGTACCACGCCTCATCATGCCTCTCATGGAGCGAAGCCGGTGGTCCAAAATTTTATCAATACTATCTTTGGAGGGCCCGAGCTCGGAAATACAAGGACTAGAGCCATCATAGTCTGTGAGGCTCACCAGGAGATAGCCAAGAAGCCACGTATCAACATAATCGAGTTTGATGACAAGGACTTGATCATCAACCTCACTATGATGCTTTGCTAATCACCTTGCAGGTACACGATGCTCGAGTCAAGTGTGTGTTTCTATATCGTGGCAGGGCGGTCAACATTGTTCATTAGCAGGTTGTTTGCCAGATGGAGGTGCAAGATCAGGCAATTCCTAGTCTATACACCATAACCAGCTTTAACAGCTCAAGTGAGAAGTCTGTAGGATAGATACTTGATGTTTGGCATTTTATGCCAAGGTTTCCTTAATATTTCCACATGTTTGAGCTTGTTATGCGCTCGTTTTATAGTTTGTGAATGTGATTTTACACTAATTTTATGTCGTGCGTGTGTAGATTGTTACGCAGTACATTTGGAGCTTTTAGGAGCTTGATTGAGCAAGAATTGATTGGAGGATGATTGAGGATTGGATTGAGCACACGAGGGCACAACACGAGCAAGATTTCGGACCAAGGAAGAAGGCAAAATGGCTGGGCGCTTTGGGGCATGTGGCGCGCCAGTTATAGCGCCCAGTGCCCCAGCGCGTTTTCTCACGTGGCGCGGGCCTATAGCGCCCGGATTTCGACGGGATCTGCTTGACTTGGCGCTTTACGAGGCGCGGGGCGCCCGTTATAGCGCCCCTTGTGCGGGTTTTCACTTCCTATTCCGTCTAGCATTGGATCTAACTTATTACTAGGTGTTTATAAACACTATAAATAGTCTTTTACTTAGTTTTGGAAAGGGAGTTCTTACTTTGGAGCAATATTGAGAGCAACATACTCATTGAACAAGGGTTTATTCCTAATCTTTCATCTGTTACATCATTTACTTCATTATTACACCAAATTCTTGCCTTGTGATTATGAATATGTGTGGCTAAACTTTACGTTCTAGGGTTAGAGTATTACATGAAAGTTGATTGTTTGAAGATTGATTCCCATTAATTGAATCCCATAACTGGTTGCTTATTCTTTCTTGATTTCACTTGTGTAATTGTTAGAGCTCGATAATTATGCATTATCTATGGTTTTTAGATTGAACTCAAAAGAGGGAATTTAATTACGTAATAAGAAAGAATAGAACTAGTTTGTGAACCCGGGCATCGGGGAACCAATTTGCGGGTAGGATAGACATATACTTATATGAGGCGGTTGTTAGTTGAGATACAATGAGATACGAGATAGTTGGCAGTTGAGAAACATCGAGATACAAAGAGATATAGTGAGGATGGGATGAGAAAAAGTGAAATTGGGGAAAATGGGAGGAGTAAAAGTGAAATTGGGAGAAACGGTGGGAGAAAGTGAAATTGAGGAAAATGGAAGGAGTAAAAGTAAAATGGGAGAAATGGTGGGAAGAAAAGTGAAATAGGTGGAGCAAAAGTGATAGTGGGAAAATAGGAGGAAGAATGTAAGGGTTTGGTATGTTATGGGAAAATATTGCTATTGTTTTGCTATGTTTGTAATTAACTTCTCCTTTCCTCTATAATCAGTTAATTTGCTAAAATATTGCTATATTTTGTAAATAACTTTTAAAACTTGTACTTTTATGTAAAAATTCCTTAATTTTACCCTTGAAAAAGTAAGAGAGAGAACATTTGAGTAATAAAAAAGTTGTTGGTAGGTTTAAAAGTATGTAGGGCCCAACAAGGGTAAAATAGAGATGATGCATTAAATAGTTGTCAAATAAGGAAATGCGCCACTTATTTTGGGACAAACAAAAAAGGAAACGGTGCCACATAAATTGAGACGGAGGAAGTACTCATCTATAGGTGCATTTTTTGCCGTTCAGGTATAAAAAGTATATTGTTGAATTTGAATTAACTATTACTAACCAACGGTTGTTTTATATGTCATGTAATTCTAAAGCGTATGTCCTCAATTATTTTCACTTTATAATACTGAATTCAATTAATTTAGATAAAGGAAAGCAGTAGAAGGCAACTAATTTTAGGTTTACACAAAAAGGCCTTGACATTTCAGTTTCTCTGTTCATTTGTGCACTCTACTTCAAAGTAGGCTTATGGGGTGTTCCTTCAGCTTAGTTATGCAGTTGTGTAGTACGTCTTTTAGTATAATGGAGTGTAACAGTTATTTTGAGCTTATCTTATTCTCGTATTATGCAATTGTCTTGGTATAAGTTTACTTGCTTGTTGCATCATTTTATAAACCGAACAAAATCGAAAAACCGAGAAACTTGAAAAAATCAAATAAAACCAAAACTGCAAAAACTTGTTTTATATTTGTCTGGTTTGATTTTTGGATTTAATAAAACGACATAGTTGGTTTGTTTTTCTTTTTAATGAAAACCCGATCCAAACCGCCTCATGTACACCCCTACTTATCATTATGTCTAATCGTGTTTGCACTTTCCAATTCAATTAATTCATGCTGATTACACGCTCAGAACGAAAGAGCCTCAAATTTATGTTTACTGCCCAAGTTTAACTGCAACTAACTATCCAACGCTAAAACAATCTTTCAACAACTTTGCATTTAATGTCCTAATTTTGCTTGCTCATTTTCAGATTTGCCCCATTTGCAAGTATTGTTTCCTTTGTTACTTAGTATTTTTTAACCTAAAATCATATCAATTTCAAAAGAAATATCCTATGCTTGCCTATTTTAGCACATCTCATTACTTACTAAAATTAGCTTAGCCTCGTACCAAGAAAAGCTTTTGTGAAGGTTAGGAAATAAATAATTGTTTGGCCTAAATTAAAGTTCCTCGTGAGTCAACTACAACTTTAAAAATATTGTTTCTGGTTTCAAATCACAACAATAACAAACAATAGACAAAAAATATAAGAAAAAAAGATCTAGGCCTAGTCCAGAGTTAATTGGGTAAATCAACTTGGATCATGCCTGATACAAAGCTGTAGTTTAGGCCTTAAACAATCACATATATTCAAGCTTTAAATTGAACCGAACTTATACAAAATATACAGCAAAATTTAGAAGTTTAGCTCATATATAACACTCCAAATAAACAAGGCTATGAGATGCACCAAGATCAAACTTATAGCAAAATACACTAGCAGCAGCAATGAAACAGTCCAGAAACTAGCCTCTAAGACTGCTTTCAACTATTGTTGTTTTTTTCTCCCTTCTTTTATCTATCACTTTTTTTTTTCTCTCAAGACTCTCTTGTATTTTTCTCTCTCAATTTCATATATCTTTTTGTTGTTCCACCTTATGTCTTCTACTGTTAAAAATGAGAGCAAAAGCTCTCTTATATAGTCCCAAAAAAAACGAAGAGGGGTGGTAGTTGGGTAAGAACATGCCCTCACTTGAGTACCCTTTCACATTGTCATACCCGATTTCGGACTCAACTCGAGGCGAGTCGGGTTTCAGATTTGACTGGGTGAACTCCTTTGAGTTTAGATGTTGGAGTCGAATTTCTAAGGCGTATTAGGTCACCTAATGTCTAAAGTCAGGTTAAAAAGTCTACTAGTCAATTCCAGAGATTCTTTATGGGTTAGAAGTCTAAATGACTCGGAGAAAAAGGTGTTAGGCACTTCCTCGAGTCCCACAAAAAAAGGTTACCGTCCGAGTCTTAATTTTGGGATATAAATAGTGTATATTGTCATAAATACAAACTTGGGAATTAATTTGGCGTTCTAGTTCAAAATGTAACATATTCATGCAATTTCAAACATATATATATAAATAGTTCTCATATACGACCTGTATTTTCAGCCTAGTCGTAGTTTACGGCCTTATCAAACGCCTAATCGTTGATAAGTATTAACATACAAATGAGTATTCAATTCTAATTCATATATGCAAACTACACACGAGAAGATTTTGCACAAATAGTCTATTTTTGTAAATAAACTCAGATTTAGCAAGAAAACCAAAGGGGGTTTCGTTTTAAAACAAAATATTGGCCATTTAGGGTCGGTGTGACTCGTCACTAATTGTCGAGCCCTAACCTTAATGACTTTTTTTGTGTTGGGGTCGGATTTTAGAAATATATATAGGAAGAGAGGCTGTTTCTGAAAAATAGATTCACAAAGGCACATAAATGCAGATAAGGGGTTGTCGCACGTAATAGTATACATATAAGTATTAGACATGCAAATATATGGTCCAAATCATAGTTATAACTTTAACAAAATATGTTTAAGATGTATAAACGACCCCTAAGCTTTATACACCCATATACACTATTAGGAGCATTTTAAGTGTATAGATTAGTGTATAGGAGCGTTTTAAGCGGTCAAAAACAGTTTAAGCATGTAAGGGGCCCTTTTTTGAAAATATTTTTGGCCCAGGTTATTTATGCAAAGGATGGGAAACTGCAGTTTTACGTAAACAATCCAGATTATGTACGAATGACACAAAATAGCCTCTGTTCAAGTTAAATTCCAGATTTAAGTAGGCATGGTTTCAAGTTTCAGTTTCAACATTAATTCAAAACACTTTAAAGGAACAGAGCGGGAAATTTGAAACAATTTGTTATGATTCCACGCATGTTGAACTAATTTAAAGAAGGGCAGCTGTTGACACCCAATTTTGTCCCTCCTATTTTCAAAATCAACCGTTCTTGAATTTTACACACATTTGTGTATCCATTTCTATCTCGTATATTATTTTCAATTATCTTCTCATAATAACCTGGCAATTGAGGCTATTTTCAAGAAGGACGCTGCAATTCAAGAAGGACCAAGATGGTAAGAGAATATTGATTTTCAAGGTTGAAAGGATTCAATTAGGTACTCTTTCCAAATATAGGTCAATTAGTCTCCCAAATTTAAGGAAAACGGGATTCTAACCAATTGTGTTTTCCTCCCCTTTACCCTAACAACTGTCTAGGTTCAAATCAGAGTACATAACATGTTCTAGTTCGAAAATCAAGCTGCAAACATGTTTTAATTGATACTGTATCAATCATCACAAACATATAATCAAGATTTTCAATTTAAGAAAATCAAGATCCTTCTAATCATGCTAAATCAAATCAGCATTCAATTTTAAGCATATAGTCATGAAGATCATGTATTTCGACATAATGTGAGGCTAAATACATTGTATCAAACAAACATAGACATAATCGACTCAAAACTGCCATGGACTTTAAATTTTCATATTAATAGAGGTTGTCTAGGGCACAAACTACTAACATGCTAAGCTTAGACAGATAAAATTCGAATCAGTATTTTAACTTAACCATTGAACTGAGCATGGACTAATGATCATATGAATTCTCATCTTAGCTAATAGAGAAATGACAATCAATCATGTTTATTCACAGAAAGGGATGGGCAAATTTAGGTTCAACATCACCTAGTTTTAAGATCGTCGAGAAGGGAAAGGGTTTACCTGATTTGAATCGGAACTGGGTCAATCTCGACCCGTTTAGAATTAGGGTTAAAAGGAAGAAAGCTCGCCTTTCTCAATGTCTATGTCTTTCAAAACAAACGGAGCCCCGCCAGAGGCGTTTCCCGGCGGTGGCGATTCAATCGATATAGGGTTACGTTTGCCCTCGTCCAAACCCCCATCGAAAGTGTGTGGGTTGTGTTGCGAAAGACTAGGGGAACACGACTAGACCATTTTCCCTAATTTCCTCTGGCTTAAATGGCCGAAAAAGTCATCGATAGTGGTGGCGATTTGAATTGCCAAGGAGAGAGAGAGAGAGAGAGAGGAGTGTATCAGTGGTGAGGTGAGGAAAATGAGGTTGGGGGCAAGGTTTTGGGGTGTAGAATAAAGGAAATCAATTTTAGGGCATTGAATCGTCTACGCTGACGATCAAGATCGATCCACGTAAGCGTGACATGTATAAAAATGTTGATGTGTGAATTATGCCGTGTAATATGTATATATATATATATGTATTTATGCTATATGGTGTATAAATAGTGTATAAAAAGATATAAAAATAGTATAAAATGGATTTAAAAATTATAGAAAAATTAGGAAATTAATTTTAAAATATTGGGATGGCTTAGAAACTTCTAAAATTGTAATTTTTGATTTAAAACGATTTTGGATAATTTTGTCAAAATAGAAGTAATTGCAATGATTGTAAAAATCGCTATGATTTGAGACGATGCTTTTGAAAATGGCCTCAATTGCCAGGCTATTATGAGAAGATAATTGAAAAGAATAGACGAGATAGGAATGGATACACAAGCGTGTGTAAAATTCAAGGACTGTTGATTTTGAAAATAGGAGGGACAATTGGGTGTCAACACACACCCCTTTTTTACTTCTAAAAGACTACCACAGCCTTCTTTTATCGGTTTTCAGCTACCCTTTATGTCTCAAAAAGCTTAAAATAGTAGGTGTCCATGTTAGGTCTAATGGGCTCCAACTCACCACAAGTTGAAGCCTTTAAAAAAAAAACTTTCATTCCAAGCTAATAAGATGGAAAATCTGCACAACTAAAACAGCCCCAAACTGGACTTAAACTTCCTATTAAGCCAAAAATGAACTCCAGTTAACTCAGCCTCAAAGTAGGTGATCTGAAGTCCAAAACAAATAGCAAAAGAATATTTTAGCAGATTGCATGCTAATAACATGACTAAAAAAGTCTATACACACTAATAGCATATAAAATTTACTTAGAGTTATGCTTAAGCTAAGCCACAACCTTAGAAATGATAATTTAACACTAAACTAATAAGAACACAAGCATTGAATTACCCTACAGTTGACAGAATCTAACAAGAACAAACTCATGTTTTGGCAACCCAAAAGAGACTTGAACAACATTCGTTCTTAAGAAAAGAAACTACAACAGAATCTAAACTTATCTTCTCAATTAAACAAGATCAAGTAGACAAGTCATGTTTCAGCATTACTAACTCCGACAACTTTTCACTAAAAAAAAAAGGGCAATCACACAATTACTCATACTTATGACACTGAACATCAGACTAAGTCCCAATAATAACTTTACTACTTACACACATAAACAGACCAAACACACCAGAACACACGGCTTCATGCATTGACAAAGCTAAACACAAGATCATGCCATGGACTACAAGAAATTTGAAATGATTATGCTTATACATTAACTATCCATTGGACAACAACATCAAAAAAACTACACATTATAACTTGAACTTAGCCGAACAAAGTTAACACTTGAAAAACGAGTAGATGTATTCTTTGACATTTTATCTATGAGGGAAACCAACTACATACAGCTCCAATGTATGAGACAAGAAGAACATACAATTATCATACTTAGACATGAATTGACACCAATTTGGAACGTAATTAATTATGAAAGAGTGAACATCTCAAACAACACTCACATGTACAAACATACATACGACAAACTGAACGAGTTCATACCAAGCTTGGATCAAAATGTCATACTAATTCAAAACACTAACTGTACATATACGAACATACATACACATAGATACTACGATTCAACATGATTTTTCTAACAAAATCATCTATCTAACAAGAAAAAAGAAAGAACAGAAAGGGATATATTTTTCTATCTAACCCGAAACCACTGTCACTGTGTCGCCATTGTTGCATCAGCATCTCACAACTATCAACAAAACACCTGCGAGCAACACTGCTGATGCGCCTCTGCTCCAAAAGACTGCAACATTACCACCCTCACTGAATCATTTCCATCGTTACCGCCAGGCCATTTTCACAGCAGCTACGTGCCATTACTACTGCTGCTACACAATCGAGACTAAGTGAAGAGTGAGAGCTTATGAGAGGTCAATGGCTTATATATCGAGAAGTGGTTCATGGGCTAGCGGGTCGGGTAATTGGGTCATAGACATGGGCTTACTGGGTCAGTGGAAACGGGCTGACATTTTCTACTTATTCTTTCTTAATTCAACTGCCCATTGGGCATAACAATTAAATCAAATCCATAACTTAAATATTTAATTAACTAAACTAACAACTTAGTTTGAAATAAAATTAATACAAATAAAATTATACTAACCACACGATCAAAAAGAAAAAATTAGACAACTAAACATTTTTTTTTTTGATAATTTTTTAGTATTTTTCTTCAGCATAATCCATTAAAAATTTCTAGATAAAATGACAAAAAACACGAAAAATATTATGTAAAAAATCCTAAGAAATTAACACAACTATTAAACTTTTATTTTTGTATTTTTATGCAAAAATTAGGTGATTACAGCTGCCTCTCTTTGGTCGGGAACTCGTAGATTTTTCGGACAAAGACATAATCAAACCTAATTTTGGCTTCTCGGACCGCCCCAGAAAGAACACAAGCAAAATGGCGACCGAACCCCGATTTAGAGTTTTCTACATATCCTCAGAAAAATATACACATACATAAGTCTGCTAGGACTGCCCTTTTCTGAAAAGTACTAGACATTTCTAAACTCTTGAAACTAACACTAGACACTTCTAGACAAACTAGACTGAATAACACTTCTAGACAAAACAGGGACTAACAAAAGATAGTTCTAAACACATTGGACCTTCTGTTCCTAGTTGCTAGTTACTTGCTGGTGGTCATTGATTTTACAAAGAAAAAATAGAAATACAACATTGAGAAAAGTAGAAGTTACAATTCCTATGCTAAGTCTTCACGCTTCCCAAGGTTGATCATACTTCTTGATGAAGTTTAAAATCATCACTTCGATGAGTCTTGTTTTTCTGACACTTAAAAATCACCGCTCTGGTGGGTCTTTTCTCTTTACTGAAAACTTAAACCAATGCTATGTTGGGTCTTTTTTTTAGAAACCTGAAAACTCTTCCATTATCATGGGTGTGCTCGGTTGCCGAAATTAAACCTTGTGCATTATCATGAGAGGGCCTCGATATGAAATTAAACCTTTTCCATTATAATGGGAGGGCCCGACAACTTAAACTAAACCTTCTACATTATCATGGGATAGTTGGACTTGAAATTAAACTTTCTGAATTATAATGGGAGAGCCCGATTGCTAAAATTAAATCTTCTATATTATCATGGGAGGGCCCGACTTGAAATTAAACCTTCTGCATTATAACGGGATGACTCGATTGTTGAAACTAAACCTTCTACATTATCATGGGAGGGCCCAACTTGAAATTAAACCATTTGCATTATATTGGGAGGGTCCGCCTACTAAAACTAAAACCTTCTGCATTATCATGAGCGGGCCCAACTACTGAAAATAAACCTTCTGCATTATCATGGAAGGGCCCGACTAAAACTAAACCTTTTGCATTATCATGGGAATGCCCAACCATTGAAACTAAAACCTTCTGCATTATCATGGAAGGGCCCGACTACTAAAACAAAAACTTTTTGCATTGTCATGGGAGGGCCCGACTTGAGATTTAAAATATCACTCTGATGGAACTTGTTCTCGTTGAAAAATAAAAGCATTGTTCCGATGAGTCTTGTTCTTACTGAAACTTAAAATTCACCGATCCGGTGGGTCTTGCTATTGTTGAAATTAAAATAATCACTCTGATAGGCCTTGCTCATTGTTGAAAATAACTACCACTGCTCCGGTGGATCCTATTCTTTGCTTGAAAATTAAAACCACCGCTCCGGTGACAGTTACTTTGAAAGTTGGAAACTATACTTCATTTTTTCCCAAAATTGTTTTTGTCTCAAAATCCATTTCCCTAATGAAATTTGTCTTTGAAAATTGAAAATTCACCCATTTCTCAATCTGATCTTGTCTCGAGAGCTGAAAAACTACAACCATTTCTCAAATAGCATTTAGTATTGAATTATGACAATTCTGACCATTTCTCAAATGGTCTTATCTCGAAAGCTGAAAACTCCAACGATTTCTCAAATGGCATTTGGTACTGAGTGTCGAAAACTCTAACCATTTCTCAAATGGTCTTATCTCGAAAATTGAAAGCTCTAACCATTTCTCAAATGACATATGGTACTGAATGCTGAAAACTCTAACCATTTCTCAAATGTCCTTGTATTGAAAGTTCGAAACTTTACCTGTTTCCCAAATAGAGGCTTATCTTGTATACTGCTGAAGCATGTTGTGACCCATTACCCTGTTAGATCGTGACAATGATCTAGTACGACTAAGAAACTTGTAAATAAATTTTGCAAAATTTTCATTGCTTGTTTTATGTTATGAGAAGAAAAAATAAACAAAAAGTTAAGTGAAGGTTTTCGAACAAGAGACATCGAACGAAAGACGTCCCTGGAAGGTAAAACAAAATTATTTGAGGTGAAAAAATGACCTTATTAAATATGACATGCATTTCGAAATCAATCCTTAATCCGTTCACAAATTCTGAATTTTCCCCCATTTTGAATATCAAGCTTATCCCGAACTTGATGGAAAATCTAATGACCCTCATTCGACTAGTAGTGCCCTTTCAGGTTTTCACCGACTAGCCTCTCTATATTTTCATTTTCCTCCTTGTTGTCTTGTGGCGCCCTTTTAGGTTTTCGCCAACAAGACTTCATTTTTTCTTCCTTTTTTTCTCTTTTTTTTTTAAAGAAACCCCTTCTCACCTTCTTTGCGTTTATCTATATCCCTTTATCTTAACTTCTCTCAGAAGTATTCATCCTTATGGCTATCGTACACCCATCTCTCGATTGTGATGATAAAAATAAACTGCGACTTTTTCAAGCAAACTCTTCTTTTGATGGTATATTATTGCGCTATAATCTCAAAGATCGGTTAGAAGGCTCTTTATTTGGACCGTAGCATGGGATTTGGTTAGGCTAGAAAGAAAAGTCCAACATAAAGCTCAAAAACGTCTCATGAGACGACTAGATGAACACTTCAACCTCATAAATCATCCCTTTTGTAAATGAAATAAACTTTCGCCTCAGTTTAGTCTAAACTAGGGAATTTTTGAATTCTTCTCTTTGGTATGAAAAGGATATGAAAAAATATCATGAGATATTTGGGTAAATGTTACAACCTTTGGAATCATTTTTAAAGAATTTGTGCCCCAGTTTAGGATAAACTGGGGCCTTCGATTTTCTTTGTACAAGCTGCAAACTTGGAGGCAAGTTTTGCATCAAAGTGAAACAGGGAGCTATTGAGCTTGTCTAGGTGAAGAAATTGAAAAAGAACAGGGGGAATATTGAATTTTTCCCTTAGTATGAAACTGAAAAGTAGGGCATCATTGTTTTTTTCCTGAATTGAAAAAAAACAAAACATACGAGGATAATAGATTTTCCTCGTGAAATGAACACAAAGAAGCAAACAGAATATTCAATTTCCCTATTTTTCATAACAAAAATAAAAACAAACTTCTACCTCAGCTTAGGATAAACTGGGGCTTTTGATTTTCATTGTACACGCCGCAAACTTGGAGGCAAGTTTTGCGTCAATATGGAACAGAAAAAAAAAAACTTTTCATTACTATGACTGCACCAGAATGGTTGTATGTATCCTTTCGAGAGGAATCAGGTCAGACGTAGCTCTAGCACTTAGTGCTAGCTTTTGTGTCATTTCTTGTTTTTGATTTTTTTTTCTTTTTTATTCAATTGCAATCGCATTAATTCCAAAAAGAAGGTATGCAGAATGAAAATAAAAAAGCTCAAAAATGGCTGACCAAAAGATATAGTGTTTAGGTAGCAGAAATGAAAGTCGTTCGTCATCCCGACCCGAGAATGTCTCGCATAGTTGTACAACAATATGAGTCGACCCAAAATCACACATAGAGATGGGATGTGATTTCACTAAGTATCCTCGATTTTCGCTCCAACAATGATCCTAGAAAATGACATTTCAAATACATCCAAAATGATTTTGTGAATGCTTTTGAGCTTTTCCTATACTTGCCTTGTCATATTCATTCTCATTTCCCAAATGATTGATTGGTACAAAGTTCAACCGTGTTTTCAGATTAACATGTGAATTATGCACAAATGTTATGATATTATGGCCGACAAAACATAAAACAGAAACACTAAAAAGATAAGATCAAGAGAAATAAAGACAGAATGTAGAGACGAGACGTGTATCTTACTATTGATTGTATTAAAGGAAGAAGGGTTTGAAACATCAAAATGAGCAAAATAATGCATTTGGGTTACAACTCTAAAATAACCCAGTACACAAAAAGATTAGCAAAACAAGCTATAAAATGCCCCTCCTAATGGGAAGAGGTGTTGATTCTAATTGTCCATTTTTCACAAATCAAGGCCAATGCACTGCACTCATGCACTGCTGACGCCTTCTTCAGATTGTGCTATTTCGGTGCCAAAGACGTACCTCAGACCCGACAACATCTTTTTTCTCTGCCTCATTTGTTTGGACTCCCCTCGGGATAGACTTGCTTTTTTTTTTTTTTTTTTGGAATGGATGAATGACTGATCAAGTTCAGAAACTGGCTTCTGGAGACCCTGCCCATCATTTTCATTTTCCCGACCTCATTTCCGTCTCACCCATCTTGGTTGCATCTCCCTTCTTTTACTTTTTATTGAAAAATCCCATTGTAAACAACTTTATCTTATTCAATTGAGTGAGATGTCTGCTACCTCTGGCATAATTACGGTAACTAGATTTACCATCATATGTATCTTTTTCATCCCAACTGATAAAGAATTAATGGCCACTATTAGCCTTGATGACTCTGCTCCCAATCCTCCTCCACACAACATCCCCAGCATATCTGTATCATCATAGACTAGCAACGGATTCTAGTTGGATCTGACCATTATCTATCAAAGCTTGAATATACTTCGTAATAAAATGACAACCCTCTCTATAATTCCTCGATGCACCCGAATGATAAGCGAACTGGCGAGAGTCTTCCACCCTATCCCTAGCATTCATTCCCCCATTGATCGATCTCAATATGCCAAAAGCATGCAATTTCTGAAAAAGATCAGCATAATATTTCCCAATTACTGTGTACTCAATCTTTTTCTCTTGACGCACCTTCTCATGATTGGCTATTGGACAAAAACCAGGAATTCCTCTTGGCCGATTGACATGGTTCAGTGGAGACTGGAACTGTTTGTGAAAAGCTTGGTGTGTTTTGTATATAGGTCATGGAGGTGGAGCGCGCCATTATGGATAAAATGATGTTGGAATATATGGTTGTGTTGTGTGAATTGAGTATTGGGGTTGAGGAATGGAGTATTCTGGATTTTGTGTGAAGAAGTAGTATTGTGAAGGTGTATTTGTGGAGCTTGGTTTGAGTGGGTCTGATTGTTTCCTTTCTCACTCCAAGGTTTTGGATCCGAACCTATCATGGCTACATCATCATCCTTTTCCTTCCTACGACCATTGAACCTCGATTGCAATGCCTAGCTAGTGGCTCTCAAAGTTGTTGGATTAACAATCTTTCTGGCCTTGATCCCTCTTTCAATCATTTCTCCAATTCGCACAGTTTCACTTAATTGTTTTTTGATGGTAGAGGCCATTACTTGGTAATATGTATCATCAAGAACTTCAACAAACTCTTCGACCATTTTCTTATCATGTATCAGAGGGCTTACATACGCCACCTGATCACGCCATTTGTAGGCATATTCTCTAAAACTTTCACTTGGTTTCTTTGTGATCGTCTTCAAAGAAGAACGATCACGTGCAGCCTCTATTTTGAATCCAAAATGTCCAAGAAGGCATTGGCCATGTCATCAAAACTAACCCATCTTGAAAATCTTGTTGGATGAACCATTCTATTGAAGGTCCTTCCAAACTATCAGCAAAATATGACATCAGCAACTCATCTTTCCCATTGCCTCTCATCTTGTAAAAAAAATAAATCTTCAAGTGGATTCTTGGGTCATCTTTCCCGATGTACACATTAAACTTTGGCAAATTGCATTCTTCAGGTAAAAGCACATGAGGCTTTTCAATTTTCATAGTTTTGCTCTAGGCTTTTCAATTTTCGAGCAAAATTATTCTCTTCTGTCTTTACGAACCTATCAATATCATCATGTGATTCTGGATGATGTCCTTGAGCTTGGTCATATTTTTTATGCCAATTCCTTAACTGTTGATCGCTGTTCGACTATTGTAAAATGCGTCATCTAGGATCTATGAATATCGGGGCAGGAGCCTCGGCAGGCCATGTTGTACAGGCTGTGGAAGTTGTGCATCAGGGTGCACTTTAGGTTTACTTGTTATACCACGTATAGGGCCAGAAGAAGAGAGATTTGATGGATCATTGACTACGGTAGATGTGCCTGGTGCATGCAAGACCAATATTGGTACGACTCCGTCTAAGATGGTTGGCTTGGGAGGAGGTGTCTATCCCGAGGTCACTACATGATGCATGTTGACCAAAATTGTTTTAAACTTTGGACCTCCCCGGTCAGAATTTCATCTTCTTGTGTAAGGAGTTTCCAGACACTGGTCTCAGATCTCTCTGTCAGACGACATGGTGAGAAGCGTAGTTAAAGGTCCTTTTGATTTACTTGCATAACGACAAGATGTTGCCCGAGTGCTATTCCAAAATCTCTCGTAATTGAGAGAGCTCTATAGAAAATAGAGTAGGTTAGGAAGAACAAAATTCATGAACAAGGTGCGCCTAGGAGCCTAAAAGTCGTCATTCATCATCCCGAAATATTTTTGATTAGATTCCCAAGTGTATTGTTTGACTTCATATTTTCTTTTTTCACTCCTCTATTTTTCAAGAGAGGTCATAAGGTGAAACAAACTGACACATAAAAATAATATTTTTTGTATTTTGCATTACTAAATAAAATATAGACAGTGATTTATACAAATAAACTAAAAAAAGCATGACCAAAAGAAAAGGTAGGAATGACTGAATTTTAAAAGAAATTACGACATCTAAGTTTGAAAACAATATGAAGTGGTACATGTAAAATGTTCAACTAAAAATAAAGTGTATCTCCCCTATCCTGATAACAACAAGACGAACTAGCCAGTCTATCACATCGAATGTCGGCCCCTCATGACAAATGCATGACCGTGTAATTTCTCTTATGAGGCATAGAAGAGGACAAAACATCGATACCTACAGAAAATACGTATTAGGAATTTGAATGAATAAAATGCCTTTTTAAAAAGCATCAACAAACCAAAACTAGCAGATGCTTCTAAAAATATCATCTCATAAAAAGCTAACATTGTTTGGAAATCTCAATTTGCTATTTCAAGACTCAGTGATTTCTATTAAAAATTTTGCCTAAAATGTATCAACAAAATTTTTGGCCAATCAGGGCACTTGGAAACACTTGGAATAATTTTGCCATTATAACGACATAAAATTGATACTAGAAAAAATTGCCAATACTAGCACTTAGATATATCCACAAATAAATAGTCATTATAACAATGCAAAAATTACATATAAAAAAGATTGTGGACCCTTGCACTCACAACTTCTTGCAAAAATTCGCCAGCATAATGGCCTGACTCAAAATTACAATAAACAAGACATCTCCGATTAAAATTTGAAATTCACCCTACTATCTTTCTTTTTCATCATTTTTATTTCATTTTTCTCCTTTCTTTTGAAATCCTTTCCTCCCCAATTTGGTCAGCATGACAATTTTCTCTAGGCGCATGTAACATAAAAAAAAGCCACAACTGTGTCTTTTGGGGACGCAGAACCCGTCAAGACACAAGGGAGTCAGCCTAGATACAAGTGCACTGCACCTAATTAAGTCAGATGAAATGCAAATAATTGGGCCTAAAGGTTTAACTCTAGGTGACACAACTGACTTAGTGTCTGTACTAGCTAGAAACCCGATGGAGAAACTAGGTGGAAAAGGTGTCAGGGCCATCCGACAATAGTGTCTGCGACATTAAACCCCAACCTACATTCCTCTTAAATCGTGGGCAATTATAGTAAGAATGTTTCCAAATGCCACAAGCTATCTAGTAAGTACACGTGTGCGTGTATTCAGAGACTCAGAGGTGTTACAGAGAAAACAGTTTATATGTACAGTTCAACAATAACAAAGCGATAACATTCAACTGGGCAAATAACAACAAACAATACTCAAAAAGCCAAAAAATAACAAAATCAAATTCTTAGATTCTAAATATCCCCAGCAGAGTCGCCAAGTTGTCAAGCCCTTAAAATTTATACAAGAAAGTTTGTTTTTATTTTAAGGCTTGTGACTTGTGTTTTAAAGGTAAAAAATTATGAGAACTCGGAGTCACCACTTGACATGTTCAAAAGTATGTCAAGCAACAAAAAAGGTACGTCAAGCCACAAAAAAGATACCTTTAGAACACCTTTAACTAGTCTAATAGTCTGTGTCAGAGAATCTGGGTAAGGATCTCAATTGACTCACGGGAAGGTATTAGATCCCCTCGAATTCTGTGCTAAGCACAACTGCTTTTATTTATCGCATTTCAACTTTTAAATATATTTGTTGTTATCTTGCCTTGTTTTGTTACGCTTTAACTGTTTGAACCAAAGATTGTATCAAAGCAACACACGAGGTATACTTTAGAAAAGATTAGATTTTCAATTTAAAACTTTTTTTTTGTATAATAAGTAGGCCATTAACCGTACTTATCATTATGTATTATCATGTAAAGTCTTTCAGTTCCTATTAATTTATCTAATCGTATTATATTTTCATTATTAAACTCACTCCATATTAAAAGGTAATGAAGTGACAAAAATAATAAATGGGAATCAATTGATAAAACTCGTTTTCAGCTTTGTGCAGTTATGGGTCTTTGAAGCTTTCCAAAACAGTTGGACCAATTTTAAGTTATGGACTGTTTTATCAAAATAATAGGCTGTTTATCAAAATGATGAGATTAACGAGCATGTTTACGTTAGTTTGCATAATCATGCGCATGTATCGTTTCAGTCCATTTTTCATTGGTTAAAATCCTGCATTTTTCACTTAGCTGCTTCCAGAATATTGATTTAATTTGCATTTACAAACATATTTACAACCTACCTTTTCACATTTAATCCAAACTTACAGAATTTATAAATTTGCAAATATGTGTCTAATTTTCAGAAAAGTTTCCAAATTTGCTTCTTCAAATTTGTCAATATTTTTAAGAATTTGCACTCCGTGGTTACTTGTAAATCAGATTTGGAACATACTAAATTTGCTGAAAAAGTAAATCTTGACTTGCAAGTTTCAACAAATTTCAACCATACTATCTACAATTTTTTCTTCATACGCACGGTGTGCTCAAGCAACAGTTATGGAAACATCAAAAACACTCAGTAGGTTCTTGTTTTAAACATGGTAACCATGTTTCATTCTTGATGAAGAAATAGCTAAATAATACACCAAAAAAACATAATCTTATGGCCATTAAATTATTGTTACCAAATATTCTCAATATATAGAAGGTTGGATTGTGTTTACCTAGATACGAGACATTAGAACACGGGTAAGTCGATCCACTAGCTAAACCATAGCCAACAAACACAGTAATGCACCAAATATTCAGCAACTAAACAGCCTCGTATCACCCTCAAACTTGAAGTTTATAGCCCAAAAGACTCTTAGAGTTGATATCTTTTGGTTCTAAACCCATATACTTAACTTGCTAAGTGTTTTCCCTCTTTACTTTCTAAAAGCACTCAATGTCTTTTTTTTCTCTCAATTTTCAGCAGGTTGTTCATGGTTTAAGAGAGTGAAGCTAAAAGGTGGAGTGTGGACTTGTACAAGACTACAAGCACACACCCCTTCTACTTAAGTATACTAGCCTTATTTTCAACATAGTATAACAACTATTAAGACTACTTTTCAGCTCAATATGCTGTCCGAAAAGGTGAAAAAATAAGTTGTCCAAGTTTGCTCTATTGGCCCATACTAGGGTTTTATGCATGAACTAAAATTTGGAAAAGCCAAATTAGAACAATCCTCTAACTAAACTCAAACAACCTATTAGGTCTTAAGTTAGTTCTCAGTTAACTTGGCCAAAAAGTAGATGGACTCAAATCTAAGACACAAAAAATATTTCATCAGACTCTAAGCTTGAAGAAAAAATTCATAACTATCTAGTATAGAAGTCATGCTTCTCACTATTACAGAAACCAACACAAGAAACTACAACAACTTCTTGAATACTCAAGCAATAAGAAACTGCCATGCTCAAACTAGTATTATCAAGCAACCAGACGATGTATACATTCCTACGGGCGGTCCTACATATGAATACATACTAATCACTATACTTCATATGGCCAATTCTTAATAATCATCTAAACATACATATTCAAATGATTCTTAACAAGAGAATGGACTTCAATAAACACAGACAACGGTTCATTACCACTTACACTTTGAAGTGCAGCGTAAACTATAATCTATCATTTCACATTTACACAACTATGACTTTTGAGCTCAAACTCAAAATGAACTAAACACTAGATGAATGACAGGTTAAAAAATGGAACAGTTTATACCTCAAATCAGTGATATGTCTAATGGAAATCATACCGATCTTATACCAAAATAAATTGGCCAAAAAACCTTACAACTTTTCTCATTTCAGGCCAACAACTCAAAGCAAATTAATAATAATCTGCAAGGGCATACTTTAACAGTGAAAACCATGATACAGACAATATTAAGACCAAAAGCCATGGCTATACAATTCCATACTTAAACTAGGAAAAAAACTATATGTTGAACAATGCACAAGTTTGAGTATGAATAGACACTAGGAAGCAATACTTCTACGTGTCTTCCAACAAGAAAATTGAACAAACCTTCACGATTTCATACTTAAATGGGAACATAAGACCTGCTTATACACCTTTAATACCTAGATGGAACTAAACAAACAAACCAAAGCCAAAATCTTCACTGAAACTAACCAATAAATAGACAAACCTATTCAACTCCCAAACTATTATCGAACAAAGGTATATAACTTATCGACGCGCACGAGTCAAAGAAAATTCCAATGATTTAATGTTTAAACTAAACTAATCATGGAGTCCAAACCAATTTACATTCACAACAGGGAACATGGTTTGTCTCTGGTCAAGCCACAAACATACACAGACATGATTCTTGTAAACACTTTATATCTAATGGCTACTAAGTTTCATGGACATATGGGATAAAAGAAAATATAAGGGATTAATTTCTAATCAAAGCTAAAAGGAAAGTACCTGCAAGCTGCTGTGTTGCAACTGAATCATCACCACTGCTGCCCACCGTCACTACCTCAAGGCAGCCTTGGTGTCACTGCCTATCTCCACCACTTTGTTGCCTCGAACTCCAGTGCCATGTCGCTGCCTTAAGCTTCAAAACGTCCTATACATCGTCACCAATGTCGCCAAAGTACAACCTTGAACCACACCCATGCGGTCTCGTGCCTAAGAAAAATCTCGTGTGAAGAAGTTCAAGGCTATGCCTTTACAAAGAGAAAGGTGTAGAAAGAAAGGGAGAAAATAGGAAAGGCCTCCACTGAAACTTTCATCTACGACTTTCGGCTAGGAATTTGGAGAAAATAATAGTGGAATGAGAACGAGGAGGGTGAGACAATTTTGGATATAATATTTTTTTGTAATTTCAGGACGCCGACCAGAGGTGGCGGATGGCGGAGCTGTGGTGGTCCAGTGGTGGAGGGATGGCGGGTCAGTAGAGGCTGGTGTTTTCCAGCAGTGAGGGGAAAATTAGGTAGGGTTTTACCTGTCTTATGGGAGTTGTTGGGGTTGAGGATAAAAATGAGGGTTTGAGGCTTATATAGTGTAGAAAATGGGTCGGGTCAAGGTTGTGGGCAGAGTGGGTTAATGCTTATTAGGCTGATTTTTATTTTTTGTATAGCTGATATAAACAAGCCCAATGGTCTTAACATTTGAACTAGACTAAATACACAACTTAGACTTTAAATTATCTGGATTATCAAACTAGTTAACTAAATAGAATTAATACACATAAAATATACTAATCACATAGACAAGTAAACATAAAACTTATTTTTGGATAACTTTTTTTGTATTTTTCTTCTAATTAATTATATAGCTAGATGAAATGGCAAAAGGCGAAAATCATGGAAATTTAATACGACCATTCTGAGCAATTTTTTTTTTTAATTTTCTTGCCAAAATTATGTGATTATATCCCTACCTGTTGAGTGCTGATATAAGCGGTCAGGAAGTGAAAAACGCATGATAGGAATAGTAAAGGCATGTATACGCCTGGTACTCGTCCCCTATCTTATGGCGTGCCTTGCATTAATGATAATACTCAAGTATAGCGACATGGAGTCATACGATTGGAGAATTACCCTGTGTCTTCCCAAGGCTATAACAGCTCTGCCATATCCCGTAAACATAGGGATTTATCATGCAAGGCATAATTACCACGATCACACGTCTGTAAATGATATACTTTTCTTCTTGGACTCTTCTTTGATTGTATAAATATCCCAAGACATTCTTAATCATCTTCATACTTTCTTGTAATTCATTTTCTGCCAAAGCTTCATCTGTCTTCAACCCACTTTTTCTCAATGGAATAAGAAATTAATTTCTTACCAAAGATTTTAGAGACAAAGAGTATATTCCCCTTGTATTGAATCACGATAACAATGGTAAAATACTGTTACAAATGCCTAAACAAGAGAGTGAATATGACAATATTTCCATTGAGTCTTACCGTACTACAGTCCAACCTAATGATATTTCATGCATCAAGATTGAGTGTAATTGGGGGTCTACTGCAGACATCATTATTCCTTCCACAACAGAGAGGATTTCCACCCATCAGGCTGGTTATTCGGTCATTCAGACATAACCCTTTTCTTTTCATTTCAACAATCGCATGCACTCGATACGAGGAGGTATGCCGTCAATATAATATTTTTTTAGGCTAGGTCGGGCCTGCTGTTTGCGTCTAGTCGTTGTTCTTGACCATTTAGCTACTCACGCGGGTTTTGACTTCATTTTCTGGAACCTTCACATCTTCTACTCTCCCCATCTTCATAAGTCGGACGTGGTAAACTAAAAGAGGGGGAGGAGAGGCATTATTTCCAATAATAAAGACTCTAAGGACCTTGTTGGTTCCATCGGTACGTAGTTGTACATAACCCAAGCATTGTCTCATATATCCCTCTTCCAGAGATTTTTAACCGAAATCGTAAGTCCCCGTGCTTCAGCTCTGTTTGATCTGTTTAAAGTTCTTCATGCTAACCTTATTCTTTTTTAGTGAACCTTGTGACTGATTTCCTGATTTCTCATAATGCCCTGGCTTCATGGGTTACTATGATTTTCACCAAGAACCCTGCTCGAACGATGAATTTTGCGGCCCTAGCCGATATAAATGGTTGGCAGACGAAAGACCATGGTACATTATTTCTTTTCAACGATTGCAAATCTTTTCCATTATTTGTGCCTAACCTCCCTTTTTAGGGTTCTCCCCCGTGTAATGCCTAGGTTGAAGGAGATTCCCATTGCTGCTCCGTACATTACCCCCTTCCCAAATGTGTTGGCATCTGCTGAGCGAGCCAGTAGTTGACACTCTTCGAAGAAGAAGATATCCAATAAGTTGAGAAAAGTTGTTGCTATTAACACACCCTTGGTAATTTTTGATACTGAAGAAGTCCCTAGGGTATCTACGCCTGAGGCCGTTAATCCTCCTACTGGTTTTGTTATCCTAGAGTCCGCCCCTTCTGCTGGCAAATGTAGGAACCTTGTTGATGCAGGTCTTGAGGCTGGAGGACAACATAAAAGATGAAGTTGTTAGTCTAGTAGCCCATTTCGAGGCTTCAATTCCAGGTTAGCACAACCCTTCATCCTTCGCTTTTGCTTTGCTACTCATGCATTTGCAGAATTGTCCTTCATTGTATAGAACTTTCTACTGTAGACATGGCCCCCAAATCTCTGTCTTAAAAAAGAGATTGTTAGAGCTAAGTATGCTATTGAGAAACACAGGGCCGGAGGTGTAAGTGTTGCCGTTGCAGAGGAACATGTTAGTGGATCCTGGATGTTGTAACTAATCATGCTGCCGAGCTAGTCAATCTAGTTGAGCACAGTTATTTCTCCGACTGTAAACACAACGACCTGCTGAAGGTCGCTATTGGGTACTCCCTCATGGTATGCCTTCCTTACTGGCTTCTTTATTTTAAGTAGAATTTCCACTTTCTCTGAATATCTTCATGGTTCCTATTCAGGGGGTCATGGCCTTTCAGGAGGTCATTCATCATGGGAGCTTTGATGAGTAGTTGAAAGAGAAGAATGATGCTCTTCGGGGCCAAGTTGCAAGTTTGCAACCTTTTGATGCCAAAGTAGAGGAGTTGAGGGAGAAGGTCTGAGTAACGCGGAATGATCATCGTCTTCAACAGATGTGGGCTGAACAGCTTGATACCACGATGGACACTAAGATCTGTACATAAGAAGAAGGTTTCAGCACTAACAACGTCCCTTCAAAAAACTAAAGCTGTAGGGAAAATAAACCCAGCTCATGTGGTCCACTTGGAGGCGAATGAGTTGGCTCTAACACAACAAATGTCTGAAATAGAGGAGAGGGCTAAGTACGACGATAAAAAGGCTGCAGATGCTAAGAGCCTCGATGCCTTTCGCCAGGACGAGAATGATAAGCTGCAGAGGAGCGTTAAATCTCTGGAGCAGTATCGCGACAAACGCTGTTCTAAAACCTCCTCTCTGTTTAGAAAGACCGATGCACTGCGTGCCAGGCACGTGGCTGAGCTGGAAAATACAAACCTAGCTGTCATGCTTGTTACCCTCCAGAAGATCCATGCCAACCTTGGTTTGGACGTGCCTGTTGAGATTGAGAAGATGACAAGGTTGGTGGTGGAGACTCATGCTCAGTTGGGACCTGATCTGTATGATGGTACAAAGGAGGCCTGCGGTGATGGAGATGATGATTCTCTTTTTGCCGAACCTGCAGCAGCTGGAGCAGGACCTTCGTGGAGTGTTTTCGCATGAGGAAGTCCACCGAGAGAATACTGATTCCCCCACCCCTCCTCCCATTATGACAATGTATTTTTTGAACTCCTGCCCGTGTTTTGGGCGTTTGAAAATTGAATGAAGACTGTTCTCTTTGAATAAATTTTAACTTCCATTCTTGTCTTATGAAAGCATTATTGCCTCTTTGTGATGATCGTAGCTTTTTCACCATAAGCAATTTAAATAATACTGTTGGGAGACTTAAGTTTCTACAGTCTATGATCGTGCCTATGTGGGCATATATGCGCCGAGTGTCGGTGACTTTTGTTTAGGTAGTCATAGATGTCCTGCCTTATTTATGTTCAGAATGTTAACGTATTATTGAGAGCCTTAGCGGGTGTGTTTCCGTCTATTGATAACCAATTAGCACTTGTAGAAAGTGGCTTATTAAATTTGGCGCCAGCAGGTAGCGGCTTAGGAGCATCTGTGGTCGATTTCTTTTAGGGCTAGGCTCGCGCCCACTAAGAGACATCTTTACCCCCATTGCAATTAACGAGGCAGTTTTGCGTTAAAGCTAGAACGGTTGTGCTTGTCCGTTCGAGTGCTTAAGTCTTTCACGGCACTATGCGGACCGTCGTCTCCGCTGACATGTTGGTGCGAATGCTGAATTGACGACTTCACCATACGATAATGTGTGGCGGCTTAACTAGAATTGATCTAGCTTGAGCGAGTTTTTAACATTGACATGCACTAAGGAGTAAGCGTTTTACTTCAACTCAAAATATAGCCGAGGGCTATGAATGATTGGGTCTTAAATAATCTAAATATAAAACTGACTAAAATGGGATAGTAGTTTTATTTAGAAAAGAAAGGGGGGATCTGAACCCATATTGTTGTGGGTGTAAGCGAAGGCATCGAAAATACTATAACTAAGTAGAAATTCAAAAAATTAATAAGAATTGATTAAATTAGATAACTAACGGAAGTTGCACCTCCGGGATGCTCTACTCCTTCTCCCCCAAACTTTTAATAAGCTGATTGACTGAAATAGTCGCCTTGGGTGATTGATGTTTCGGGGCATTCTTTAGCCTCATGGGGACTCATCGTATCCTCTGCTGATTTTTCTTGCTCTCCATGTATCTCTTTTATGCCCTACTCAGTTAGGTACTTGGGTTTTTGATGCAAGGTAGAAGTCACTGCCTTCATCTGATAGATCCACGACCGTTCTACAATAGCGTTGTAGGGGATGCCTCCTTTAATTACTTAGAATAACGTAGTGTGATCAGTTCCGAGCATGTGAACTGTGAGATTTACTTCCCTAATGAACTTCTTACAAGATTTATTGAAGCTTGCCAAAGTATAAGCACTTGGGGTCACTTGGTCCTCAAATTTCATAGCTTGTATGGTCTCCCACTTGATCAAGTTTACAGTGTTGCCGGCGTCGACTAGGACACGCTTAACATCCATATCTCTGATCCTTAGTGTTATGACCAAGGCGTCATGATGGGGAAGATCACAAGTGCCAAAGTCTTCGTTATCGAAAAATATTATTTCATCACGGTTGTGACCTCCTTCGACCTCTGTCACCTTCTATTTGAAACCATCAGATAAGGCCTCCTATGATGATGTTAATGGATCTTTTTGGCTCTAGTAGATCAGGGGGACCTTCTAAGCTCATGTTCTTGGAGCAACTCTTCTTCCATTTCCCTGACTGCAATTCTTTCAGGTTCTCTTTGTTAAGCAGTTGCATTACTTCCAGTATCAAGGCTCTGTAACCAGCGAACTCTAGCTCATGGTCCCTGTAGAACTCACAGTAAAGGTTTGAATCTCTCTTGCATGGTTGCGCTCTCATGTTATTGGGCCATCGGATGGTAGTATTCCTCATGAGGTCCCTTACAAACTCCCCCGTGTTGACGTACATTCCTAACCCCTCTAACCTATTGGGAGCTCTTTCAATGTTGAGCCATCCCCTGTGACTATGTGAAGTGTCTTTACGGGTGTCCACACGTTTCTTGACAAGCTTTGGGGGCTCAGCTCTATAATCTCTTCTACTCCACTTTCTTCTGTCTTCTGCTCGAGGCTCTTCTGCTTATTCAAGTTTTCAGCTTCGGTGGTTGTCTTCAGGGATCTTATGGGCACTGTCATCGAGCTTTTGAGATGATTCCGGCTTAATACAGAGTTTTTATTTATATCGCTGGTACAAGGTGTGTTGGGCAAAAATACGTCACTCAATATTACGGGGATACAAGTCCAGCTGGCGAGATTACACTTATCTTACAAGTCACCGGGTGCAGAGGATACATGTCCGATCCTGGAGCCAACGACCGTTTAGGCAGCACGGCCATAGGATGCAGGGTATACATCCCGCTGCCTAGGGTTTATAGTCTCCTAGTTAGGATTTTATACCACCGCCTTGAGTTATAGGCCCATAGCCTTATTAGCCATTGTATTTTACCTTATTTAGGACTAGGTATCACTATTATAAATACCGCTCCTTATATTGTATTGTACACCATGCAATCCTATATTGAATCCAGCTATTCTCAAGGAATAAGAATTTCTCTGCCTTTCTCTTAATTATTTCGTCTTGTTTATTCATTACTGCTTTTTTATACTTATATACTTTGCCATTTTAGTTACTGTATTGCTTGTGACCCTAACCATAAACAATTGTTTAACCTAGATGTACAATTTTAGGCATATACAGTTTGGTGCCCACCGTGGAGCCCATGCAATTGTAGGTATTTTACAAAGGAAGAGGCACAATCATGTCTAACAATGATAGCATTCCAAAGAACACTGCAGATGTAGTAGACGAGTCCGATACCTATGATCCTAGCGTACAGCCTAAAGGTCCCGTTGAATAGCTAAAAGACTCTTCCCATAATTGATCCCTGTTGCAAGTAATGGGGTAGTAGACCGATCGTTAGAAGATAATCCTGAGTTCAGAACTTTCATTTTTAATCTCCTCAAAACCATGTCAGAACAGGCAGAGCAGAAATCGAACATCGTGATCGAAGGAGTATCTCGAAAGCTAGGGGCAATGTTTGTTGGATCATCTCAGAGGCCAGCTTCCCCACGAGGACCAGCGCCGACGAATAATTCACCATCATTCATTCCTAGCCAGAGGCTCAACATGGATCTCGCCCCTGGAGGCTCGTCAACAATCAACAACCAAGAACTCAAAGGAGCTCCTGTCATTAAGGACCTCACAAAAGAGATGAAGGTCATCCACGATAGAATTGGTAATGTGCCGGGTGCTCCACCCCAAGTAACCACGGTGGATGAGCAGAAGTTTTATAAACATGCATACAAAGTAAGTGCTACACCGGTCCGCATACCAAAGCACTTCTGCTTGCTGGATAACCTGAAGTATGATGGACCGACTGACTCAGACGAGCATATTTCTGCGTATTACACTGCTGTGAAGAGTAATGAGATTACCGAGGAAGAAATCTAGTCTGCTCTAGTAAAGAGGTTTAGCTCGACCCTGATTAAAGAGGCCCTCGCTTGGTACACTCAGCTACAAATGGGATCTATCTAATCATTCACTCAGATGTAAGACTTGTTCAAGAAAGTGCATTCTGGTGCCCAAGAGCGGGAGAAGCGCATGGAAGATATCTTCGAGGTACGTCTATGAGACAACGAGTTGCTAAAAGACTACCTTGATAGATTTCAAAAGGAACGCATGGAGCTTCTTCCAATTTTTACAACATCGCTGTGGTAGCCTTTGCCAAGAGTCCGAATTCAAAGGGATTGTTTGCCACCGGGGAGTTGTAGTGGAGTTTAACCCAGCACCTGGTGTCCACATAGAGCACGTTGCACCAAAGTTACACTAAGAAGCATCGCCATGAGCCCGGAGAATCATCCTTCCCCAAGGAAATGCAACCAGCCGTCCAAGACATCATTCGCCAAGGACAGAAGCGAGGATACACGCAGAAGCCTCGAGTAGGAGACAAAGGGAAGCTGAATAGGAGAGATAATAGAGATGATTTCCAGAAGCGGGAAGATAATGGTAAGGCCCACGCTCTATCAACTAAGGGGTCACTCAGCATAGAGGGGGTTCCTGATCAGTTCGAAGAGTTGGGATTGAGAGTCAACATCGTAGAGCTTGTAAGGGATAATATGAAGGAATCCGAAATACGTTGGTTAAGCAATTTTAGGGCCGAGCTGGGCAGAAGAAATAAGAACCTTCATTGAAATTTTCATAGGGACTACGGGCACGATACGGCCGGGTATAGAGCATTGATTCTAGAAGTTATGGATTTGTTAAATAAGGGTTATCTCAAGGACCTACTCACCGACAGAGAAAACCAGACCTTCACCAAAAGCGAGAGCGAAGATGGACCCCCGGACCTACCTGACCCCAAGACATCAATCAACATCATAATTTGAGGTCTAACACTACTCGAAGGGTTAAAATGACAGTACGATAGCACCTGTAATGATCGTGCAAGAAATGAGACGATTCTATTTAGCGATGAGGATAGCATCATTCGTAATGATCCGCACCATGATGCCTTAGTTATAACGCTCAAATGGAAGATACGGATGTCAAACGCATCTTAGTCGATGCTGGCAGCGCCATAAACATCATCAGATGGGATACACTGTAGGCGATAGGCGTCGAGGGCAGAATTGTACCGAGTGTCTACATACTCGTTGGCTTTAACAACTTTTGTGAAAGATCCATCGGCGAAGTTAACCTTACTGTTCACCTTCCAGGTGCAAATGATGTTTCATCTTTTCAGGTAAAAAATGAGTGGAGTTCCTTACAACGCAATCGTTGGACGACCATGGGTCCATCAAGTCAAAGTAGTACCATCCACATGGCACCAAAAGCTGAAATACCCTACTTAATGGGGGATAAAGGAAATTAACGGTGATCGGGAAGCAGCAAGAGAGTGTTATACAGCAGCAATTTTGGGAGCAGCAGTCTGCGAGGAAATGCCCATAGCAAACACCTCAGAAGTCCCTGAAGACCCTGAAACTACAGACCATGATTTTGATGGTATGTTTGATTGATGTTTTCCGGGGATAGAGAAGGAGTAGGGACGAGTTGCAAGTACTTTTCTTTTTCAGAAGTTACTTTGTTAGCTCTTTAGTTCTTAGATTACAGAATTTTCATGCTTCTATGACATGTTACGGGTTACACCCACAACATTCCAGGCTCCACGCCTTTATTAATAAACTACTATTCACATTGTCAGTTTTATTCTCAAATTTAAGATCGATCTACGATCCAAATATTCATAGCCCAGGCCAAATACAAGTTGAAATAATACACCCACTTTTCGTGATAAAAGTAGGGTACACTACTCGCTTAGAGCTAGAGCACATCTAACTCACCCACCAGGCATTATTTGTAAGTTAAATTCGTTAATTCAACAACTGCACCTACATGCCAATGGGAATAACGTTTCATGTAGTGCCAGAAAGTTTTAAATAATCGAGTAAGTAAGCAGAGACGTTCAAAGTCGGATGTAAAAGTGATTGTTCTCACACGGGCTAAAGTCGTCCCATTGTGGGAGCAAAAAGCCATCTCCTATAGATGCAACCTAGCCGCCAAATATTGGTGCACAATTGACGTAATTGCTCAAAAAAGGCACACTGATAAACATTCTACACATTATAATATTCAGGACGACCAGAAGACATTTAAACATTAGGTGCACACGCCCACAGAGACACAACTTAACATTACTTATTGTTTACGCCGGAAACTGAAAAGCATCATAAACAAGCAGACAAGTAATTCAAGTCAAAACGCCTCAAAATGAGCCCAAAATTTTATCATTACGCCCAAAAAACATGGGCAATTATTCACAACGAAGATGCAAGAGAAAAAAAAATGTATGCATCGCGAAGAGGGGGGGGGGGGAATTCCTATTCCTCTCTTAGGGGACTCTCTTTAGCGGCAACACTCTGTAAAGGTCTTGCTTCACCAACTGAAGGTTCCGCATCTAGTGTCTCACCCCCTCTCTCTCCACTATCCTCTTCAGAACTTTCCTCAAGGTCGGATCCCAGCTGAGCATCTGGCTGGGAAACAAGCTCAGTATACGAGGCAATCTCAGTTGTCTGGTCTAATTCAAGGTCATCACGAACCCGTAGAAAAGCTCCAAGAGCAGCTGCAATGGTAGCACGATCTACTTCTGTCAAGCGCCGAGCATTCAAGGAATTCACCTGCTCATCACAGGTCATTTCCAGCGCCATAACTTCGCTCTTCAGCTTGTCATTCTCATATTGGAGGAAGGTGGAGAGGCCTTGGGCATCTGAGGCACGTTTCTCGGTAGCATTCAACTTTTCCTCCATACCAGACAATTGTCGATGCAGGTCTTCTACGGCCCCTTCTAGGCGAGTCACATTGTTGAGATGAAGTTGCTCTGAAACCTTGGCATCTGTGAGGGAAGACTTTAGGGTCTCCATGGTTTGGCTATGTTTACGAATCTTATTGGCTAACGCATTCTCCAAGTTCCTGCTCTTCAAGGCTTCTGCTCGGTAAGCATCACGAGTGGTTTAGAGCTCACCCTTCAACTCCTCAACCTTTTCAACAAAGGGTTGTAGGCTAGCAACTTGACCGCGCATGACATTGACCTCCTCAGCAAGATTTTCCTCTAGGCCACCCCGATGAATTATCTCATGGTACACCATCAACCCTTAGGAAACAGGCAGAACAAGCAGTCAGTGGAGAAAAATGGTGTTATGATTTTCATAACGAGGAAGGAAAGGGTATAGAGAAAATCCAGCGGCAACCTCAAACAGCTCATGACAGTAGTCACTGGTAAGGTGTTCTTATAGGCCCAATGAATTTGGATGTATGAACTATCACAACCCTAGGAGTCTTCATTAGTTTAATCCCTGCAACAATAGGGATCACGACCTCTCGAGCTCCACTCACGGGTTCATTCACAGCATCTACAACCACTTATTTGTCGGGCCGAAGTTGAAAGGAATCAGAAGTTTCAGGGTCGAAGTTGCAGCGACAGGTCCTAAGTACAAGAAGGATAGCATGTAATGTCCATAAAAGGTGAAGGTCTAACCTGACAAATGGGGCTCAAAAGATACAGCTGAGCACCACATCATCCTCCACACTAGTGTCTTCCTCAGCTACGGGAGTCTCTTCAATCAAATGCCTAAGCTTTCGCGTAGACGGTCCAGATTCAGCAGCAGCAGTTGGTGTTGTCTCAACAGTTTCACGCACGGGCATTCGGAGGGCTTCACCCTCGCCATCAGAAATTATCAAGGTCTCACTGGCAGTTACCACACTAGTAGACCTAGAATATCTTCTCCTCTTTGAGGAACGAGAACTGCTCGCCCTCTCAAGTATCCTCCCACCAGACGCCTACACATCAAGAAATGGAGCAATATACAGGGCAGCAATCATGATCTCACTCAAAAGGGACATTTTGTGATGAGAAAATCCTGAGGCAAACACAAATTAAGTGCGGAAATAAAGATTTTGGGCAAAGCAGAGGATCTGACAGTAATGACTTACCGTGATCTTTCGCCCGCCAACCGTTTGCATTAGCCAAGGCTACGAATGTCAACAAGTCAGGAGAGTTTCTCATAAAAATGGCGGTGATCCACGTCATTAACTCATTGTGACTTAAGGAAATGTCAGACACATTGTTCACTGAAGAATAGGAAGAAGAAGATCAGTCTGAAACAACCAAAGACGAAGTATAAAGACCTGTTTCCTTATTCTGTTGAAAATCTCTGGAAAGGGAAGAGTGGATACTATATTGGCCATCCGTACAACGACGTACATGTACATCCAGCTACGATCTCTTTAATCCTCACTATAGGGGACTGTACCTTTCTTTCCCCGCTTTATGAACATCAGTATGCCCGCTTTATGAAGACGAGGAGAGTAAAAGATAGAAAATTATCAAAGGGGAAGGCAACCTAAGCATAGTTTGCTAAGTGATCCAGTACGACCACCTGACGCCAGACGGAGGGGTTGATCTAGCCCAGGCAGATATTATAGCGACGGCATATCCTCAACGACCAAGTGGACCTGCTTATTAAGGTGAAGCGTGAAAGGGTATGTATGAACCATCTAGTAACCAGCCCTATGAGAGGAAACCCTTTCTTCAGCGTCAGGGGTGATGATATTAATAGACTCATGCCATTAATATTCATGCCTGATTCGCATCAAGTCATCCCTTGTAACCCCGGAAGGATAAAATTCTATGGAAAGGTTGCTGTTTTCACCCTCTTATTTAGGGGTCTTGCCCAGCATATAGCCATCGTCTTCCAAATTGAATGAAGTAGTAAGATAATCTTGCGCTCTAAAGTTTGCTGGAAGGAAATTTGGTTCTTGACCCACAAAAATATTTTTAAGATTGAGAAAATATTATCTTTGGAAAAGTTCATGGGATTCTTTGGAGGATTATGAATAAACTTCCGCATTTACGACGTACATATACACGTCTATGCGGATAATTTGAAGAAGATGATGAATGATCTCAATCACGTGGGATCATAATTATGATTACCGCAGTTCAAGTGATATGCATCCCAATAATTACAGGATATGAACAGAGCATGTAGCAGCATTGGGAAGATACGTGGAAAAGCCCTCCAATCATGGGGGGACACGTTGTTGTACCGACGAATTTGTATTTAATGTAACGCACGCAAAAAGGCAAGGACGAAAGCATTAGTACCGTCGCACCTTTACGTTTGCTGTCACGCTTCTTTCACTCTAACTGCTTGTGTCAGCACTCAGCAAGTGGGGGGACTGACTGTATTACGTCACTCACTATTATGGGTATACAAGTCCAGCTGGCAAGATTAGACTTATCTTACAAGTCACCAGGCGTAGAGGATACACGCTCGCTCCTGGAGCCAACGACCGTTTAGGCGGCACGGCCATAGGACACGGGGTATTACAGTCTCTTAGTTAGGGTTTTATACTATCGCCTTGAGTTATAAGCCCATAGCCCTATTAGTCTTTGTATTTTAACTTATTTAGGACTGTGTATCACTACTATAAATACCCCTCCTTACATTGTATTGTACATCATGTGATCCAACACTGAATGCAGCTATTCTAAAGGAATAACTCTGCCTTTCTCTTAATTATATCGTCTTTTTATTCATTACTGCTTTTACTATATTTACATACTTTTCCATTGTAGCTAATGTATTGCTTTTGACCGTAACTATGAATAATTTTTTAACCTAGACATAAAATTTTAGGCATAAACACAAGGTGTTCCATGTTGTCACTGGGTGTTCACTGAGACTCCATTATAGCTCTCTTGTGGCTATCGAACCTCAGGGGTTCAAGCTCTTCCTGAAAGCTACTACATCAATGTTTTCGGGCATTGGATGAAGCTCTATGCATTCCCTCTGGAATCTCTCCAAATAGTCCTTCAATAGTTCCTCATCATGCTGGTGGATCTCGAAGATACCTCCATCCTCTTTTCTCATTTCCAGGCGCCAGAGTGCGCGTTCTTGAATAAATCTTGCATCTAGGTGAATGATTTATAGACCCAAGAGGCAGGTGAGTGTACCATATTAGGGCCCATTTGGTCAATATAGAACCGAACCTTTTCACCAGAGCGTGTCAGGTTTCTTCTTCTGTGATCTCATTATTTTTTGCGACTGTAGTAGGCAGCAATATGTGGTGACACCTAATTTTATCCCTAATGCTTTGATAATCATTATTCAAACAAAATTGCATTGATAGCCACACGATTACCCCTATTCAAAGTCATTACTTCACACAGGCATATCAATTAGGCCATTTTTTCAAAAATACCTGCACAAACTACGGCCATTTACAAAATTCGCATGTTCAGTTAAGAATTTTCGGAATTACATTATTTTCAACAAAATTTCCAAAACTATTTTAAATCTTATATCAATATTTCCCATGCTTCTTTAGGTCATTATAATATTTTTAAATTAATTTTGCAATCTTTCTTTACATTTATACGTATTTTATACATTCTTATACACATTTTATACTATTTCTATACAATATATACATATATACAAGCATATGCACACATCACACTCCACTTATACATGTCAGTGCCACGTCACGTCGACGTGGCTTGATCTCAACCGCCGACGCACACGAATCCGACGGCCAACACCCATTTTCCTTTTTTAGTTACACTTTCCACCCCCAAACCCTATAACCCTTTCCCAGTTTCCCTCTTGGTCTCAGCCGAATCACACACTCTCTCTCTCTCTCTCGTGAGTCGCCCACTGTTCACGTCATTTTTCGGTCGATTCGACCGGTGAAATTCAGAGAAAATGGAACCATTGTGCTCCCCTCGTCATCTGCTGCAAAACCCCCTATACTTTTGGTGACGTTTGGGTAAAAGTCAAAATTGACCATGCTTCGACGAAAACCCCAGTCGCCGGAAAGGTCTCCGGCCATGGATAAAAAGGTAACGCTTCCTTTTCTTTTGGTGTTCCTGGCCATACGTGACATTACACCTAAATTTGCCTAATTTTAGTCGTGCATTAATGTGCTTGACTACCGTTTTGTTGATTAAGTTAAACTAGAAAAACCATATGATTATTAGTTCTCATTAAAATTTTAAGTATCATTGTAATCTCAGTATCATTTATCCTGGTGTCTTGTAATTGCTTTGATCATCTACCCTGTTTAAAATGGCATAGTTTCCATGATCACTTATGTTTTACACTTTATTTACCCTTTTGTTACGATTGGATACATGATGTTCATGATGGAATGCCTAAAACTAAGGTAGTGATCTGATTAGTGTGATTTTAGACTGATTAAATTAGAATTCTTGATTGGAAACATAAAGGGAAGTTGGTCCTGTGATTGATATAATTTCAATTAGAATTTCTTTCAAAATCTGTTAAGATCATTCTAAATAATTCCGAGCCTAAGACTTGTTTATGGATTAGCCTTCTGAACCTAGACACTGTCAAGAAAAAGGGGAGGGAGTCCAAAGTAATTTAGTAATAGGTTTGCCTTAGTTCTGGAGATTGAACTAGTTTATTTTAGGTAAGTCCACCTAATGGCATCTTTTAAACATGGAAGAGATTTTTCCTTGCCTTCTGCATAACACCTGTTTGAATCTTGAATCTCCACCCCACAATAATATAAACTACAATCTACACACACAAAAACACACAGAACACCACACAGGCATACACACTTTCAATACTGCATACTACTCTTCTCTGATCTCCTTTCAAGATTATTGAGAAGACCCTGCTCTCTTTTTTCTAGACTCTATCTCTACAAGCATCTAGAATTACCTGCCCTTTGTTTGCTTGTTCCCTTACTAATGCTCATAAGGTATTTCTCCAATTTTTAATCACTAGTGCCTATGTCTGCTTATGCTTGATTTTCCTGTTTGCTATCTCTCTCTCTCTCTCTCTCTCTCTCTCTCTCTCTCTCTCTCTCTCTCTCTCTGCTTATGTTTGCATGACCTAAAACTACCTGTATCAATTTGAGGCTTTATTATTTCATACCTTAGGCTCTTGCTAGCCTGTGATCATGTTATACAGATTGTTAGGATGGCCAAAAGGCCATACCAGCTGTTCAACTATGCTTATAAGTATTTTTAATGTTTAAACTAAAGCTATTGACACGATCCGAATTCTCGGTTAGGCCGTGCGGGCACCCGACCATCTCCCCTAAACCTGTCGGGCGAACCCTATTGACTGAATCGATATAAATTGTGAATAATTACCTTGAAATGAAAATGAACCAAATTTTAACAACATAAGATAACTTTCAAGGATAGACAAACATGCAAGCTGTCTGAATAATACAACTAACTACCAAGAATACACAATTTTAAAGGTTTCCAGATCAGACATCTAAGAAGGCCAAAAGATATGCGCACCTCCCGAAGGGAACAAAAGTAAGGAAAACTGTAATATCTGAAGTTGGTGGCCGCAATGAACAGGATGGCTCACCGTAGACAGCTGAAAACGTACTACTCCTCAATCACGATGTGACTGGCTGGTTCCTGGAGCAGAATCTGCCGAACGAAAAGAAAAGACAAGAACAAATAGGGGTGAGTCATAAGGACTCCATCTGAATCAAGCTCGAAGTAGGCGCGTTCTGAGAACCACGTGCTGGAAACTGAGCTGGTCTGACAGGAGGCCTACTCTGTTGCTGATAACTCCTACCTCCATATGAGGTACTAGAATGCCCTGGACCACAAGATCTCTTACTCTCCCGTTCTAACTCCTGTATCTCCAATCTATGATAGGCCTTATACCTCCCGACAATATCGACAACGACATCAAATAGACTACCAACCTCAATCTCACTAGCCATCTGGGACCGCTAATGAGGAGAAAGCTCATCAATAAAACGTCTGACCCTCTCAGAGGGCTCCTACACGAGATCTGGAGCATAGCTGGACATCTCTGAAAATAAAAGCTCGTACTCCGTGACTGACAGGTTACCTTTTCCAATCCTCTCAAACTGTCTCCTCTTCTCATCCTGCTGACTGCGAGGGAAAAACTTCTCCATGAATCGATGGGAGAAATCATTCCAGGTCAGCTTAGGTAAGCCCTGCCTAGCTAATTAGAGTGCGGTCCACCAAGCTAAAGCCGGACCCTCAAACTGGAAGGCAGTATAATCAACTCCATACTGCTCAAGATATCCAAGGGCCTCTAAGATACGCTGACATTGATCAAGAAACTCACGAGGCTTAACCTTATCTGATTTCTGACCAGAGAACTTCATAGGACTAAGTCAGGTAAAATAATGCAGCCTTGCCGGATCATCAACTTGACCTGCTACCTGGACTGGCTGACCAGCCTGAACAACCGGAGGTATAACACCCGCTACCTCTGGAACATGACTACCTAGAACATGAACTGCTGGGGCTACATGTGGAGCTGGAATGGGGGCTTCCTGAACCTGAGAACCAATATCTACCGCAGCCTGAGGGATAGGAGCATCTACAGCAGCCTGAGGGATATGAGCATCTACGGCAGCCTGAAGGATAGGAGGTCTCTGGGGCACCTGCGTCGCTAAGAATCTCATAAAAGCATCATGAAGTGCAGGGGGAATGAATAAGCCCTGCTCCCCCTGCTCAGCAAGAGGTGGCACTACTGGAATCTATGCAGCCGGATCAATATGATCCACCATCCTCGCGGCCTGGGCAACTCTACCTCTGCCTCGACCACGACCTCTACCGCGGCCAACACCACAACATCGTGGAGCAGCAGGCATAGGGACGACCGCTGGCTCCTCCGCCTCTCGATGAACATTCGCGCGGGTTCTCACCATTTACTGAGGAGTATAAAAAATATTTAACTTCAGATAAGAAGACTCACACACGACGAGGAATGAAAGAAAGGAAACTGCCTAAATGCAATCATAGCCGCTCGTAGATAGGTACGGACATCTCCGCCCGATCATCGAGACTCAATTAGACACTGTCATTATCTGGAAAGACTCTAAACTGGGCTCTGATATCAACTAACACAACCCAAATTCTCAGTTAGGCCGTGCGAGCACCGACCATCTCCCTTAAACCTGTCGAGCGAACCCTATTGACTGAATCGATATAAATTATGAAGAATTACCTTGAAATGAAAATGAACCAAATTTTAACAACATAAGATAACTCTCAAGGATAGACAAACATACAAGTTGTCTGAATAATACAACTAACTACCCAGAATACAAAATTTTAAAGGTTTCCAGGTCAGACATCTAAGAAGGCCAAAAGATATACACACCTCCCGAAGGGAGCAAAAGTAAGGAAAACTGTAATAACTGAAGTTGGTGGCTGCAATGAACAGGATGGCTCACCGTAGACAGCTGAAAACGTACTACTCCTCAATCACGACGTGACTGGCTGAATCCTGGAGCAGAATCTGCCGAACGAAAAGAAAAGACAAGAACAAATAGAGGTGAGTCATAAGGACTCAATAAGTGGGGCAGACTAGCCACCTCAAAGAATAGGATAGCTAGCAGGGGGAGAAGAAACAGATAAACCAAATTCCTCTTATTTAAATTATATATAAAAAACAAAGCCAGATAATAACCGGAAACACGTATGAAACCATAAGCTCAACCAGGAATACGAGCCGAAAACATATCAACAAATAAGCAATGCACATATAAGTAGAACAGTAGTCATGTACAGAAAATCTACACAATAGTATGAAATGAAATGGAATGAGATGAAATGAAATAAAATGAAATGATATGAAATGAGATGAGATGCAAAGGGTCACATGTGCCCGTAATCCCATCCTGAAGCGGAATACTCCTGCATTCGAGGGGAATCCAATCTGCTAACCAACTGGAGCGGAATACTCCTGCTCCTGGGGCGGAATACTCCAGCACCCGATATAATATAAATCAGAGGCGGAATACTCCTGCACTCTCCTGGGGCGGAATACTCCTACACCTGATAAAATGTAAAGCTGAGGCGGAATACTCCTGCACTCAGTATGATATGCAATGTAATGCATATGAATACAATGTGATGCAATAATAACCCTTCACCGGCACGGGACTCTCATCGACAGTCGGGAAGTAGATGCCAACTCAAAGCCATAGTACAATACTCAGACTCTCAATGCAATACCAATAACAGGACATAACATATAATATAGATTGTAAATCCAAAGCTAAGGCATAATGAGTACGCCTATTGGCAGCTACACACGTAAGGAACACATGGTAGAAAATCCACGAGGCCAAGTGCCTCTGAAGAAATAGATATAAACACTTACCGTATTTCAAAGCTAGCCCTGCTACTCCACAACTGCTTTATTCTTTGGATTAACTGTCAAACGATCCCGCTCTATTCAATAAGCAGAAAAATTGTATCAAATAAAGCTAAAGGCTCCATTCCTTATTTCTTAGGGCAATCCAGTTGGAAACCTGATACCCTACTCACATACGCAATACACAGGCCAAGCCTATGTACAGGGTTCAAAGTCCCATAACCAAACCCTAGATAAATTATATTTATATGTTGCCCAAAACTCACTGAGTACGAATATATAATCATTTCTATTATCGGGGTCCAATTGACCCTTTAAACTATCAATTTAAGTCATTAGGGCTCTAATATCCCTATTTTTACCGTAAAAATATATTCAAACACACGTAATAAGCTTAGATAATGAGTTAACATCATTACCTGGAGATTTGGGGTAGAAATTCCACTATTTTCCCACATTTTTCCCTTTTTTCCTCTTTCTTTTCTAACTTTTCTTTTCTCTGTTTATGTTGTATGTTTCTGCGTCCATATTGAGATGCTACTGCTGCTAAGGGATTTAATCCCTTAGCTAACCGACATTATAATTATTTATTTATTTATTTTTCAAAATTTGCTACGACGATTAAAATTCAAATGGAACCCTAGAGAAGTCGAAATGATCCCAAAATTTTCAAGTAGGTTATAAAAAATATATGTAACATACTTGCCAAGACAAATCTCAAATCGGACTCCCGAAACTCCAGATATGAATTAAAAGGAAAAAGGACCAAATTATTAATTCTTTCGGAACTTTAGTTGAAATCAACCGAACAACCTCGAAACTCACTTCAAAAATTCACATATATAAAAAATGACCATACGAACCTAGCGACGCTTTCAGATTTCGAATCGGAGCTCATTCGCCAAAATTGTGCTCCAAAACCTCTTTTTTACGATTTATCGCTAACGAAAATTGAAACCTTCTTCCGATACCTACCAAACGAGGTCTAATTTGGCTCAAATTTTACAGACAAGTCGAGATGGTCCTTACGAAGCTTTTAAAATTAACGGCACGTCAATCGGGGTCCTAATTCCCGAAATGACTACTTAAGGTCGTTTCAGCTATCATATATTTTGCATGCCGATACTTATATATATTATGTGCGATGACCCTTATGTGCATTTGTGTTGTTTCGTGACCCCTCTTTTCAAAACAGCCCTTTCTTTACACATATATCCAAAAAATATTCCATACATCAAAAATCCATTAAGGTTAAGGCTCGACAATTAATGACGAGTCACACAGATCCTAAATGGCTAACAGTTTGTTTCAAAAATAACCCTTATTTGGTTTTGACCTAATCTGAAAATAGTTTATTAAATGTGCCTACTTTTGCAAACTAACTAGGCCCTTTGAAATTAATAAACAATGTTGTTTTAACTGCTTACTTGCAAATTTGACTACTTTCGATTAGGCATTCGTGCTAGAGGCCAAAAACGCGAGTATGCGTGGAATATAGGCCGTATGTGAAATATGAAGCCCAAGTATATGCATGCTATCTAAACTTACATAATTAGAGTTAGTTTTTTTTGAATTGATTGTGAATTTGGCCACATAAGTTAGTAATACATGTGATAACACTTATCTTGTATATACATCCCAAAATATAGACTCGGGCGGGAACCACCTTTCATGGAACTTGGAGAAGTGCCTAACACCTTCTTCCCCGAGTCACTTAGACTTCTTACCTACTGAATCTCTGAAACTAGACCAGTTTGCCAAAGACTTGACCTTAGACGCATAGGTGACCTAATACACCTTAGAAATGTATATTAGGTGGTGACTCCAACTATTAACTCAAATGAGTTACCCAGTCAAACCTGAAACTTGGTTCGCTCCGAGTTGAGTTTAAAACCGGGTATGACATAATGGCGACTCCACTGGGGATACTCAAAGTCCTAACCATAACGAGTCTTTATTTTTGGGATTTTTATTGCTTATTATCTTGTTATTTATTATTTATTATTATTCGAGACTAACTTCTTTCTTTTGTTTTGTTTTTTTTTTTGGTTAAAATATATACTTTGGTTGTAATATCTTTTTAAAATTTTGTATAATGTCTTTTATTTGACATGTCTCCTCATCAACGTTCACTCGTACGATATATTAAAAAAACAGTTGTGTCGGTTTGACGGCCGTTCCCACTCCCGCAAAGCACCCTTCGGAAAAGTTTTGGGATAGGTCGAGTCCGTGGTACAGCCGACGGTCCAAAAACTTTTCAACTTCCAAATTGTCCATTTGGGAGAACCTTGTCTAAGCCAATTCTTAGTGGAGACGATAGGAAATCATTCATCATGATACCATGTTAGTTAATTTGTTTCCAAGTCTAAAATAGGTCAATTTGTTCAACGATCCAAATGGGTTTTTAACCCAAAAGAGCGTTTGGACATGATTATTTGTATTTTTTAAAAATAAACATGTATTGGCTATATTGTTCTCAAAATGGGGGTATGGTTTTTTTAAAAAAACTTTCTTATTTATTTGTAGGTCTTCATGGCTCAAAAATATCCAAGGTTTGGAATGGTCATGGGTGTTCCTCCTTTGCTGGCACGATGGTGGAGGAATTTGGGAGATCATGGTCGTCTACGGGTTCATAAATACTTGGGGTATCTACCTTTGCTGATGGAAGTAGAACCATGTCGTGGAGTTATCGAGGCGGCGGTGACATTTTTGGATGAGCAAAGAAATATCTTTAGGTTCAATGGTGTAGAGTTGACAGCTTTGTTAGAAGAAATATGTGGTTTTATAGAAGATTCGGATATGATTAGAGAAAAGCGTGTATGGTAAGAAACGACAATCATCATCCCAAACTTTCCTATTTTGAGTGACTTTCGCAAATTGCTTGGCCTTGCCAAAAATGATGCCGCGGAATTCATTCAAAAGGGCGGTATACCTTTATCTTTTCTGTATGAGAAATTTGGTCATGATGGTGCTTTTGACCAAAAGCGTGATGATTTCACTTCCTATGATGATTGGCATAAAGGAAATATTTTTGCCTTCATAGTTAGTTTTTTGGGTATTATGGTGTTTTCTGAAAGTTCAAAGCATTACATTGGGGTACGATTGATCATGGTAGTGGAAACTGTACTGAATGGGGCTGACAAACGAGAATGCACTTTGGTACCTATGATCTTGGCTGACATCTATAGAGCTTTCGGACTTTGTAAGAAAGGGGCTATGTATTTCGAGGGATGCAACTTGTTACTACAACTTTGGTTCAAGGAGAATTTGGAAATAGTGAGAGGATGCGCAGAAATACTCAAACCATCAGGCATCAATCGCATAACCACACCATGCTATGGAGATAGAACCCTGAAACAATCAAGTAGCGTTGAAGGTTTGTTGAAACTCTTTAATGGCATAGCAGACGACATAGTGCAATGGATGTTTACTTGGTTCCCAACGAACGAGCTCAAAATTCGAGCTAATGCCACTCCCTTTTTTACTCTAATGGGGCTTCGAGGCCTTCAACCATACATCCCTGGAAGGGTCATGAGGCAAGCTGGCAGGAAACAATGCATAATACAAATGGCTTTCACGGGATGATATCAACTTGATTACACGGAGGAGACGATTTCTTTGGCTGAGAAATCATTGATAGTTGGAAAAATTATTGTTGCGTAATGGGTCCGAAATCTATGGAATGAAATCGGTATAAAGTAGGCTATGAACCACACTATGCAGATTGGTTGCAAGCAGAGTTGAGAGGGATGATTACACTGGTGCGGAATAAAAGTGACACTATCAAAGATAAAGAAGTACAAGCACAAATCAAATACAAGTGGCTAATGCGCAGGGAATCAGAATCAGAAACGGAGCACCAAAAAGGATAGATTCATGGAAGAAACGTGCACTTGACTTAGAAGAAAAAGTAGAGGGATTGATGGAAAAACTCAGGCAATGGAATGCCGAGTGCAGTGCTGTGGACATGCTTCATTTGTTCGCAGCTAAAGGTCATTTGAAGGAGGCTTTGGAAGAAGCTCAAGAGATAGTGAGAGAAGCAAAGAAATCCAGACTAGAGGAGGAACCTAATGTCTAGTTTCGTTTTGTCTTTATTTTTGCAAAAGATCTTTTATGTATTAAACTTCAAAGTTATATAATGAAGTTTTTGGGGAGATTTTGAGAACAATTGGTAATACATGTTTATTTTTCTAATATCATTTAAACAAAGAAAGGCCTTACGTCCATGGCACGATAAGATCTACTAGGAAACCTTGTCCAAGCGTCAAAAGGGTTCTTGACCCGGAAAATGACAAAATTGCATCTCTGCATGGATTAGAAGAAATGTTTGCACAAAATATTCAACCGATGAAATTCAGAGAAAATGGAACCATTGTGTTCCTCTTGTCATCCATTGCAAAACCCCTATACTTTTGATGACGTTTGGGTAAAAGTCAAATTGACCTCGCTTCGACGAAAACCCCGGTCGCCGGAAAGGTCTCCGGCCATGGATAAAACGGTAACCCTTCCTTTTCTTTTGGTGTTCCTGGCCTTACGTGACATTACACCTAAATTTGCCTAATTTTGTCCGTGCATAATGTGCTTGACTTCCATTTGGTTGATTAAGTTAAACTATAAAAACCAGATGATTATTAGTTCTCATTAAAATTATAAGTATCGTTTGAATCTCTGTGTGCATGAATTTCAATATGTGTGAAGCTTGTACTTTGTGTCTTGTTGCTCAAATTCCTATCTGTAAAATCTGTAACTGTCCGAAGCATTATCCTGATGTCGTGTAATTTCTTTGATCATCTACCCTGTTTAAAATGGCATAGTTTCCATGATCACTTATGTTTTACATTTTATTTACGCCTTTGTTATGATTGATACATGATGTTCATGATTGAATGCCTAAAATCAAGGTAGTGATATTATTAGAGTGATTTTAGACCGATTAAATTAGAATTCTTGATTGGAAACATAAAAGGAAGTTGGTCCTGTGATTTATACGATTTCAATTGAAATTTCTTTCAAAATCTGTTAATATCATTCTAAATAATTCCAAGCCTAAGACTTGTTTATGAATTAGCCTTCTGAACCTAGACACTGTTAAGAAAAAGGGGAGGGAGTCCAAAGTAATTTAGTAATAGGTTTGCCTTAATTCTGGAGATTTAACTAGTTTATTTTTGGTAAGTCCACCTAATGACATCTTTTAAACTTGGAAGAGATTTTTCCTTGCCTTCTGCATAACACCCGTTTGAATCTTGAATCTCCACCCCACAACTATATAAACTGGCCTGTTTCTCACATTTTGACACAGTCTACACACACAAAAACACACAGAACACCACACAGGCATACACACTTTCAATACTGCATACTACTCTTCTCTGATCTCCTTTCAAGATTATTGAGAAGACCCTGCTCTCTTTCTTCTGGACTCTATCTCTGCAAGCATCTAGCATTACCTGCCCTTTGTTTGCTTGTTCCCTTTTTAATGCTCAGAAGGTATATCTCCAATTTTTAATCACTGGTGCCTATGTCTGCTTATGTTTGATTTTCCTGTTTGCTCTATCTCTCCCCCTGCTAATGTTTGCATGACCTAAAACTACCTTTAATCAATTTGAGACTCTGTTACTTCATAACTTAGCCTCTTATTAGCCTCTGATCATGTTATACAGATTGTTAGGATGGCCAAAAGGCCATACCAGTTGTTCATTAATTATAGGGTACCGGATGGGTGTCCTGTGATGCTTCTGACCCCCTTTTAAACTTAATTTTGAAGCTATTAAATTACCTAGGCAGTTTAACTTAAGGATCTCCCCTTCCTTAGCCCTTTATATGTATATTTGATAGGTTCTCCCTATTTGTATCCAAGTAATACAGGTTATACAATCCTAAGATTGCATAATAGGCCAACCAGGGGCCTCTTCTTGCCTTCTCCTTTATGTGATAGCATCATGTTTTCCTTGCATTTCAGTTCAAGACTAGACAATGAATTGAGAACTACCTGATGATATTTGACAGATTTTCTCGCATGAAAACTTGACAATTTTCCGCAACAGGACTATTACATATGTTCTAGTCGACCGAAATTCAACATATCTAACCCTTAAACTCGATATTAGCTTGTTTTTCCCCGCCTAAACTGTTAGAACACACAATATTTGTTAAACAGGGGCTGACTGTGTGATTATTTGCCTAAACTGGATCGATTCTGCAAAAGCTAGGACTGCCCCTTTCCTTATTTAAGCTGGGCCCAAAAACCCTTTTATATCTGTCCCTTTTTCGCATGTCTAGACAGATTTTTAACTCCTAAACTCTTATACACTAACT